>VONZ01000994.1:0-257827 GCA_012976165.1 Labeo catla
CCTGACAAACTTTTTTGGGCCCCTTCGCAACGATGAGTCAAAATTTCAACTTTTTTTTGATAATTATTGATATTCAGTGTCCAGAGAACATTTCTGCACTGGTTTGGTTCCGATCGGGCGAAAAACCTAGGACTAGTTCGCAAAAGTAGGTTTCGGACATTCGGCCATTTAGCGGAAAAACCGGGCTTCGTACGAAAAATCTGCGCCAGTGCACTTTTGTGCGTATTGACCCAAGGATTGCAACGATGTAAATTTTTTGAGTCTACGACAAAAAATGTACGAGCTAGGGCCAAAAATGTAAAAAAAGTTAGTGTTTTGCGCTGTAGCGCCACCTTTAGGCCGATTGGGCCGGTTCTTTGCGCCTGAGTAGCGAGGAGGACTACTACCTTCTGACCAAGTTTCAGCGCTCTAGGCCTTACGGTTTGGGCTGCACGATCAGTTCTAGGGAAGAATAATAATAATAATAATAATAAAAAAAATCCTAACAATTACAATAGGGTTTCAGCGCTACGCGCTCGAACCCCTAAATATAGCTGCAAGCAGCAATTACCGGGGTTCGAGCATTTAAGGCCTTTAAGGTGCTATGCAAAGTTTTTCAAAATGAGATTTGTCATATGATATGAAGATCTAGTGTTTGTGTGAATATATGAGCATTTTTTTAGCAATTTGAGATCATTTACCATAGAAATCCAGTGTTTTTGAAGCTTATAGCACCACCTATTGTCCAATCTTCACGACACGTTGCATGCTTGTTAAGAGTCATCTGACACATGTTCTTACCAATTTTCGGAAAGTTTTGAGCTTTTGTTTAGGTTTTATAGGCTTTTGTGTATATGTGACCACACGCCTTTTCTAAATGACCCCTTTATAGCTAACCAAAGGACAAAATTCCAGATTATTTTGATAATTATTGATCTAGAGCGTCTGGAGAACTCAGCTGCAGTGGTTTGATCGAGATTGAGCAAAAAACCTAGGACTAGTTCGCAAAAGTAGGTTTTTAACATATTTGTGAATAATTAATGAACGATTTGATTGACAGCAACGGTTCTTGAGGCAAAGCTTCTTGGCATGAGGAGATCTATCAAATGATATGCATATTGTGTAGATGTGTGAAACGCCACGCGATTACAGATTCAAAAAATTCTTTAGCGCCAACTAGTGGCCGATTTCTTTCAAAATTCTTACAGACCTTTAGGGCCATGAGTCGAACATGCCCACCGAGTTTCGTTCCAATCAACCTCCGTTAACCTTGTCTAATGGGTGCTCAAACTTCATTGGCCAATGGCGGCCATGTTTTTTGAGATACGCCAATGTCTTCATAGACACGTGTGCCCCTTTGGTCCAAGAGACTGCATACCAATTTTCAAGTCAATCGGACTAACGGCGGTGTATTTATAGCCAATAATATGTTTTTTCAGTTTTATAGCGCCACCAAGTGGTCAAGCTCCGCAATTTTTTTTATTTGACCAAAGATTAAGCTTATACATATGTGTACCAAGTTTGGTGAAGATATCTCATTCCTTTCAAAAGTTATAGCCATTTTGGTAAAAGTGGCCCCATCACTTTGGAACGTTTTGGTGGCCCTTTGTGACCGTGAGTGAAAAGTTCAACTTTTTTTTGATAATTATTGATATTCAGTGTCCAGAGAATATTTCTGCACTGGTTTGGTTCCGATTGGGTGAAAAACCTAGGACTAGTTCGCAAAAGTAGGTTTAGGATTCACGTCCATTTTTCGGGGTCAACCGTGCGTCGCAGCTCAAAAATTTCGCACTCCACTTTCGTTCGGGCTGACCCAAGGAACGCAACGATGTAAAGTTTTTGAGTCTACGACAAACGGTTTACGAGCTTAGGCCAATAAACTGATAAATTTTAGTTTTTTGCGCTGTAGCGCCAACTTTAGGCCGATTAGGCTCAGTCTTTGTCAGAATGTCCCCACAGGGAGCTCTACCTTCTGGCCAAGTTTCAAGTCTCTAGGCCTTACGGTTTGGGCTGCCCATTCAGTTTTAGGGGAAAAAAAAAATTATCCTAACAAATACAAATAGATAATATAGCTGCAAGCAGCAATTACCGGGGTTCGAGCATTTAAGGCCTTTGAGGTGGTATGCAAATTTGTTCAGAATGAGCGGATATATCATACAGATATATGTGTAAGATCTAGTGTTTGTGTGAATAGATGAATTTTTTAACAATTTGAGGCCATTTACCATAGAAATCTTGTTTTTAAAGCCTTTTTAACAGTTATAGCACCATCTATGCTCCGATCTCCATGAAACTTTGCATGCTTGTTAAGAATCATCTGACACATGTTTTCTCCAATTTTCGTAACGTTTTGAGTTTTCGTTTTGGTTTGATAGGCTTTTGTGTATATGTGGCCACGCTCCTTTTGTAAATGATGCCGTTATAGCTAACCGAAGGACAAAATTCAACATTTTTTTGATAATTATTGATCTAGAAAGTCCAGAGAATATTACTGCAGTGGTTTGATTGAGATTGAGCGAAAAACCTAGGACTAGTTCGCAAAAGTAGGGTTTTAACATATTTGTGAATATTTAATGAATGATTTGAGTGACAGCAATGGGTCTTGAGGCAAAGTTGTTCATCATGAGGAGATCTATCAAATGATATGCATATTGTGTGGATTTGTGAAACACCACGTGATTACAGAGCCATAAAACTCGTTAGCGCCAACTAGTGGCCGATTTCTTTCAAAATTCTTACAGACCTTTAGGGCCATGAGTCGAACATGCCCAGTGAGTTTTGTTCCGATTGGCCTTTGTTAACCTTGTCTAATAGGTGCTCAAATTTCATTGGTCGATGGCGGCCATGTTTTTTGAGATACGCAAATGTTCTCATAGACCCTTATGGCACATTGGACAGAGACACTGCATACCAATTTTCAGGTTGATTGGACTGACGGTTGCGAAGTTATAGCCATTTTTATGTTTTTTCTCTATTATAGCGCCACCAAGTGGTCAAGCTCCGCAATTTTTTGGATTTTACCAAAGACTGAGCTTTTACATATGTGTTCTGAGTTTGGTGATGATATGTCATTCTGTTCCAAAGTTATAGCCATTTTATTGAAAGTGGCCCCGCCTCTTTCGAACGTTTTGGCGCCCCTTTGCGACTGTGAGTCAAAAGTTTAACTTTTTTTTGATAATTATTGATCTAGGGAGTCTGGAGAACTGTGCTGCAGTGGTTTGATCGAGATTGAGTGAATAACCTAGGACTAGTTCGCAAAAGTAGGTTTTCACATATTTGTGAATATGTAATGAACGACTTGATTGACAGCAAAGGTTCTTGAGGCAAAATTGCTCAGCATGAGGAGATCTATCATATGGTATGAAGTTCTAGTGTTTCTGTGATTATATGAGCATGTTATAGCAATTTAAGGCAATTAACTTTTGAAATTTTGTGTTGTTGAAGCCTTTTTAACTGTCATAGCGCCACCTATGGTCCGATCTCCATGAAATTTTACATGCTTGTTAAGAGTCATCTGACACATGTTTTCTCCAACTTTTGTAAAGTTTTAGTTTTTGTTTAGGTTTTATAGGCTTTTGAGTGATTTTGGTCACACCCCTTTTGTAAATGACCCCGTTATAGCTAACCGAAGGAAAAAATTCCACATTTTTTTGATAATTATTGATCTAGAGAGTCCAGAGAATATTACTGCAGTGCTCTGATCGAGATTGAGCAAAAAACCTAGGACTAGTTCGCAAAAGTAGGTTTTTCACATATTTGGGAATATTTAATGAACGACTTCAATGACAACAATAGTTCTTGAGGCAAAGTTGTTCAGGATGAGGAGATCTATCAAATGATATGAAGATCTAGTGTTTGTGTGAATATATGAGCATGTATTTAGCCATTTGAAGCCATTTACCATACACAGCTTGTGTTTTTGAAGCCTTTTTAACTGTTATAGCGCCACCTATGGTCCGATATTCACAAATCCTTGCATGCTTGTTAAGAGTCGTCTGCCACATGTTCTCACCAATTTTTGTAAAGTTTTGAGTTTTCGTTTAGGTTTTATAGGCTTTTGGGTATATGTGGCCACGCCCATTTTGTAAATGACCCCGTTACAGCTAACCGAAGGACAAAATTCAACATTTACTGCAGTGGTTTGATAGAGATTGGGCAAAAAACCTAGGACTAGTTCGCAAAAGTAGGTTTTTCACATATTTGTGAATATTTAATGAGCGATTTGATTGACAGCAATGGTTCTTGAGGCAAAGTTGTTCATCATGAGGAGATCTATCAAATGATATGCATATTGTGTGGATGTGTGAAACACCACGTGATTACAGAGGCAAGAAAACTCGTTAGCGCCAACTAGTGGCCCGATTTCTTTCAAAATTCTTACAGACCTTTAGGGCCATGAGTCGAACATGCCCAGTGAGTTTCGTTCCGATCGGCCTTCGTTAACCTTGTCTAATAGGTGCTCAAATTTCATTGGCTGATGGCAGCCATGTTTTTTGAGATACGCCAATGTCCTCATAGACCCTTATGGCACATTGGACAGAGACACTGCATACCAATTTTCAAGTCGATCGGACCAACGATTGCATAGTTATAGTCAATTTTATGTTTTTTCCACCTTATAGCGCCACCAAGTGGTCAAGCCCCGCAATTGTTTTGATTTGACCAAAGATTGAGCTTGTACATATGTGTACCGAGTTTGGTGATGATATGTCATTCCGTTCAAAAGTTATAGCCATTTTAGTAAAAATGGCCCCGCCTCTTTCGAACGTTTTGGCGCCCCTTTGCGCTCGTGAGTCAAAATTTCAACTTTTTTTTGATAATTATTGATCTTCACTCTCCAGAGAACATTTCTGCACTGGTTTGGTTCCGATTGGTCGAAAAACCTAGGACTAGTTAGCAAAAGTAGGTTTTTAACAAATTTCAAAATGGCGGAAAAATTTGCATACCGGAAATGAAATCGGAGATAGCCATTTTGTTTTGATTGAGCCAAGGATTCCAATGATATAAGACACTTCAGTGTTCGACAAACGGTTTAGGAGTTATGATCGATTTCACAATTTTGTTCGCTGTAGCGCCACCTATAGGCCGATTGGGGTGAGTCTTTGTCAGAACGTCCCCTCAGGGCGCTCTACCTTCTGGCCAAGTTTCAGCTCTCTAGGCCTTACGGTTTGGTCTGCACGATCAGTTTTAGCGGAAAAGAATAATAATAATAATCCTGACAATTACAATAGGGTTTCAGCACTGCGTGCTCGAACCCCTAAAAAAATCCTAACAATTACAATAGGGTTTCAGCGCTACGCGCTCGAACCCCTAAAAATCCTAACAATTACAATAGGGTTTCAGCGCTACGCGCTCGAACCCCTAAATATAGCTGCAAGCAGCAATTACCGGGGTTCGAGCATTTTAAGTTCTTTAAGGTGGTATGCTTAGGGTCTACGCCAACCTGGATTCATGGCTGACAGTAAAACACATCCAAAATGGAGAATATGCTCACAGAAATACACACACAGAAACAAAAAGTTTAAACAAATATATTAATACTGAATAAACATGTTTACACACATAGAGACATACATGCAAACACATTTTCTTGTACAGATATTTGAAATAAATGATATGGGCCAACACTTTTACTTGCAAGTATTCTCTTTGTAACAGTGTGTGTCTTTTTCAGATTTCAGTGTAATCATAATGTGGCATAATTGTAAAAAACTGATATGTCTGTATGAACAAAATTGTAAGCTTTGCCTAAATGTGATTTTAAATGTTTTAACAGTGATTTTATAAGTGTTAATCGATCATCAAACCTATTAAAAGCAGTTGTGTTCAGCTGAATAAGCCCATTACTGGTCTTCTACTGACATCTAGTGGTTGTTATTGCAATTTCATGCAATGTCTCATACAAACACTGAGATTTTAAACATCATAACTATTATAGTCTTATTTTTGCCCAGTCTCTCTTAAATTTTGCATATTTGTTTAGAATGAGATTATTTGTCATTTTTGTCACAGTTTTGAGACGTCGCAAGCTTTCTTTTAAAAATGTAAGGCTTTTGGGTACAGTAGATTTAAAGAACATATTTAAAGAACAGTTGGATTGACAGCAATGGTCTTAGACAAAAAAAATGTTGAGAATGAGGAGATCTATCATATGCTATGAAGATCTAGTGTTTGTGTGCAAAAATTAGCATTTTTTAGCAATTCGAGGCCAATTACAATAGAAATGTTGTGTTTTTGAAGCCTTTTTAACTGTTATAGCACCACATATGATCTGATGCTATGGTTGCTATGGTTTTAGGATGTAGTCCAACACAAAATATATGGCTAACACTACAGCACACCTATGATTGACAATACAATCACAAACATATGAAATAGTTAAACTGTTATATTAAAGTTCATTAAGCATTATTACACACACACACACACACATTTTGTTGCACATAAGAGATTTGTGTATTAAATAATAGGTGACAAAATGTTTAGTGCAAGTCTTTTTAAGATTTTATATACAGTTTTCAGGTTTCACTGTAATCATAATCTTGTATTATTGTCAAATATGATATATGTGTTTAAATGAAGTGTTAAACTTTGACTAAATGTGATTTGAAATGTTATAACAGTGATTTAGTCTTTGCATGAAGTGAAATGAATGGAAAACAATCTGTGAATAGCACTGTTGTAGTCATTTCAATGAGCCATTAGTGGTCTTCTACTGCCATCTAGTGGTTATAGTTGCAATTTCATGACATTTTAAAGAGCGATGCATAGTTTTTAAGCTTTATAATTGTTACATTGCCTTTTTTTGCCTGATGTCTTTAAAATGCAGGCTTTTTTAGAATCATATGATGATGATTTGACTTAGGTTTGTGAAATTTTCTTTTCTTTTAGGTTTTATAGACTCGGGTACAGTAGATTATGATCTTATTATTAAGTGGCTATCTAAATGGTAGGGATGTGACGAGACCAGTCGGATTTCGCGAGATCTCGTGACAGTATCCTCCCACAACATTTTGCCATGTTTACATTAGAGCTGCACTATTAATCCTTAAAATATTGAGGTGTCGATTCAAACACCTACGCAATCTTATTCCTAAATGACAACGAGTTATCTATGTCTATTAGGACTGTTTCACATCGCCAGTTTCAGTGGAGCGTGAGAAGCAGGTTTTGTCGCTGCCCATATTAATGAATCAGAAGGTCGGAGTAAATGTGAACGCAGAAAGAGCAACACAAACAGTCTTTTCAACCACATTATAATCATTATTTCGGTGTTACAGATATTTAAATAATAGAAGTACTGGGATAAAAGTTTATAGTTTGGGTATAAACACTTATTGTCTACAATAGCGATAAAAACGAAAGTATTTTAACACGTGTATCTATTGTAAAGCTTATCCTCTTCCGCCAGGAGGTGGCGACAACTGCCCGTTTAAAAAAAAAAAGTATGTCATTGAATCATTAATTCAGGAGATTTCAATAGTCAAACAAGTCTTAATGAAGTGAGACACTGTCTCCTTTATTGAATGTTTTTTTTTTTTTTTTTTTGTTTAAATGAATATATGTTTTTAAAAGACTTAAGCAATGAACAGTTTGTCATTTGCCATTTACCATACACAGCTTGTGTTTTTGAAGCCTTTTTAACTCTTATAGCGCCACCTATGGTCCGATCTCCATGAAACTTTGCATGCTTGTTAAGAATCATCTGCCGCATGTTTTCACCAATTTTCGTAAAGTTTTGAGTTTTTGTTTAGTTTTGATAGGCTTTTGGGTATATGTGGCCACGCCCCTGTTGTAAATGACCCCGTTATAGCTAACCGAAGGAGAAAATTCAACATTTTTTTGATAATTATTGATCTAGAGAGTCCAGAGAATATTACTGCAGTGTTTGATCGAGATTAAGCAAAAACCTAGGACTAGTTCGCAAAAGTAGGTTTTTAACATATTTGTGAATAATTAATGAACGGTTTGATTGACAGCAATGGTTCTTGAGGCAAAGTTGCTCAGCATGAGGTGATCTATCAAATGATATGCATATTGTATGGATGTGTGAAACACCATGTGTGTACAGAGGCAAAAAAACTCGTTAGCGCCAACTAGTGGCCGATTTCTTTCAAAATTCTTACAGACCTTTAGGACCATGAGTCAAACATGCCCAGTGAGTTTCGTTCCGATCAGCCTCCATTAACCTTGTCTAATAGGTCCTCAAAGTTCATTGGTCGATTGCGGCCATGTTTTTCAAGATAAGCAAATGTCCTCGTAGACCCTTATGGCACATTGGACAGAGACACTGCATACCAATTTTCAGATCGATTGGACTGATGGTTGTGTAGTTATAGCCATTTTTAAGTATTTTTGCTCTTATAGCGCCACCAAGTGGTCAAGCTCCGCAATTTTTTTGATTTGACCAAAGATTAAGCTTATACATATGTGTACCAAGTTTGGTGAAGATATCTCATTCCTTTTAAAAGTTATAGCCATTTTAGTAAAAGTGGCCCCGTCACTTTGGAACGTTTTGGTGGCCCTTTGTGACCGTGAGTGAAAAGTTCAACTTTTTTTTGATAATTATTGATATTCAGTGTCCAGAGAATATTTCTGCACTGGTTTGGTTCCGATTGGGTGAAAAATCTAGGACTAGTTCGCAAAAGTAGGTTTCGGATTCACGTCCATTTTTCGGGGTCAACCGTGCGTCGCAGCTCAAAAATTTCGCACTCCACTTTTGTTCGTCTTGACCCAAGGATTGCAACGATGTAAAGTTTTTGAATCTACGACAAAAAATGTACGAGCTAGGGCCCAAAATGTCAAAAAATTTTGTTTTTTGCGCTGTAGCGCCACCTTTAGGCCGATTAGACTCAGTCTTTGTCAGAATGTCCCCACAGGGAGCTCTACCTTCTGGCCAAGTTTCAAGTCTCTAGGCCTTACGGTTTGGGCTGCCCATTCAGTTTTAGGGGAAAAAAAAATATCCTATCAATTACAAATAGATAATATAGCTGCAAGCAGCAATTACCGGGGTTCGAGCATTTAAGGCCTTTGAGGTGGTATGCAAAGTCGTTCCAAATTTGGAGATTTGTCATATGATATAAAGATCTAGTGTTTGTGTGAATATATGAGCATTTTTTTAAACAAGGTAAGACCATTTACCATAGAAATCCTGTCTTTTTGAAGCTTATAGCGCCACCTATGGTCTGATCTGCACGAAACTTTGCATGCTTATTAAGAGTCACTTGTCACATGTTCTCACCAATTTTTGTAAAGTTTTGAGTTTTCGTTTAGGCTTTATAGGCTTTTGGGTATATGTGGCCACACCCCTTTTCTAAATGTCCCCTTTATAGCTAACCAAAGGACAAAATTCCACATTTTTTTGATAATTATTGATCTAGAGAGTCTGGAGAACTCCGCTGCAGTGGTTTGATCGAGATTGAGCGAAAAACCTAGGACTAGTTCGCAAAAGTAGGTTTTTAACATATTTGTGAATAATTAATGAACGATTTGATTGACAGCAACGGTTCTTGAGGCAAAGCTTCTCGGCATGAGGAGATCTATCAAATGATATGCATATTGTGTAGATGTGTGAAACGCCACGCGATTACAGATCCAAAAAATTTGTTAGCGCCAACTAGGGGCCGATTTCTTTCAAAATTCTTACAGACCTTTAGGGCCATGAGTCGAACATGCCCAGTGAGTTTCGTTCCAATCGACCTCCGTTAACCTTGTCAAATAGGTGCTCAAACTTCATTGGCCAATGGCGGCCATGTTTTTTGAGATTAGCCAATGTCCTCATAGATAATGTGCCCCTTTGTTCCAAGAGACTGCATACCAATTTTCAAGCCAATCGGACTAACGGCGGTGTATTTATAGCGAATAATATGTTTTTTTCAGTTTTATAGCGCCACCAAGTGGTCAAGCTCCGCAATTTTTTTGATTTGACCAAAGATTAAGCTTATACATATGTGTACCAAGTTTGGTGAAGATATCTCATTCCTTTCAAAAGTTATAGCCATTTTAGTAAAAGTGGCCCCGTCACTTTGGAACGTTTTGGTGGCCCTTTGTGACCGTGAGTGAAAAGTTCAACTTTTTTTTGATAATTATTGATATTCAGTGTCCAGAGAATATTTCTGCACTGGTTTGGTTCCGACTGGGTGAAAAACCTAGGACTAGTTCGCAAAAGTAGGTTTCGGATTCAAGTCCATTTTTCGGGGTCAACCGTGCGTAGCAGCTCAAAAATTTCGCACTCCACTTTTGTTCGGGCTGACCCAAGGAACGCAACGATGTAAAGTTTTTGAGTCTACGACAAACGGTTTACGAGCTTAGGCAAATAAACTGATACATTCTAGTTTTTTGCGCTGTAGCGCCACCTTTAGGCCGATTAGGCTCAGTCTTTGTCAGAATGTCCCCACAGGGAGCTCTACCTTCTGGCCAAGTTTCAAGTCTCTAGGCCTTACGGTTTGGGCTGCCCATTCAGTTTTAGGGGAAAAAAAAATTATCCTATCAATTACAAATAGATAATATAGCTGCAAGCAGCAATTATCGGGGTTCGAGCATTTTAAGGTCTTTAAGGTGGTATGCTTAGGGTCTAGGCCAACCTGGATTCATGGCTGACAGTAAAACACATCCAAAATGGACAATATGCTCACAGAAATACACACACAGAAACCAAAAGTTTAAACTAATATATTAATACTGAATAAATATGTTTACACACACAGAGACATACATGCATACACATTTTCTTGTACAGATATTTGAAATAAATGATATGGGCCAACACTTTTACTTGCAAGTATTCTCTTTGTAACAGTTTGTGTCTTTTTCAGATTTCACTGTAATCATAATGTGGCATAATTGTAAAAACCTGATATGTCTGTATGAACAAAATTTTAAGCTTTGCCTAAATGTGATTTTAAATGTTATAACAGTGATTTTATAAGTGTTAATCGATCATCAAACCTATTAAAAACAGTTCTGTTCAGCTGAATAAGCCCATTAGGGGTCTTCTACTGACATCTAGTGCTTATTATTGCAATTTCATGCAATGTCTCATACAAACACTGAGATTTTAAACATCATAACTATTATAGTGTTATTTTTGCCCAGTCTCTCTTAAATTTTGCATATTTGTTTAGAATGAGATTATTTGTCATTTTTGTCACAGGTTTGAGACGTTGCAAGCTTTCTTTTAAAAATGTTAGGCTTTTGGGTACAGTACATTTAAAGAACATATTTAAAGAACAGTTGGATTGACAGCAATGGTCTTAGACAAAAAATTGTTGAGAATGAGGAGATCTATCATATGGTATGAAGATCTAGGGTTTGTGTGAAAAAATGAGCATTTGTTAGCAATTCGAGGCCAATTACAATAGAAATGTTGTGTTTTTGAAGCCTTTTTAACTGTTATAGCGCCACCTATGATCCGATGCTATGGTTGCTATGGTTTTAGGATTTAGTCCAACCCAAAATATATGGCTAACACTACAGCACATCTATGATGGACAATACAATCACAAACACAGAATATGAAATAGTTAAACTATTATATTAAAGTTCATTAAGCGTTATTACGCACACACACACACACACACATTTTGTTGCACATAAGAGATTTCGGTCATAAATAGTAGGTGACAAAATGCTTACTGTAAGTCTTATGTTTTTAAGAGTTTATATATCATTTTCAGGTTTCACTGTAATCATAATCTTGCATAATTGTCAAATGTAATACATCTGTATAAATGAAGTGGTAAAGGTTTACTAAATGTGATTTGAAATGATATAACATTGATTTAGTATCATCTTTGTATGAAATTAAAGCTTGAAACCATGAAAATGCACTGTTCTAGTCATTTCAGTGACCCATTAGTGGTCTTCCACTGCCATCTAGTGGTTATAGTTGCAATTTCACGTTTTAAAGAGAGATCCATTACTTTTAAGCTTTATAACTGTTACATGGCCTTTTTTGCCTAATGTCTATGAAATGTATGTTTGTTTAAAATCGTATGATGATGATTTTACTTAGGTTTGTGAAATTTTGTTTTCTTTTAGGTTTTATAGACTTTTGGGGACAGTAGCTCATGATCATCTTATTATGTGGCCACATCCATGATGGAGAATACACTCACAAACAGAAATTAAATAGTTAAACTGTTACATTAATGTTCATTAAGCATTACTGCACACATTTTGTTGCACATAAGAGATTTGTGTATTAAATGGTAGGTGACAAAATGTTTAGTGCAAGTCTTTTTAAGATTTTATATATAATTTTCAGGTTTCACTGTAATCATAATCTTGTATTATTGTCAAATATGATATATGTGTTTAAATGAAGTGTTAAACTTTGACTAAATGTGATTTGAAATGTTATATAGTGATTTAGTCTTTGCATGAATTGAAATGAATGGAAAATCTGTGAATAGCACTGCGCATTTCAATGAGCCATTGGTGGTCTTCTACTGCCATCTAGTGGTTATAGTTGTAATTTCATTACATTTTGAAGAGCGATGCATTGTTTTTAAGCTTTATAACTGTTACATTGCCTTTTTTTGCCTGATGTCTTTAAAATGCAGGCTTGTTTAGAATCATATGATGATGATTTGACTTAGGTTTGTGATATTTTCTTTTCTTTTAGGTTTTAAAGACTCGGGTACAGTAGATCATGATCTTATTATTAAGCAGTTATGTAAATGGTAGGGATGTGACGAGACCAGTCAGATTTCACGAGATCTCGTGACAGTATCCTCCCACAATATTTTGCCATGTTTACGTTAGAGCTGCACTATTAATCCTTAAAATATTGAGGTGTCGATTCAAACACCCACGCGATCTTATTCCTAAATGACAACGAGTTATCTATGTCTATTAGGACTGTTTCACATCGCCAGTGTCAGTGGAGCGTGAAAAGCAGGTTTTGTCGCTGACATGTTAATGAATCAGAAGATCGGAGTAAATGTGAACGCAGAAAGAGCAACACAAACAGTCTTTTCAACCACATTATAATGATTATTTCTGTGTTACAGATATTTAAATAATAGAAGTACTGGGATAAAAGTTTATAGTTTGGGCATAAACACTTATTGTCTACAGTAGCGATAAAAACGAAAGTATTTTAACACGTGTATCTATTGTCCCGCTTATCCTCTTCCGCCAGGAGGTGGCGACAACTGCCCGTTTAAAAAAAAAGGTATGTCATTAAATCATTCATTCAGGAAATTTCAATAGTCAAACAAGTCTTAATGAAGTGAGACACTGTCTCCTTTATTGAATGTTTTTTTTTTTTTTATTTTGTTTAAATGAATATATGTTTTTAAAAGACTTAAGCAATGAACAGTTTGTCATTTGCCATTTACCATCCACAGCTTGTGTTTTTGAAGCCTTTTTAACTGTTATAGCGCCACCTATGGTCCGATCTTCGCGAAACTTTGCATGCTTGTTAAGAATCATCTGACACATGTTTTCACCAATTTTCGTAACGTTTTGAGTTTTTCTTTAGTTTTGATAGGCTTTTTGGTATATGTGGCCACGCCCCTGTTGTAAATGACCCTGTTATAGTTAACCGAAGGACAAAATTCAACATTTTGTTGATAATTATTGATCTAGAGAGTCCAGAGAATATTACTGCAGTAGTTTGATCGAGATTAAGCAAAAAACCTAGGACTAGTTCGCAAAAGTAGGGTTTTAAGATATTTGTGAATAATTAATGAACGGTTTGATTGACAGCAATGGTTCTTGAGGCAAAGGTGTTCATCATGAGGAGATCTATCAAATGATATGAAGATCTAGTGTTTGTGTGAATATTTGAGCATGTATTTAGCCATTTGAAGCCATTTACCATGCACACCTTGTGTTTTTGAAGCCTTTTTAACTGTTATAGCGCCACCTATGGTCCGATCTTCACGAAACTTTGCATGCTTGTTAAGAGTCATCTGACACATGTTTTCTCCAACTTTTGTAAAGTTTTGAGTGTTTGTTTAGGTTTGATAGGCTTTTGGGTATATGTGACCACACCCCTTTTCTAAATGACCCCGTTATAGCTACCCAAAGGACAAAATTCCACATTTTTTTGATAATTATTGATCTAGAGAGTCTGGAGAACTGCGCTGCAGTGGTTTGATCGAGATTGAGCAAAAAACCTAGGACTAGTTCGCAAAAGTAGGTTCTTCACATATTTGTGAATAATTAATGAACGGTTTTATTGACAGCAATGGTTCTTGAGGCAAAGTTGTTCATCATGAGGAGATCTATCAAATGATATGCATATTGTGTGGATGTGTGAAACACCACGTGATTACAGAGCCATAAAACTCGTTAGCGCCAACTAGTGGCCGATTTCTTTCAAAATTCTTACAGACGTTTAGGGCCATGAGTCGAACATGCCCAGTGAGATTCATTCCGATTGACCTTCGTTAACCTTGTCTAATAGGTGCTCAAACTTCATTGGCCAATGGCAGCCATGTTTTTTGAGATACGCCAATGTCCTCATAGACCCTTATGGCACATTGGACAGAGACACTGCATACCAATTTTCAAGTCGATCGGACTAACGATTGCATAGTTATAGTCATTTTTATGTTTTTTCAGGCTTATAGCGCCACCAAGTGGCAGAGCTGAGCAATTTTTTTTATTTGACCAAAGATTGTGCTTATACACATGTGTACCGAGTTTGGTGAAGATATCTCATTTGGTTCATGAGTTATAGCCATTTTAGTAAAAATGGTCCTCCACCTGACAAACTTTTTGGGGCCCTTTCGCAACGATGAGTCAAAATTTCAACTTTTTTTGATAATTATTCATATTCAGTGTCCAGAGAACATTTCTGCACTGGTTTGGTTCCGATCGGGTGAAAAACCTAGGACTAGTTCGCAAAAGTAGGTTTCGGGCATTCGGCCATTTTGCGGAAAAACGGTACGTCCTAGAGCCCAAATTGCACCTGTGCACTTTTGTGCGTATTGACCCAAGGATTGCAACAATGTAAAGTTTTTGAGTCTACGACAAAAATTGTACGAGCTAGGGCCAAAAATGTAAAAAATTTTTGTTTTTTGTGCTGTAGCACCACCTTTAGGCCGATTTGGGCGAGACTTTGTCAGAACGTCCCCACGGGGAGCTCTACCTTTTGCCCAAGTTTCAGCTCTCTAGGCCTTACGGGTTGGTCTGCACGATCAGTTTTAGCGGAAAATAATAATAATAATAATAATAAATATAGCTGCAAGCAGCAATTACCGGGGTTCGAGCATTTAAGGCCTTTGAGGTGGTATGCAAATTTGTTCAGAATGAGGTGATATATCATACAGACAGAAGTGTAAGATCTAGTGTTTGTGTGAATAGATGAGCATTTTTTAACAATTTGAGGCCATTTACCATAGAAATCTTGTTTTTAAAGGCTTTTTAACTGTTATAGCGACACCTATGCTCCGATCTCCATGAAACTTTGCATGCTTGTTAAGAATCATCTGACACATGATTGCTCCAATTTTCATAACGTTTTGAGTTTTTGTTTAGGTTTTATAGGCTTTTGGATATATGTGGCCACTCCCCTTTTGTAAATGAACCCGTTATAGCTAACCAAAGGACAAAATTCAACATGTTTTTGATAATTATTGATCTAGAGAGTCCAGAGAACATTACTGCAGTGGTTTGATCGAGATTGAGTGAAAAACCTAGGACTAGTTAGCAAAAGTAGGTTTTTCACATATTTGTGAATAATTAATGAACGGTTTGATTGACAGCAATGGTTCTTGAGGCAAAGTTGTTCATCATGAGGAGATCTATCAAGTGATATGCATATTGTGGGGATGTGTGAAACACCACGTGATTACAGAGGCAAGAAATTCGTTAGCGCCAACTAGTGGCCGATTTCTTTTAAAGTTCTTACAGACCTTTAGGACCATGAGTCGAACATGCCCAGTGAGTTTTGTTCCGATCGGCCTCAGTTAACCGTGTCTAATAGGTGCTCAAAATTCATAGGTCGATGGCGGCCATGTTTTTTGAGATACGCCAATGTTCTCATAGACCCTTATGGCACATTGGACAGAGACACTGCATACCATTTTTCAGGTTGATTGGACTGACGGTTGCGACGTTATAGCCATTTTTATATTTTTTCTCTATTATAGCGCCCCCAAGTGGTCAAGCTCCGCAATTTTTTGGATTTGACAAAAGGCTGAGCTTTTACATAAGTGTTCTGAGTTTGGTGATGATATGTCATTCTGTTCCAAAGTTATAGCCTTTTTACTAAAAGTGGCCCCGCCTCTTTTGAACGTTTTGGCGCCCCTTTGCGACCGTGAGTCAAAAGTTTAACTTTTTTTTCATAATTATTGATCTAGGGAGCCTGGAGAACTGTGCTGCAGTGGTTTGATCGAGATCGAGTGAATAACCTAGGACTAGTTCGCAAAAGTGGGGTTTTCACATATTTGTGAATATGTAATAAACGACTTGATTGACAGCAATGGTTCTTGAGGCAAAGTTGCTCAGCATGAGCAGATCTATCATATGGTATGAAGTTCTAGTGTTTCTGTGATTATATGAGCATGTTATAGCAATTTAAGGCAATTTACTTTTGAAATTTCGTGTTGTTGAAGCCTTTTTAACTGTCATAGCGCCCCCTATGGTCCCATCTCCATGAAATTTTACATGCTTGTTAAGAGTCATCTGACACATGTTTTCTCCAACTTTTGTAAAGTTTTGAGTTTTTGTTTAGGTTTGATAGGCTTTTTGGTATATGTGGCCACGCCCCTTTTCTAAATGACCCCGTTATAGCTACCCAAAGGACAAAATTCCACATTTTTTTGATAATTATTGATCTAGAGAGTCTGGAGAACTGCGCTGCAGTGGTTTGATCGAGATTGAGCGAAAAACCTAGGACTAGTTCGCAAAAGTAGGGTTTTCACATATTTGTGAATAATTATTGAATGATTTGATTGACAGCAATGGTTCTTGAGGCAAAGTTGCTCAGCATGTGGAGATCTATCAAATGATATGCAGATTGTGTGGATGTGTGAAACGCCACGCGAGTGAGGCATGTTAGAGAGGCAAAAAAGTCGTTAGCGCCAACTAGTGGCCGATTTCTTTCAAAATTCTTACAGACCTTTAGGGCCATGAGTCGAACATGCCCAGTGAGTTTCGTTCCGATCGACCTCCGTTAACCTTGTCTAATGGGTGCTCAAACTTCATTGGCCGATGGCGGCCATGTTTTTTGAGATACGCCAATGTCCTCATAGACCCTTATGGCACATTGGACAGAGACACTGCATACCAATTTTCAGGTCGATCGGACTAACGATTGCATAGTTATAGTCATTTTATTGTTTTTCAAGCTTATAGCGCCACCAAGTGGCAGAGCTGTGCAATTTTTTTTATTTGACCAAAGATTGAGCTTGTACATAAGTGTGTCAAGTTTCGTAACGATATGCCATTTGGTTCCTGAGTTATAGCCATTTTAGTAAAAATGGTCCTCCACCTGACAAACTTTTTGGGGCCCCTTAGCAACGATGAGTCAAAATTTCAACTTTTTTTTGATAATTATTGATATTCAGTGTCCAGAGAACATTTCTGCACTGGTTTGGTTCCGATCGGGCGAAAAACCTAGGACTAGTTCGCAAAAGTAGGTTTCGGACATTCGGCCATTTTGCGGAAAAACCGGGCTTCGCACGAAAAATCTGCGCCAGTGCACTTTTGTGCGTATTGACCCAAGGATCGCAGCGATGTAAAATTTTTGAGTCTACGACAAAAATTGTACGAGCTAGGGCCAAAAATGTAAAAAAAGTTAGTTTTTTGCGCTGTAGCGCCACCTTTAGGCCGATTGGGGCGGTTCTTTGCGCCTGAGTAGCGAGGAGGACTACTACCTTCTGACCAAGTTTCAGCTCTCTAGGCCTTACGGTTTGGGCTGCACGATCAGTTCTAGGGAAGAATAATAATAATAATAATAATAAAAAAAATCCTAACAATTACAATAGGGTTTCAGCGCTACGCGCTCGAACCCCTAATAATAATAATAATAAAAAAAATCCTTACAATTACAATAGGGTTTCAGTGCTACGCACTCGAACCCCTAAATATAAACAGAACTACCACAATTCTTTATTCATTTCAGTGTTTTTTTTTAATAAGGCACTGTATAAAACCACACTGTTCAAACTATTAGAAAATTCCACGTGCGGAATAATACAAGTAAAAGTAATTTCCATATAGAAGCTATATTAACATTTACCAAGTACAAAATTGACATTTATTATAGACTTTCCTTGAGAGTCAGTAAAAAATGGTTTTGGTTTCACTATGTTGACACTTTTTGTGTCTCTTAATGCCTCTGAATGTTCAGTCATATACTGTATATACTGATACACTGATCAAACACACAGCATTATTTGTTTAAAAACATACAGCCAGCTTGTGAAATAAAAAAAGCTTGTGTCTTTTGTGAGCACCACGTGAAAAAAAAAACAAAACTCTTAGTTTCGTACTGCTGAGTCAATACTATTATATCACATCTTCTGGATGATTGCTGTTGTCCTCATCATGTCTGACAACCACAAACATCTTGTTCTGGGATCCAGAAAGTTTGGTGAAGTTTGGTTTGGTTTTGTAAATGATAGTCATTATGATGATGATGAGGATGATTGCGAAACCGCTCACAAGCGTGACAGCCTTCTCGAATTCAAGACCCGCTGCTGTCTCTGGTGGAGATGTTCTTGATGGGTTTTCTGGGTTCATATGTCTTAAGTAAACTGAAGAAATAATCAATATTTATATTAAATATATAACAAATTTCTTATCAGGAGTTCTACTATCATTGTCAAGTTTAATGGCCTCTATTAATAGTATTTAAACCACTGTTAGTAGATTGAACATAAATGTACATTTGCATAGATTTACTTCATTATAAACAAAAATGTTACAGTGTATGAAGTACCTGTTGTGTTCACAGTGAACTCCGGTTTTTTCCATCCACAGGATGCTTGCACAAAGAAGGTGAATTTTTCTGTCATTGCTGTAGGTGGAGTGTAGCTGCATGTGAAGCTTTTCCTCCGTTCACAGGAGTGCTCAGGAAGCACTTGTGCACACATTGTTGAGTTTTTATATTGAAACTCATTGTTTTTAATGCAACATTTATTTTTCTGTAGTGAGACACTGCAGGTGAGAGTTACTTCTTTCCCCACAGATCCAGTCACATCATCACAGCTTACACTGATATCTGAAAAATAACAATGTAAACCATAATGCACAACAATAAAAATCTGTTTAAAATATGTTTTGATATCTTTTGAAACTCTATTTTAAAATAATCTTGTGTCTGTAGCCATGTCAGTATTATAATTTATATAGATAATTTAAGAAATACAAAGAATATATTTTGAATCATACAAGAGCCAAAAGCAAATGTTTTATATATCTATGAATCAGATTTCAGATTTAGTTCCTCTTCAAAATTCTCACAGTTTATTCTCTTACCATCATCAGTTTGACAGACAGCAGTAAAGGTCCAAACCAGAATGAACAGTTGCACAGCATTTACAGCATTCATAGTTGTGATTCTGCAATAGATAAAAATGACAGAAATGTGCACCAGAAATAAGAGTTAGGACTAATAAGGAAGTACTAGAGATAGAGAATAGATAGAGACTTTACAGAGGACAATTTACTAAAAAGCTCAGCACAAATGTCAGCATTCATCAGCAAATGTTTGAATTAGACCAGTTCAATTAGGAATATTTTAGGAAAAACAACAATGGACAATTTCTATGTTTTTTAAACATGTTTAAAATGACCCAAGCGTGATTAAATGATGACAGAATTTCATTTTCTTTTTTTTTTGATTTTGTTTCTTTACACTTCAAGAAACACCAAAATCTAATGCAGCTTTAGATGATTTATTTCATCTAATATAGAGTATGACAATTACAGTTATTACATTATACTTCAAGTCTGAGAGTATAAGTTTTCTGTAGGCATTTTGAAATATCTGCAAAATGTGTAAATCATATTATAAAAACACCATGCATGTATTAATGATTGTCCAGCAGTGTTATGGATGAGTAAGTAAAAAGAGAATTATATCATGTTCAGATAGAGTTATTGCTTACCTGGTGTCTGTATGTCTTCACCGTCTCAGTTCATTTAACTCTGACTCTCTCTTCTGCTCACACACACCTGTAAATACTACACTACTACTAAACTTTCACTTTCAATATGACTCGTCCAGCCATCTTGTCAGATCTGCAGTCGGTGGTATTAACCCAGAAATTTTCCCTTCATGCCATAATGATGATGACAGACCAAACATCATTCCAATACATGGCCGACGACAACTGAGCTACACAGAAAACATCGCTTTTTTACGCTAAGCAACACAACTAATGTAATCTACATTAGCTAAACTCACTTTAATGTCGTCATATATCCACTGATTCAACTTCCTAAAATCCTAATCTCCATTATCCGAGATTGCAACGTCCCGTTCGTTTAACCCGAACTCCTGAGAAAAAGAAAAAACACTAGCTCTCTAGTCGACACTCCCTTCTAGTGTTGCCAGGTCTGCGTAACCAAATTGGCTCAATAATCAAAATAAGTTAGACCAAAAGTACCCCAATCACCACATCCCACATATAAAAATACGCAAATCACATCCCTACAGTCGTGCTGTCGTACAAATTGAAAACTACTACATAGACACAACTCATAGGCTCAAATTCCATGAAAACGTAGAACTTGGCAACCCTGCTGACTTTACAACCAGTGTTCGAATTGAGGGGGGGCGGGGGAGGGGGGGTCCCGGACCTCCCATAAGCATTAAGGGACCCCCCATGACCTGCTCACGTTCATCATATTTTATTTTTACGCGTTTTTACAGCGTTGCGCATTATAACCAAACATAACCAATTGTGTGATAACAGCCTAAAATATCTTATTTATTGATTAAATATAAGAATTTGATGATAATTTGATGAATTTGAAATAATGCACACTTTCAGAAAAAGGAATGGCTTCATAAAGGTTTAAAAAATGCCCACGAAAGGTAAAAATCACTTTAAACTTGTTTGATAATATTTATTTCCTCAGCTAGATATTTCACTTGATTATTTTGTATTTTGTACCTAATTCGCTGATCATCGTAAAATAAGCTTTTATGATAACAAGGACAAGACAAAAATATGAATCATATGTATATTAGGTTTTTTTGGGGGGGGGTCCCCCCCCCAAGAGCTTCGACACAATTCGAACACTGTTCACAACTGAAGTGACGCAACCACATGTGACCAATCATTTGTTAACATCACAGCTGACGTCACACGGAAGCGGTGGCAAAAAGACCGTAGTAGTAAAATGAATGGTAAAAATGCGGTATCATGCACATTTCAGCTTCCAGGTCTTTCAACGGTGCCAGTGCACTCACCACACACCAGCTACCGGTGGAGAGGAGGGAGAGTGATAGAGCCAATTCAATAAATGGGGATTATTAGGAGGCCATGACTGACAAAGGCCAGAGGAGGGAATTTGGCCAGGACACCGGGGATATACCCTCTCTACTCTTTACGAGAAGTGCCAATGCGATTTTTAATGACCACAGAGACTCAGGACCTCGGTTTAACGTCTCATCGGAAGGATGCTTTTTACAGTATAGTGTCCCCGTCACAATTCTGGGGCGTAGGACCCACATCGACCACAGGGTGAGCACCCCCTGCTGGCCTCACTAACACCTCTTCTAACAGCAACCTAGTTTTCCCAGGAGGCCTCCCATCCAGGTACTGACCAGGCTCAGCCCTGCTTAGTTTCAGTGGGCAGCCAGTCTTGGGCTGCAGGGTGATATGGCTGTGGCAATACCGTTCAATCCAGTTGCTACAAACACAACTTAACCAGCCATACAGCTGCAGTTGGCAGTCAATATATAGTTTAAATTCGCACTAATCTGCAGTCTTGTTCTCGTTTCATGTATGTATGGCTGAAGACAAATAAATAAAACGGCCTAAGCTATGATATCTGGATGCCAAATGCAAAACCACAACTGAAGACATGTCTTTTCCACTCTGACTCTCTCTGCTGCTCACACGACCACATAAAAAGAGTAAACTTCCAACAGTAAACAAACTAGTAAACTTCCAACATTCCAACACATGGCTGAAGAGAGCAAATAAATAAAAACACTCAGCCTAAGCTAATGCAAAATCACAATTAAAGACATGTCTTTAAATGACTGTAAAAAAAAAGAAGCACATATCCTGATACAAAATTCACATCTTAAAAACGCATGTTTACACATGCTTAAATTAAATCAGCCCAGTTAGGCCTATAGAGAAATCTATGTAGAATAGAAAACTAGGCTTTATGTAATAATGATTACTTTACACAATATTTACTCAAACTATTTGAGTATATAAATGCACTTTTAGGGCCACTTGTAGATTTTGGAACTGAATTATTATCTGTTAACATGGTCAAATAACGTCTGATTAATCGGGTTAGCTGATATATTGGTATATCATTGCCGTGTGAGTTCTACAGTTAAAATAAAGCATGTAATGTATTTCCTATTTATTTGCAATCATTATTTACAAATGCTATTATTAATAAACCAATCTCTACTCTTGGTTTGTCACGTAATGAGCTCTAAATATTTGACTGTTGCTTTCTTTTGTCTGCTTTTATTATTTATCTACATTTTTATTTTTACTTTTTTCTTGCTCAGAAGGGTTAATTATACAGTAAATACAGTTACTCATTCCTCAGATCACAGAGATCCTGAGAAAAAGAAAAAACACAAATAAGGCTTACATACTGATCAGCTCTGTGTGGCTCTTAACTAACTTTACTAGTTTCACTGGTAGGCCTATAACTTATGATGATTAAAAAAAAAATCTTAGAGAGTATCACAAGTCTTTATTCATTTCATTACTTTACAAGAACAAGACACACTCTACAATATACCAGTGTTCACAATATTACAAAAGAATACTAACAGTAAAATTTGAATGCGCTATATTATTACTTAACAAATGCAAAAAAATTACAGAAGACATCCCTTAAAAGTCCAATCTTCTTCTGCTGTCTCTTGTTGAGATGTTTTTGAAAAGTTCTGGTTGAATTTCTCTGAAAAAAAGTGGGTTAAACTTAGACTGTTAAACCATAAACACAATTTCAGGCTGCAGACAGTGAGATTCTCCACAGATACAGCACAATATGATTCTTGAAATGAATTTGCTTCCTAAACTTTAAACACTAAAATAAGTTTTAGGTGATTTAAATAATTAATGAGCCCTGTTAACAGATTTTAAATCACTGTTAGTGGATTAAACATGAATGTACAGAATTATAAACAACATAATATACGGTACCTGTTATGTTCACTGTGAATTTTGTTTTTTCTGTTCCACACATTGTTTGCACAAAGAATCTGAATTGTTGTGTTATTGCTGTAGTTGGAGTGTAGCGGCATGTGAGGCTGTTACTGTTTTTGCAGGAGTTCACCGGAAGCACTTGTTCACAGATCGAGTCGCCATAGATCCCAGGGTATCGCATCTTGTAATTTCTAATGCAGCAATCAGTGCTCTGCTGAAAAACTCTGCAGGTGAGAGTTACTTCTTTCCCCACAGATCCAGTTATATCATCACAGCTTACATTTAAGAAATCTGAAAAATAACAATATTTAATATATAATAACTAGGTAAACAAAAGAACACATGTCAGAAAATAAAAAGTGATGAGACTAATGAACATGAACCAATGAAAACATGACACTCTCGATACAATAGCAGTCACTGGGGCGGTCCTATTTCAAAAGGTACACTTTTGCATCGTTTAGGTACTAATATTTACCCTTTAGATACAGAATCTGTACTTTTAAGGTACCAAAATGGAACCTTTATGTACAAAAATGTACTTTGTTTCATGCATTTCACCTTCAGAAAGATCTTTCTTCCTCCCATACTCTATGAAATCTGTGACTCGCTTAATAATGTGGAACAATCTCTTAAAGGGGTCATCGGATGCCCATTTTCCACAGGTTGATATGATTCTTTAGGGTCTTACTGAAAAGTCTATAATATACTTTGGTTAAAAATTCTCAATGGTAGTGTAAAACAACACCCTTTTTACCTTGCCAAAAACAGCTCTGCACAAATCATCCCATTCTGGTTGAGGCTGCTTTAAATGCAAATGAGCTCTGCTCACCCGCCCCCTCTCTTCTCTCTGTGGAGTGACGAGCCTGTTTACTTTAGCCACGTTTAGCTGCTAAACTTGCTAACTAGCACATTATTAGAAAAGGCGATGATTTATACGAACATAGATGGATATATGTAGATCGGGAGGTGCATTCCCTTCACAAACAAACATAATCCACTGCATCTTCAGCGGCTCAGATGTCGGGAGTAAATGATGACCACTACGTTCATTATTACATCCAGCAACACAACACCACAATCACTCAATTCTTGTCTAACTTATATCAAATCAACTATTTGTTGGTGTGACGCCACAACGACAGACATCTGAGAATAGCTCGATTTGAAAAAGGGGATATTATTCTTACAGATTAATTAAAAACCAATGCATGAATTTTTATCATTATAGGGTAGATTTGTACAAACACTGCCAACACACATTAATGTTCAAACAACATAGAAAAAAGTGAAATTAGCATCTTTAAGGTGGTTTTTCATTTACCCAAGAAGACTTAGCAAATTATTTAGCAAACCTGTCCGAGATAGAAACAAGTTATCTAAAAAGATAGGAGAAATAAAAGACTTTCTTTATAAAACTAAAATCTGAATGTTTATTTACGTGAAATCCTACACTGTGTAGTTGAAAAAACACAAGATCCATCAGTCTTGACTGTACATGTAATGATGAACTTACATGCAGTATATAAATTAACGGTTTAATGAAAAAAAAAAAAAACTTGATTGTATCCACCTTTTTCCTCCCGTCAGAGTGGGCGCGGCCATTTGTAAATTTTATGGGTCTGGTTTCCGGTCTCATCCACGTCCAGCTATTGTTAGCTGTATAAAAGATCAGCTGTAACAGTCCGCCCTCTTTGTTTCAATGCTGGAGCGGGAATGTACGTTAGACAAGACTATCTCTGATTGAGCAATTGAGGTGTTGTGTTGCTGGATGTAATAATGAACATAGTGGTTCTCATTTACTCCCAACATCTGAGCTGCTGAAGATGCAGTGGATTAAGTTTGTATGTGAAGGGAATGCATCTCCCGATCTACATATATCCATCTATGTTCGCGCGAATCCTTTGTGATCCAGCTTCACGGCAAAAATGAGTATAAGGGTGTTTTTTTTTTTTTATGAATCTTTGTGATCGCCTTGCCTAATAATGTGCTACTTAGCAAGTTTAGTGGCTAAAGTAGCAAAAGTAAACAGGCTTGTCTTTCCACAGAGAAGAGAGGACGGGACCAGCAGAGCTCATTTGCATTTAAAGCAGCCTCGAAAAGAATGAGATGATTTATGCAGAGCTCATTTTGACAAGGTAAAAAGGGTGTCGTTTTACACAACCATTGAGAATTTTTAACCAAAGTATATTATAGACTTTTCATTAAGACTCCAAAGAATCATATCAGCTTGTGGAAAATGGGCATCCGATGACCCCTTGAAGTCTCACCAATAGGTTTACTTCCGCATTAAAGAAAAAAGGTGGATAAACATTAAATTACATGTATTACTCCCTGACCATAATGAATTTCCCTTACTGTTGTGGAATGACATTATCTTATATGTAGTCTTTCTCCAAAAATCTCACAGTTTACATTCTTACCAACTTGACAGACAGCAGTAAAGGTAGAAAGCAGAATAAATAGTTGCGCAACATATACAGCATTCATGGTTGTAATTCTGTAATAAAAAAAAACAACAACAAAAATGTGCAGTTCTAATAATGAAGTACCAGATATTAGATACTAGATCTTTAAAGATGATTTACTGAAAGCTTTTTGCGCACTTACGGTCTGTAGGTCTTCACAATGTATGAGTCCATTTTACATAAGCATAAATAAGTTTCAGAATGACTCAACTACCTGTCTTGATCGTGTGGTTTTTGACCATGTTTATTTTTAAATCGGATGTTTGAGGGGGGTAAAAAAAGCTATGATATGCAACAAAGAATGCTTTTGTTATTTTAAAACTGTCAAACACTGATTTAAATGTTCATTCAATGATTATTGCTTGCATAAGTGTGTGATATGTGTTTGTTTTAATACATTTACATGCAAAATAAAAAAAACTATACAACGTAAATGTTGTCTGTAGCATCAGGGCATTAACTAAACACCCTGAAAATAACCTTTAAAATCTTCTTTTCAAAAGCTGACCTCTCAAAAATGTGTTTTAATATAACTCACACAAGAAGTACACTTGGGAAGTTTGGTGTGTTTCATTACAGTTTGTTATTTATTTCTGTATTCTAGGCCATCATAAAGAGAGGCTGTACAAACACGGTCCTTACAGAACTTTATACAAGTGAACCACATATGAAAGACCAGGAACAAAGTGAAAGAAAGAAAGTTGAAAGAAATAAAAAAGTAAACAAAGCATTATAGTGTTTTCTTCAATTTCAGTTTGTAACAATATCAGCAACAATCCTACATCAACAAAATTATGCACATATTTATCTCAAGACAAAATATAAGATGTGTTTATGTACATTCAGGTACTGCTTATAAAAAAAGTTGCATATGATATTCATGTTGGCCAAAGACAGTTGATCTCATCATAGCAGGAGACGTTCTCTGCTGGTACAAAAATGCATTGCACTATATTATTCTAACAGCAGAACAACTTTGCACCATTTTCACTGGTATAATTTACTCCTCATGACAAAGTTTAGTAAAAATGCTAAAAGGAGATTTCAGACAATCTTTAGAGCATCATGACAGTATTATTAATGTGATAGCATTTAGTAAATAAATACAATTACAATGCGAGCTTAAAAACAATATGTTAAAGCAATGGCATATGCAATACGCAGATATATGATGCGAATAACTTCTAAAAACAAACAAAAAAAAAAAAACTTAAAATATATTAAAGCCTTTGAAAATACAGGAAAGAATTATTATCTGATGCAGATAAACTCAACATAGCCACATATTGGCTGATTCATTGGTCTGACCAATATATTGATCATTCATTGGTGCTGACACAGTATGTGAGTATTACAGTTCAACATTTTTAAACTGCACATTACAATGTTTACATGAAAAATGAAACAAAATTTGCAGTTTTCATAGTGTTTCTTTCTAAACATTTGTTGTCATCATTGTTTGTTCTTCAGTAACAACTCTTTCATTTTGTAATCCAGAAGGGTTGGGGCATTTGAACCTCTTCACACAAAGGATGATGATCATGATGATGTTGATGATGGCGATGATGGCGACGACGACAGTGATGATGATATCCTCAGTTCTAAAACCTGATTGATAAGTTTTATAGTTAAATTCAGAATAGCCTATAATCTCTTTAGGAGCATTCAAATGCTGTTACAACAATTATTTAAATTATAAAACAATCTGAGTATATTTTATCCTATTGGACTTCTCACGCAGACTTCACAATATACCTCTGCTGCTGTTAGAATTTGTAGAATTCATTATTATAAATTTTAAACATATTAGGATATGTCACTATTTGGAAGCTTTCTTGGACGTTAAGCATCCTTAAACATTTATTGCAGTTATTTATTTCTGGAGCTTGACATTAATAGATAAATAGATAAATATATTTCTGACAAGTAGTAAAAGAGCAGTTTTTATAGTAATTTAAAAAGTAAAAATGTATCAATAATTATATTTAAACATTGTAAAAATCCCAATATTAACATTATATAACAATAGCAAGTAGTTGTACTGCTATATAATAACAATATAGCAGCTGTGTCTGGAAGTAACCTAAATTTGTACTCAGTAATCAGTAACTATAAAAGAATATAATACCTTTCTTGCCAGGAGCTTCAGTATCAGTTTGATGTTTCATAGGTTCTGATAACAGATATTAAAACACCATTAGTAGATTGAAAATAAATAAGTAGCTAACATTTACTGAATTTTGAACAACAGTATTTTAAATGGTATCTCGTATGTCCACAGATAATTCCGTTGCTCTTTTTTCCACACATTGTTTGTACATAGAATCTGATTTTTTCTGTCATTGTTTTAGTTGGAGTGTAGCTACATGAGACGCTGTTTCTGTGATCACAGGTGTACACAGGAGACTCTTCTTTACATACTGCTGAGTAAGTATAGCGTTCAAGGTTTTGAAACTTATTAAACAAAATGCAGCATTTAGGGTCCTGCAGTGAGACTCTGCAGTTGAAAGTCACTTCTTTCCCCACAGATCCAGTCACATCATCACAGTTTACCATGAAATCTGAAAAATAACAACGTATTTATCAATTTAATACATTAAAAGAAAACAAATTTCTGTCATTTTACACATCTGGAAATTTTTCAGTTTAAGTGTGTCACTTTTGCAACATTATTATTAAACAAAACTGCAAAAATAATCACTCCCTAATCCACAACTCTTCATCTAGCACACGAGACCGCGGTCAAGTGAGCCGCCATCAGGATTTTCTGCACGTCTATTAGTGGAATTACGGTACGAAGACACGAGGCGGCCAAAAAGCTGAAGAGCATCTATAATTCAGCGGTTAAAATTTAAATGTGCTAGAAAACAGGGAAAAAGTATTTACAACACGTATATATATTGTTCATTATAGAAGATACAATTATATTACTTTCCAATACATCATACTGTGAAGTTTTCTGAAAAAATAAAGTTTGTTAAAATACATTCTAACACTGAATGTTTGCGCCTTTTTTTCTACATGCATTATTAAAATTTCTTCAGAGTTACCATGAACATTTCAATAAATTCTTTTTCTGAACAACCATGTCTCTATCTGTGTTCACGATGTTTTAGTGTAGAATTTGTACAGAAAATGAACGGCAGTCTGTCACAATGCAGTTTATAGCATATACATTGATATGTTCTCTTATAACGTCCTTCAAAGACGTTGATGCCGATAGACTTGTGGGCAGCACGCAGACATACACCGCCGATGCATACCGGGTTTTTCGGGTTCGAATCCCGACTCGGGATGTGTCCTTTCGTAAAAATAATGATAAAAGGCAGAATGTTCTTTACCATTTATCAAATAAAAAGTCTTCATAGTTAACAGGAAAATTTCTATTCATACAAAGTCTGTGACATTGCACTGACCACTCTTTCACATTTATACATGCATTATTTAAATTCCTTCAAACCTGACAGCAAGATTTCTATTCATACTTCTTCAGAATGCCCAAGACTCTGTCTGTATCAAGTTTCACGAGATTTCAGAGAAGATTTGTACAGAATGGCAATTTTAAATGAATGGCAATTTGTCACAATGCATTATATAGCATATACATTGTTATATTCTCTTATATATGCTTCAAAGACATTGATGCCGATAGCCTTGTGGGCAGCACGCCAACATACAGCACCGAAGCATTCCGGGTGTCTCGAGTTTGAATCCCGACTCGGGGACCTTTCCAGATCCCACACCGATGTTGCTTCTTGTCATTTCTGAAGTGTCCTTTCATAGTAATAATAATAATAACGATAAAAGGCAAAATGTCTTTTATTATTTATCCAAAAAAAGTCTTTAGAGTTAACAGGAAAATTGTAGAATTTGACATAAAATGAAAAGCAAATCTTGGTAACACATTACAATATGTGTACAAAAATATGCATTAATTCATGCTTAATTAATGCACAGATAATCACGAGTTAATGTATAATTCATGATGAACTAAAGCATTTATTAATGATTCCTTCATCAGCAACAAATGAACATTCTATATGATTGATAGATTAAGTAATCATTCAATTGTTATTAGTTAAATGTGTCATAATGTGTTAATTTCCTTTATCACTTATTTTATTAACTAATGATGTAAATTCATATGTTAATTACCACAGTGTTCAAAGCTATGTACTTCAACTTCCAGTTGTCTACTTTAAACACTCATTAGCTAGTGATTTGCAAATGTATCATTATATTGTGACTTTACTTGTTGAGGCACATGACTAACTAACTAATTGTAAATCCATAACCACAATGACATATTACTTAACAATTAGTTAATAGTTCTGTGCCTCAACAAGTAAAGTCATAACATAATGATATCTTTGCAAATCATTAGTGGTAATGATCACATTAATTTACACTATTAGTTAAAATAAGTGATAAGGGAATTAATACATTATGACACATTTAACTAATAAAAATGTATTGATTACTTAATCTATGAATCATATAGAATGTTCATTAAAATGATGATGAAAGCCTTTATTTGTCACATACACTGTTACATGCAGCGAAATTGGACCCCTCCGATCATACACAAACATCACATTTCGGGGGAAGACAGGTCAGTCGAGAGGTAGCATAGAAAATAAGAAGATAAGATACATTAGGAAAATGATATGTGAATTGGGCCAATGAAGCAGTTTGACCAGTTACTGAATTGTCATATCTGTCAAGTTCATGGGTCCATAACTTCAAAATGCTATGGTGGAAATGACTGTAATTTTGTGTGGTGACAGTCAAGAGACTTGGGAACAGCTTCTTATTGACGCTATCCGTTTCACCTTAAAAACGCCACGCTTCCGCCTTCCTTAGCTTCTTATTCACGTTCGACTTAGGGACCGTCTCTTTTCCAAATACGAACAATAAACGATTCTTAAATGTAAATAACACTGAGATAAGAGCGAAAACGGGCTGTCAACATGAAATCTAATTATTCGTTATTCGAATAATTCTAACATTATTTGTTAATTATTGAACGTATCATCCTTTGAACGTGTAAAACGATTTTTTTTTAAATCTAGCCTCTTATGAAGACTTAATATGGCCCAGCACCTGTGAATAGATGACACCTACCCCTGCGAGGACTCCAGATACAAAATTATTTCATTGTTTTAAAATGCACTCAAAGTTTGCTTAAGGCATAAATAGAATTTGTAAATATTATAATTTTTACTAGATTCTGTAAGTACTATAATTTCTACTAGATTTCAACTGTTCTTTCTGATACCTTCTCCTATAAATACTATTCTGGTTTCTGAAAAAAAAATGTGATGTGAAATGCATTATACAAATGAATGTGAATTAAACTGATTAAGCCATTGCATTGTTGGTTACTGTACACTGCACTGTATATATCTATGTACATTGTCCACATTTGTTTATATATATATATATATATATATATTTTTATGTATGTGTGTGTGTGTGTGTGTGTTTACTGTACCTTTTAAAAGATGGACCTATATTTAATCATATGTAAATGTGGACTGGGCATTAATAATTGCATTGTTGGACCAATTGGTGGCGCTATATCTCAGCTTCCTTTGAGGGTGATATAAAAATTCCACTGGGGGCTTATTCCCAAGTCTCTTGACTGTCACCACACAAAATTACAGTCATTTCCACCATAGCTTTGTGAAGTTATGGACCCATGAACTTGACAGATATGACAATTCAGTAACAGGTCAAATTGCTTCATTGGCCCAATTGGTGGCGCTATAGCTCAGCTTCCTTTGAGGGTGATATAAAAATTCCACTGGGGGCTTATTCCCAAGTCTCTTGACTGTCACCACACAAAATTACAGTCATTTCCACCATAGCATTTTGAAGTTATGGACCCATGAATTTTACAGTATTGACAATTCAGTAACAGGTCAAATTGCATTTGTTACTGAATTGTCATATCTGTCAAGTTCTTAAGTCCACTGGGCAGCTGTGGCCTAGTGGTCAGGGAGTCAGTCTTGTAACCGAAAGGTTGTGGGTTCGAGTCCCACATCCAGCGAGGTTTGAAGGTACCTCAATACCGTGTTTGTTCACTATTCACTACTGTGTGTGTGTGTGCGCACTTGGATGGGTTAAATGCAGAGCACAAATTCCGAGTATGGGTCTTCATACTTGCCACACGTCACGTCATTTCCTTTCCTTTTCCATAAATGTGAAGAACTGATGAGTGCTATATAATGCTTACTGCCATTCATTTTCTGTGAAATTCTACACTAAAACATCGTGAACACAGATCGAGACATGGCTGTTCAGAAAAAGAATTTATTGAAATGTTCATGGTAACTCTAAAGAAATTTTAATAATGCATGTAGAAAAAATACTAAGTAGAGCAAATACTAAGTGTTAGAATGTACACAGACTTTATTTATTTTTCCAGAAAACTCCACAGTATAATTTATTGGAATGTAATATAACTATATCTTCTATAATGTACAATATAAATACGTTTTGTTAATACTTTTTCCCTATTTCAGAGCACATTTAATTTTTAACCGCTGAAATATAGTTGTTCGTCAGCCTTTTTTGGGCGCTTCGTGTCTCCGTACAGTAATTCCACTAATAGACGTGCAGTTAACTCCAGATGGCGGCTGACTTGACCGGGTGTTCGCAGATGGCGGCTCACTTGACCGCGGTCACCACACCCCAAATATAAAAACTCAAAATATGCACATTCCATCCCTCAAATACATATTTCACAGTCACCGTCGTGCAAATTGATAAACTCTATATGGTATAATAGGTACAACTCAAAAGATCAAATTCCATTAAAACAGCGAACTTGGCAACCCTGCTGACCTCACAACAAAAGTGACGCAACCACATGTGACCAATCATTTGTTAACATCATAGCATACATCAGACGCGGAAGTGGTCGCAAAAAGACCGCAGTATAAACCGAGTGTCATGTACATTTTAGTTTCCAGTTGCTACAAACACATCTTATCCAGCCATACAGGTGCAGTTGGCAGTCAATATATAGTTTAAATATATAGTTTGTCACGTAATGAACTCTAAGTATTTGACCTTGATTTTATCTGTTGGATTATTTATACTTTTTTACTTGCCGAGAAGAGCTATTTATACATTAACTTCAACTCATTACTCATACCGCAGAAAACGAATACCAAATCTAACTTAAATGTGAAGAATTCCTGCAGAATATATTTGGTTTACTTGTTTTACAAACAGATAAGGCTTGCATACTGATCAGCTCTTCACTAACTTTTTTAGTTTCACTGGTATAACTTACTCATCACCATGTGTTAATTAAAAAAAAAAAAAAAAGATATTTGCCTTTATTACAAGAGTTTATTGATTTTATTACTTTTTAAAATAATAAGACACTCAACATTATACCACAGTGTTTATAACACTGCAAAATTACTGATTTCAAAAGCATCATTGAAGACATCCCTTAAAAGTCAGACCTTCTTCTTCTGTCTCTTGTTGAGATGTTCTTAATAGGTTCCTGTTGAAATTCTCTGGAAAAGTGTATTAAACAAACCGTTTAAACAATAAACAGTGAGATTCTCCACAGAAACATCACAATATGATTCTTCTGCTGAAAATCTGATAAAACTGATTTCTTGACACATGGCACATCTACACATCTGTGCAATCTCAAAAAACAATCTGTTCCATGTCAGTATTTGGAAAACACAGTCATACAACAGATACAAAATACATGTACAGATTTCTAAACAACAGCTTTATACAGTACCTGTTATGTTCACAGTGAATTCTGTCCTTGTCTGTCCACAGCGTGTCTGCACAAAGAAACTGAATTTTTCAGTCATTGCTTTAGTTGGAATGTAGCTGCATGTGAAGCTGTTTCTCAGTTCACAGGACTTCTCAGGAAACTTTTCTTCACAGATATTTCTCACATTCTCGAAGTTCCCATGGTATTGAAACCTATATTTTTTAATGCAGCATTCAGTGTGCCCCAGAGAGACAATGCAGGTGAGATTTACTTCTTTCCCCACAGTTGCAGTCACATCATCACAGCTTGTGCGTAAATCTGACAAATAACAATGTTTATTATTATATAATACATCAATACAACAATAAAGATGCTGTGATTTTAACATTTCAAGAAATGATGTCCTAACATATTCAGACTTCCTGTGCCTGTGTCCATGTCAGTCAATAAAGACACAAACAGATATAATGAACTTTAGAGAAATACTACTACTGAATCATGTGCTGCTGTAAAAAGTATTTTATTTCTGGTCATTGGATCCAGCAGCCTGTACTGAAATGTAATGGTGTACCTATCTACAGTATACAAACTAATTGTTTAATGGGGGGAAAAATAAATAAGAGCTTGAGTGCATAAACACAGTAATTGGAAGAAATAACACGTATTACTCCCTGACCATAATTGATTTGTAAATTACTGTGCTTTATCTTAGATCTTCAAAAATCTAGTAAAAATGAAATTATTCTCTTACATTCATCATTTTGACAGACAGCAGTAAAGGTCAAAACCAGAACGAACAGCTGCACAACATTTAAAGCACTCATGGTGTTGATTCTGCAATTTTAAAAAATGACATAAATTTGCTATTATGACCAATAATTACATACGAAAGATTAGACAGTATAAAAACTTAAAAAGTAAAGATAACCACGCGCTCACGTTGTCTAGGTCTTCACACCAGTTTATTCCAGTCACATGAGCATCTAAATTTCAAAATGACTCAGCTACCTGTCTTGGAACATGCAGATATTCAATGCGTTCTGACCATATTTTCAGATCTGATGTTTGAGGAGGAAAAAAAAAACTGTGGTGTGGTATGCCACAAAACTAAGCCGTTACCATTTTAACTACATCAAACACTGATGGAAATGAGTGTTTAATAATTATTGCACAGATAAGCGTATATGTTATGTTACTTTTTAGAAAATACATTTAAATGCAAGAAACTTCTACAACATAATCCTTCTAATGTCTTGTTAGGAACTGTAAAATGACTTTTACAAATGCTGACCTCTCAAAAAAGTGATTTAATATAATTTACACAATGTGGAAATCAAGTAAAGCACCACTTTTTTTTTTTTAATGAACAATTCTTTATCATATTATTATTTCATAATTAGCGTTGTATTATCACTGAAATACAATGAAGAAGTTTAGGCAGGAGGCTTGGTGTGTTTCATTACAGTTTGTTATTTATTCTGTATTCTAGGCCATCATAAAGAGAGGCTGTACAAACACGGTCCTTACAGAACTTTATACAAGCGAACCACATATGAAAGACCAGGAACAAAGTGAAAGAAAGAAAGTTGAAAGAAATAAAAAAGTAAACAAAACATTATAGTGCTTCCTTCACTTTCAGTCGATAACAACATCAGTTTTGTCCTCATTTACATTATAACGAGCTTAAACAAGCAGCAATCCTCCACCAATAGTCATCAAACGACACTCGATCAACAACAAAACGATGCATATATTCACCTCAGAACAAGACACAAGATGCAAATGAGAGCAGTAGTTCATGCCGTTTATGTACATTCAGGTGCTGCTTAATTAAAAATATAGTTTCATATGATAATCATATTGGTCATAGATGATTGATTTCATCATAGCAGGACACGACAGACGCTCAGCAGTCAGTCAGTCAGACGTGATGCGTGTTTGTATGTGCATATAGAGCAGTATATCGACACACCGCATGTGTGACAGACGTAGGACATTAAATCAACATTAAACATGAAAAGACACAAACCGAGCAACGCATCAGTGGATCTTTCCACTTTCACTCTGGTTTCGTATGTATGGCTGAAGACAGCGCTCTCTGCTGGTAGAAGAATGCATTGCAACAGTTATATTCAAATGACACCTGAGCAGAGAATGGCTTTCCAACTTTATATTCACCTATATTCGCACAAGACTGTTCAACAACATGCTCTCTTGATATACAGCGCTGTATCGATAAGGTGGACTATATTATAGGTACAACAGCAGATTTCAGCAGTGAAATCAACACTGGCGGTGAACGAATTGAGTGAATCTCGCAAAAACAGATCCAGGTCATGATTTCACACCAAAATCAACACAAAAATATTTTCACTACAGCAACGCGATATAAAAGGTGTGCTTAATTGTCTTGAAAATAATGTCTAATGTTACAATGTCAATATTAAAAAAAAAAAACTAAATATATTCAAACCCATTTTAGGACAATTAAAGTATTATTTATTATGTATTTATTATTTATTATATTTATAAATCATAGTTTTTTTTAGTATTTTAAATAATGCCAATTTCAGTAAAAAGATTATTATAATTACAGTATTTTTTTTGTTAGTCTAACACAACATTATGGGAATTGCAAAATGAATGCATGCTTTAATTGTGCATCAAAATTAAATATATATATAATATCAATATCAAAAATAAACAAAGAAACTCTTAATCGTTCTAAAACATTTTTTCCTTTTGATTTTGGAGTGAAATACGACTTACAAATTTCATAAACCGGTTTTTAAAACACTTTTAGACCTCTTAAATTTCTTTTGCCCTTTAGACTCGCTGTAACACTGTAAGATGCGTCCGTTTCAACACAGAGAGTTTGAGGAAATGTTATTTTACACCATATTTACTCACTGAAACGCCACGATTATCTGCAAAAGGATCCATCGAAGAAAAAGGACAATGCTTGAGACTGAAATGCGATGCCAGAATCTCGTCACCATGCTGAAAAACATGGTACATTCAACGGTTTCGAGCACCCGATCGATCGTGTCACAGGAAGCCGCGTGCCGTGTAATTAAACATCCACATATGCGTTGATCACACAAACAGGCCTATGCTGAATATTGCATGTGGCAGTTTTTGATTTGGACACACCACATTCAGTATAAGAAGTTTTAAAACATTCCTTAAATAGGTGATATATTTTTGCGCATATACACACACTCTCTCTCATCGATTACATAAGAAAGCAATAAGGGGAAATGCGTCTTAAACACTGACTAACTGCGTTTAACAGGAAAAAGATGACATTCAGTGTGCTGCGTGGGTAACAGGTCCGTTTGACTCATGAACTACACACTGCGAGCCTCCTACCGACTTCAGCTTCTGTTGAACCGAACAAACACGATAGATTGTCACTAGTCAGCCATGCCGTACACAGCGGACAACATTCAGCCAAGAGAATAATGCAGAAAGACAAGGACGAGAAGCTAAAATAGAGCATATTCAAGAAATCAACTATACAGACAAAGATACGCGTCTCTGTTCCGTTCACCGCAGAAATCATTTTCTCAAACTGTTTTTTGCCTTGTTTCTTGTGCTAAAATATCTAAACATCCTTAAAAATCCATCTTGGATTTTGCTAATTATTATTTTTTCCTGTTTCAGGCATAAATCTAACAATTTTGTCAGGTTTCTGTCTAAAAACTGGATTGTTTTTCAGAGAAAACATCTTGAATTAAGTTTATTTTTCTTAACGTATTAACAAATAGTTTTTTCCTGTTTTAAGCATAAATCTAACAGTTTAGTGAGATCTGTGCTTAAAAACTAGAAACAAATGCTAATGACAACAACACAGATTTTCACCAAAAGTATCTAAACATCCATAAATTTACTTTTGCATACTCTTAAATTAAGTTTATTAGAACTCACTTGCAAATAGTTTTTCTTGTTTTAAGCAGAAATGTAACAAAATTTAAAGGTCTGTGCTTAAAAAAATTCAACTTAATTCAAGACATAAAAAGCAATGCTTTCTCAACTAAATAGATACAATTTTAATTTTCACCAAAAAAATGCATGTTTGCATCTTGAAACTTGCTTTTAAAAATATATCTTGAATTAAGTTTATTTTTCTTACTTATTCATAAATAATGCATTCCTTGTTTAATCTAAACAATAAGTCTAACAAAATGTTGAGATTTGTGCTTAAAAACAAGAAAAATTTCAATGGTGTGAGAAAAACTTTTTTCCCCACTAACAATAAGCATTCTTACGTAAATGTACGTTTGCATACTGAAATATGAAATATATCTTGAATTAAGGTAATTTCACAAATGTTTTTTTCCCCCATTTTAAGCATAAATCTAACAAGATGTGCTTAAAAACTAGGAAAAAATACAATGAGGTAAGAAAAACTTAATTCAGAATTTCAAATAAATGTGTCATTTTAAGGATGTTTACTTTTTTTTCAGAAAAAAGACAAAAAAAATGATTGAGAAAATGAGTTTTGCAGTGTAATAATACTTAGTGTTCAGTGCAAAAGACGTTTTAGGGCAAAACAGGGTTTTGCGGCGCAAACGGATGGTGTATTTAGTGACTGATGTCTCTGTGCATTATTGTACAAGTACAGATCGCTAATGCTGAGAACAACATGAAGAAATAACTAGTTGCATACGGGCTAGTCAGTTTTCTGCTCGCCTACCGTTCCTAAACACGACAAAATGAAAAGCCCATATGACAAATAACAAGCATCGTGTTTCACCGTGCAAAATGCACAGATCCGAGATTGAGCCATACTTTTCATGTCCATTTTGAGCAGAACTGGTGAATTTTTACTATGCGTTGTAAACAAATGAGTTGTTTCTAGAAATGTGAAAACTAAAGGTCATATTTTAAAGGTTCGAAGACGTTTAGGCCCAGATTTGACTCGTTAGTGTGTGATGAAATGGCTTCGGGCGAGAAGTCGCAGAAGAAACCGAGAACTAGAAGGCAAAGGAAGGTTACGCGTTTCATATTTACGTTCCTCCGGATTCCAATCACGTTCTCCCGTCCAGATCCCATAGCACCTTGTGTTGTGACATCACCCAGCCATCAGCCAATCACAGAGTCAGATTCTTTTGGAATCAACACCCCTTCCTGATGGCACACAGAGCAGGAGGGCGCACACAGGAAAGAGAGAGACCTCACTTCCTCTCCAGTACAGCGAGCTTCCTGTGGGTGGCGGCGGCGGGTTCATTTGCGGACGGCCTGCCGGTAGCTGTGTCTCTGGCCCTGACCGCGGGAGCAGCCGTTGTTGTTGCCATTTCCGGATGGTTCTTGTGCGCCGGCAGCGGCGCTTTGGCTCGCGCCGTCTCTGGTGCTGCAGGTCATACTGCTGTCCTGAAGCGTGGGGCTGGATTGAGCTCTCTGTAGCGCACCTTCCTCCAGGAGCATGGCTTCAAACACTGACAGGTCATCGTCGCCGCAACGTTGTTTCGCCCGCAGGAGCATGCTGTACGTCTCATAGCGTGTTTTCTACGAGAGAGGGATGTTTTATTTATGTGATGAAAATGTACTCCCCTTCAGGCCATCCAAGATGTAGATGAGTTTGTTTCTTTATCAGATTTGGAGAAATGCAGCATTGCATCACTTGCTCACCAAAGGATGTGAATGGGTGCCGTCAGAATGAGAGTCCAAACAGCTGATAAAAACATCACAATCCACAAGTAACCACTCCAGTTCATCATTTAATGTCTTGTGAAGTGAAAAGCTGTGTGTTTGTAAGAAACAAATCCACCTTTAAGGTATTTTAACTTTAAACTTTGCTTCTAGCTAAAATATGAGTCATCTATCCATAATATTGCTTTTCTAGTAAAAAAGCAGTATTAGGAGAGAAATGTGCACAGATCATACACCTTTTACAAACAGTTCTAAATAAATATGTGGCTGACTTTTGATGTGAGAGATTACAGATTTATGGATTATGGACTTATATTTTGGCCAGAAGTGAGAAGTTAAAACAAGTTAATTATTATAATTTCTTACAAATACACAGCTTTTGTCTTCTCAAGATGTTAACTGATGGACTGGAGTGGTGTGGATTACTTGAGGATTATTGTGGTGTTTTTATCAGCTGTTTGGACTCTCATTCTGATGGCACCCATTCACTGCAGAGGATTCACTGATGTATTCCTATTTTTCTCCAAATCTGTTCAAATGAAGAACAAACTCTCCTACATCATTGATGGCCTGAGGGTGAGAAAATTTTAGGCAAATTTTCATTTCAGGGTGAACTATTACCTTAAGAATAAATGAGGTAATCAATGCATTAAAATGATCAAAAATGACAGTAAAGACATTTGTATTTTAAATAAATGCTGTTCCTTTGAACTTTCTATTCATCCAAGAATCCTGAAAAAATGTGTCACTGTTTCCACAAAAAATACAAAATGTTTCTTGAGCAGCAAATCAGCATATTGATTTCTGAAGGATCATGTGACACTGACGACTGCAGTAATGATGCTGAAAATTCAGCTTTGATCACAGAAATAAATTACATTTTAAAATATACTACAATGCAAAACAGTCCTTTTAAAATTGCAATAATTTTTCACAATATGACTGTTTTTACTGTATTTTTTGGTGAAATAATTGCAGCCTTGGTGAACAAATCTAACAGATCCCAAACTTTTGGTTCATACTTGCTACATACTGCACAGTATGCAGTAAACTAGCAGTTCTTTTTTACCTCAAACTCTAGATATTCCTCCCTCAGTCGGTACTCCTCAAGTTCACGACCTTTAACCTTTCTGTCAGGTGGATAAGAGCGCAGTTGTGCGAGCTCAGTGGAGATGGAGCGAAATCGAGCTTCATGAGCCTGTACCTGCTCCTCCTACACACAGAAACACACTTTATAACAGTGCAGTTTATATAAACCCAGATACAAGCACACGTACAGTACTTGCACAGTCACTCTTATAAAACATAACAAGCCTCCTTGCTCTCTACTGCCTACAGAGTTAGCTGTCTTTTAAAGAAGCATCCTAACGGTATTCAATAAGTGACGCATGTCATGCAAATAGGTAACATAATTATTAATATTTTAATTAAATATCTGGTACTAACATGAACTAACATGAAATTGTATTTTTATTAACTAACATTAAGAAAGGTTATCTAATTTATTATTATAATGATATGATAATGATAACATTTGAGAACTTTTATGCAAATCAGCTCAACTGACCTGTGACAGCTTGGAGGCGGAGCCTGGCAGCAGCGGTCGACTGAATTTCTTCTGTGAGCCAATGGCAGCAGGGAGGGGTGGGGCTGAAAACATGGCTGCCACCGTGTTGATGCGTGTGATCCAAGACTGCATTTGTTCAGCGTTCCTACACGAACAAATCAAATCTGTGTTAATAATAATAGAAAACATCTAAAATAATTACCAGACTGCATCAGACAGGTTCTACAACTAGAAATCTCATTAAAGATTTTTATGTATAAACATATAAACCTTTGAAGACAGATGTGGAATGCAGTGGGATAGAGATTTTTACAAAAATGCTTCATTACTACACTATATATCATCCTAAAACATCTCTAACAATCTGAGAATTCATGGAATAAAGCAGATGGAGTTTTTATATGTATAAATGCAAACATGAACAAATACACTGACAAAAAAGTGGATTTTCCAGCACAAGCAATGAGAGCTGAAACTGGGGCAAACTTCAACTAGAGCAGAGCGAGTTCTCCTGGGGAATGGGAATGTGTGTGAACACACACACACACACACACACACACATACACACACACACAATAAAAAGAAACACGGCTGACGGGACCGCATGAGTGTTTCGTCATAAATTGGACAGGAAAGACATCACATGCTGAGCCTCATGCTGTACAGATGATTTATTCCACTTATTTATTCCAGTTAAAGCTTAATGTTTTTGTTTTTTTGTACAGAAGCATATGCACATGTGGTTAGCAAGCAATTTTCACAACTGTGTGATACAGATTGTACTACTGAATGCTCATTTATCTACTATGATGATTTTGCAACGCTACAGTATGTTGCACCAGGGTTATTTACTAAAACTAAAACAATATATAAAAAAAAAAAAAAAAACCTTTACTTTACATCAAGTAAACCTGAACTGAAATAAATTAAAATATAAAAACAATTAAACTTGTTTTTATTTCAGCTAGCTGCCAAAGCAACATTTCTCATTTTCATTTAATTTAACCTGATTAAAACAATTAAAACTGAAATAAAAAATTAAAAAGCACAGAAAAATAAACAGAAAAAAAGGCAAAAACACACAACAAAATAATTAAAATTTAAAATTTTAAAATTAAAATGAACTAAAATAAAAATGAATAAAAACTATATATACACATTAAAAAATAAAACAAAAAAACAGAACTGAAACTGAAATAAAATAAAACTGAAATAAAAATTTAAAAAGCACTACACAGAAAAAAAAGTATCAGAAACACACAACAATAAATAATTGAAATTTAAAATGAACTGAAATGAAAATGAATAAAAACTATATATACACATTAAAAAATAAACAAACAAAAAAAACAATAAAAATGATAAAAACAGAACAAAATTACTAAAACTAAAATGAAAAAAAAAATGCTAAAAAACAAATTAAAATATAAATAAAAATATTAGTGCTGGGCAATGATTAATCACAATGAATTGCATTCACAATAAAAGTTTTTGTGTACATAACATCTGTGCGTATACTATGTATATTTATTATGCATATATACACACACATGCATGTATCTATTTAAGATAAAAATATGTTATGTTTATATATTAAATATATTTATATATAATATAAATTATAAGAATATAAATATACACATGTAAATACATATAAATATTTTCAAAATATATACTGTATGTGTGTCATATTTATATATATATACATATATATATATATACACACACACACACTACCGTTCAAAAGTTTGGGGTCAGTACATTTTTATTGTTTCTTTTTTTTTTTAAGAAATTAATACTTTTATTCACCAAGGATGTATTAAGTTAATAATTAAAAGTTTATTAAAAGTTAATAATAAATAATTTACATTGTTATAAAATATTTATATTTTGAATAAACACTGTACTTTTTAAACTTGTTATTCATGAAAGAATCCTGAAAAAAAAAATCACAGGTTCCAAAAAATATTTGGCAGCACAACTGTTGATATTTGACAGAAATTCTATTTAAATATGTTAAATAAAAAAAATTTTATATTGTAAAAACATTTTGCAATATTACTGTTTTTTTTCTATATTTTTAATCAAATAAATACAACCTTGATGAGCATAAGAGACTTCTTTAAAACTATTACAAGTCTTACTGACCCCAAACTTTTGAACGGTAGTATATATATATATATATATATATATATATATATATATATATATGTACACTAAAAGTTTACAAATAAAAATGAACAGAAAAACAATATAGGCATAAAAAAAAAAAAAAGAGACAACAACATTATTAACAATTTAACTAAAATATAAAATGAAAGCAAAATCTAAAATTAAAAACTAATTCAAAATATTTTTAAAAACTACAATAGTATCTTAGTGATACTAGAATAACATTGATTCACACAATGCGTTTCCTTGTTAAACAGAATATTCAGCGAGATCATAAAATGTAGGATGAGCTTGATTTTATCTGAGTGGAAATGATTGGATGGTAAATATGTTGTGATATCTCCAGATGAGAGGAGGTTGGAGATAAGCAAATCAAAAATAAGCTTAACGGCATCAAATGAAAATGAAAAATCATTTTAGAAGTGGAATTATCACATTCTGATGACTATGGCATGTTTTCCTAAACTGGTGCGTGAACTCACGGGGCCTGAAAGAGGTAGACTCTCCAGTCAGCGGTCCGGAGGTAAAACACGTTTGGCCGTTTGCTGTAATCTGTGGCTCTGATGGCCAGGGAATGATGAATAGACACGGCATTTTTCAAGTCCTCATCCGATAACTGTTTATCCGGCCGATACTCGCCCTGGAAAAACAATTATCTGGTTATTATTCAAAACAAGCATCTGATGATGATCCCATAGTGCCCTCTTATAATTACAGATTTATTGATCATATTGTCATTCTACTCAGTACGTATATATTACCAACAAACTGTGCATATATCAGCAGTATATAAGGCAAAAAGATTTTATTTGCTTGAAAGGCACTAAATATCTTTAGAAAGTTATTCATACATTTTTTTAATGTAAAAAAGAATGTGAAATACGCCAACTCACTTTCTGCAGGTAAAGGATGAGTCCCTTAAGAACAGCGTAAAATGTTTTCCATCCTCTTTTTCCACGCGGCGCTGCATTACACATGAAAAATAACAACACACATCCATACAGCCTTTTATTATGCAGGGAAATGGATCGAATATATCATTTCATGTGCAAATGTCAGATGTACTGAATGTAGATTATTATGAACTAAAATGGAACAAAAATCATCAAAAGTAGAAGAAACTTCCATTAAAAACAAAAAAGTAGTTCTGCTAATGTCCTATATATGAATTCCTACATTAGATGATTAATTATAAGTATCTGGGATGTGAGATAATCATGAATTGATGGTTGTGTAACACTCACTTCTCTTGCCGTCACAGTCTGCGTGGACCTTCCTCACCAGAAAACCCGTTTTGTAGAGCAGAGCTCCGGACGGAGGAACGAAGCCGCTGGCCATCTGCTTGACTCTGGAGTTCGACTCTCCTCTCTGCTCGCCCAGCTCCGAAAACGATTTACGCAACTCTTCTTCATCGCTGAGGGAAGAAAACACGGAGAAAATGAGGTTCTAACAAAGAGGAAGTGCATAAATGAGGAATACGAAACAAAGTGATGTGATGTTGTTATTTGTTTGATAGCCTGACTGGAATTATTACTGAAAATTATTTGATGAACAACTTTCACTCAGAAATTGCTTAGAATTGTGTAATTTACACATTGAATTAAACAGTATTAAAATAGTTGAAATATAATTCATGTTTTCTTTTCAGTTTCTATTAATATTATGTACAGTGAGCATTAGGGGTCTGTTCCAGTAACTAACACAACATGTTAATTACGACTGAAATCAGAATCTTAGCCAATTCCTTTTTCTTTTCCTAAATAATTTGAGTAGAAGCTACTACTTGAACTGAAATATAATAAAATGAAAAAAGTTTTTTTTTTAAATATTTTTTAATATTATTTTATTATACTAGTATTTATATTTATTTCAATTCAACTTTTATTTAATAAAAACTAAAATAAGCCTTATTAAATTTATAAAAACTATAGCTTTTTTAAAAGCTACACATTTTAATCCATATAAATATTTAATATTCATAAAAATATTTTTCATATAATATTTACATATTCATATAAATTATTTAATTCACAGACATATTAAAAAAACAAAAATTAAGTCAAAAACACAACAAAATAAGAAAAAAAAATCTAAATGATAAATTAATTCAATATATTAAATTCTTACACAATTTTCTTTTTAAATACTTTTAAATATTTTAAATATTTCCATTTTATTATACAAACATTTATATTTATTTCAATACATTTATTTAACTCATAATAAACATGATTAAAATTAAAAAATTATAGCTTTTGATTAAAAACTACACATTTTAATTAATAGAAATATATAATATTCATAAATATATTTTTCATATAATATTTACATATTCATATAAATTCTTTCATTCAGATATATAAATATATTTTTTAAAAAGACAGAAACACAACAAAATTACAAAAATGCAAAATTATAAATGAATTCAAAATATTAATAAAACTACAATAATAAATTAATGATATTTTAGATATAAACAACATTTTAGATTAAAAAAAAAGACATTACTGAGTAAGAATTAGTGTTTTATTATTAAGATAATATTTTTTTATATTTTAAAATACTTTAATATTAGTTATAGTTAATATTCATTTTAGTTTAATATTATTTCACTTTAATAGTAGTTTTAGTTATTTTTTGTCTGTTTTTTTTTTTTTCAAAACACTTTTGTTTGGAGTCTGTTCCAATAACTCACACTGATTATTAAACACAATAACATAATTCATCCTGTATTGTTGGTTCTACAGACACGAATGAGTCCTCAAATCATGCATCTTTTGTTAAGATGAATTCTTAAACAATTCCTTTTCCAAATATTTTGACCAAAAACTACATCTTACACCATTTTGTAAGCACTGCTATTGCGTTTTGGAAATGCACATCTAGTGTTCTTTATGTTTCAGCAACTGGAGAAAAAACCAGCGTGTTTAAAGTCTACGGGAGTCTGGATTCAGACCCTCTGTCAGACTTGGTGTGATATTTTGGGCCTGTCTTGCTGCGCGTCCCACCTAGAGTGAATAAAAGTCTTTTCCCCAACAGTTTTCGCTCTCCACTTCACTCCCGTGATCATAAACCCCCCGAGTGCGGCAGACGCAATCGATCGAGTGTGTGTTGAAGTAAAGTGCTCTTCCCAGCGGGTTTCTCTCTCACATCTGCCACCGGCGGCCGATGCTCTCCACAGCAGAAATCAAATCAAAGACTCGATCGCAGAGGCCAAACTATTATCGTATACCACTGCGAGACGACCGTGGGTTAAATGGATGGTTGTTTCAAAGCCGCCATACCGTGAAAAATCAATTCTCCTTGTATTTTTGGAAACCGAAGTGTTCAATGGTTTGCTTTAACGTCACTTTCCCAACCATGAGCACATTCAAGTCAATTGCACACTGAAATAAAATCAGGTCCCATGCACCCTACCTACTGGTTAAACATCACTTTTAATTTGGAAATGCAATACTTTATGGAAGCAAATTGGGGTACAAATGCCACTTCATGTTGATTTGAATATATGACAACATGCATTTACATATCAAGGCATATTGTGTATGCTGCGTGATGAATGACAGTGATGAATGAGCCAAATCAAAACTAGAAGTCTTAAAGGAACAGTCGCAAAAAAAATTGTTTTAATGCAAGAAACCTTGACCAAGATTTCATATGAATTTCAAAGCAGAGTGATTATGCAACTAAAACTTTAAAAACATTTTTGGTACTTGAAATAAACGTTAACTGAAATAAAATAAAACTTTTGAATTTTTTTTATTTTTAATTAAATTTTTATTTCACTAAAATGGAAATTAACATGATTAAAAATTATAAAAACGATGCATTTTAATGAACTAAAATTTTAATTAAAATTTTAAAGCTATATAGGCATTTTAAAAATGACAAAAACACAAAATAACAAAAATGAATTTAAAATATAAATAAAATAGTATGTTAATGATACTAAAAAACTACTTTAGAGAAATAAAAATAATAAAAACAAAAATAAAACAACTAAATGTTTACTTTAGAGAAACAAAAATAATAAAAACATACAAACTATAAATAAATGCATACAGACAGTAACTATTTTAAGACTGATGTAAACATTTTCTAATTTTCTACTTTTCATTTTAGGTTGAAATAAAATGAAATAAAAATAATTAAAAACTATATATACATATTTAAAAACCAAAAACAACTGAATGCTGTTTTATTTGTTGTTTAATCAGGGTTACTTTAGTATCATAAAAATACTACAATAGTTTTTAATATTTTAAATTAATTTTTATTTTTATATTTTATAATTTTAGTTAATTCTTTTTTACTTTTTTTTAGCATTTTATCTATTTTTAAAAATATGTCTATACAGTTTTTATTTATTTATTTATTTTAGTGTTAGTTAATTTAGTACATTAAGTTAAAAATTAAATAAAAAAGAGAAATGTCACCTTGGCAATTAGTTGAAATAAAATAAGTCAAAGGTTTTAGATTTTAGTTATTTTATTTCAAGTCATTTTTATGGTTTTAATTTTAGTTCTCTATGATCACCTTGGCACGAACGTACGCATGAAATGTGCGCCCTTTAAAGCAGGAGTGTGGATGTGTGAATGTTCCTGTCTTTCTCGGCTGTTTTATGAGGTCTCTCGCCACATTCTGTACACTCAGAGGTGTAATTTTTCTCGTGAACACGCACATCGATTGTCTGAGGTCGAAGAAGAGTCGTGAAGAGACCCCTTTAATGGTGTCTTTCTCAGAGAAAGGACACACATCACACTGCCGTCCTGTCCGCGTGATGCTTCTCAGGGGAGAGACGCTCGACGAGTCCCTGCTAAGAAGCCAACCTGAAATCACGAGACACGGCGACACAAAGAGCCCGAAAACCTTCAGATCACCTCCACAAACCAGGAGAAAATCAGCAGCTTTCCTGGCCACCATAACATAAAAATAGTGAGACAAAAACAGTTGCTTCCTCGAAATGTTTTCACTACAAAATACACAAGAGCTCTAAATAATGCTACTGCTTCAGCACTGTTCAATATTGATTAACCATTCAACATTCAACCCTATGAGCCAATGAAAAACATTTTACTTAAATTCTTATTAACAGACATCTAAAAAAAATATTTTTATATTTTTATCTAGAAGATATAAACTCAACCGTATGGTTTTAAATTCACTGAACTATTTGAGGAGCTCTTTCTTTCTTTCTTTAATAACAAAAATACTTTTAACTTCATTCATTTCATAATTTTCTGGGTTCACACAACACAAAATGTATTTAAAAGTCTGTATAGAAATAACACACATACTGTTGTATACTGCAATATTTAGGTCAACATAATATTCAAGTTCAGTGATTTTAATTTTTTTTTAAATTCAGAAATCTAAATTCATTACTTTTCAATAGATAAATAAAAGTATAAGTAAACAGAAGTACAAAAAAGTCAATCAAATTATTTCAGAAATTTAAATAATTTTAGTTATTAATCATTTATATTCCAAAGACATAGAAGCTTAAGTAATTTTTTTTTTTTTTTTTTTTTTTTAATTCTGTTTAGCTTGTACATACAAACTATAAATAAATGCATACAGACAGTAACTATTTTAAGACTGATGTAAACATTTTCTAATTTTCTACTTTTCATTTTAAGTTTAAGTACTAAAATGAATCTGGAATAAAAATAATTAAAAACTATATATACATATTTAAAAACCAAAAAGTTTTTTTAAATCATAAAAATGACGAAAATCCCCCAAAATAACTTAAAAAATAAAAAATAAATAAATAAATTTAAAAAAATAAAAAAAATGTAACATTTGTAATTGTAACACTACAGTGTTCTAACAGTCTCAAACAATTACGAAACATTTGAAAAATGCCACATGAAGAGTTTGAAATGTTACAAACAAATGTTTGAATCAAAGTAACTGATTAGATTCATTGTATCAGACAGTTTGAACTTTTTTTGAAAAAAAAAAAATAAATAAAATAAAATAAAATAAAAAAAAAATAAAAAGCCAAAATATTAATAAAAACTATAATAGTGTATTAGTATTATGGTGGTGATATTTTGCCCATGCAAACATCATTTACATTTACTTTGTGTGTAAAATAAATAAATAAATAAATAAATAAATAAATTCTTATATGTGACCCTGGACCACAAACCTAGTCATAAGTATATTTGGTATATTTGTAGCAATAGCTAAAAAAAAAAAAAATCATTGTATGGGTCAAAATTATTGATTTTTCTTTTATGCCAAAAATCATTAGTTTATTGAATAAAGATCATTTTCCATGAAAATATTTTTTGTAAATTTACTACCATAAATGCATCAAAACCTAATTTTTGATTAGTAATATGCATTGCTAAGAACTTCATTTGGACAACTTTAAAGCCGACTTTCTCAATATTTAGATTTTTTTTGCAAAATAGTTGCATCTCAGCCAAATAATGTCCTATCCTAACACCCCCATACATCAATGGAAAGCTTATTTATTCAGCTTTCAGATGATGTGTAAATCTCAATTTCAACAAATTGACCCTTATGACTGGTTTTGTGGTCCAGGGTCACATATAAAGTCTGTTTAATGTGTTAATTTATTCCAATATTGAATCCGTCAGATGTCAAAATGGCCTTCTTGATCCAATTTCTGATGTTATCACTAAATAACCACATGACAACACTGCACTCAAATGACAGAAGACGAAACAAATGATCTGAAAGCAGACTGATTATGTGTGCGCTGCTCTAAAATGGGTGAAAAACATCGGTCAATCACTCTCACACTGAGCATGTGCGGGAAACTTCAAGCCTGTTGCCTGGTAACTGTCGGCACAAAAGGAAGAGAGAGAGAGAGAGAGAGAGAGAGAGAGAGAGAGAGAGAGCAAGAGCAAAGAGCAAGAGCAAAGGCGAGAGAGAACGGTCCGGAAGACTGATGGAAAAAAAAAAAAAAGCAACCTTAAGAATAAATTTAGCCAGAGCCATTACAGCAGGACTGATGGTGCTCGCAAGACGCTTGCGGCCCGACTGCAGACGTGATTTTATGAAACACAGAGAGACTAATGACACTAATCACACAGCTGACTCCAGATCAGTTCAGCACCTCACATCACACACAATGCATGATGGAAAAAAGTGTAAGATGGCAGGGATGAGCAATATTTCAACCATGAGCACATTCAAGTCAATTGCACATGGAAAAAAAGTCAGGTCCCACCCTACCTTTTAGTTAAACATCCTCTTTTATTTGGAAATGTGACTCATTATGGAAGTAAATTGGGCTACAAATCCCACTTCGCATTGATTTGAACATATGACAGCATGCATTTACATATCAAGGCATATTTCGCATACTGCATGATGAATGACAGTGATGAATGAACTAAATCAAAACAGAGGTCATTTACATCTAGAAATCTTAAAGGAACAGTTGCAAATGGGCATGAAATATTAAAATATTTTAGTGCACGAAACCTTGTCTAATATTTCAAATTAATTTCACAGCACTGAAACTTAAACTAAAACTTACTTGTAACTGAAATAAAATAAACTTTTTAATTAGTTTTAAATTTAATTTCACTAAAACAAAAACAAACATTATTAAAATTCTTAAGATAAAACTTTTATTAAAAACTATGCATTTTAATGAACTAAAAATCAAAATTAAAATGATTAAAAACTATAAACATAAAAAAACAAAACAAAAAACGATCAAATTAAAAACATAACTATATTAATGTATATTAATGAAACTAAAAAACTACTTTAGATAAAAATAATAAAAACAAAATTAAAATCAACTTATTATAAATCAATGTTATTTTAGTATTAAGAAGGAAAAAAGTGTTAGATGGCTGGGATGTGCGATATTTCAACCTTTTTAATTTTTAATTAAATTGATTTAATTTTTAATCTTTGGCGATATTCAATATACATCTCAAATCTAAAATTTTTTGCCTTTGATAATTATTTATTGCTTCCACTTCAACACGTCATTTGCAGTTTATTAAACTGTTCAATTAAAAAAATAAACCAAAAAAAACAAATACTATTAAAATGTAATTACAATAATTTGTAAAATTTAAATTAAATTTACTTTTATTTAAAAATAATTTAATTTAATAAATTGACAGCAAATGTACACTACTGTTTAAAAGTATTATAAAAATTATTCTTATTATTATTTTTTATAAATTAATACTTTTATTAAATTGATCACATTAAAAAAGCTAAAAAAGTTAAAGGTGAAAGCTCATGGATGAGAATAATGCATATCAACAGGTTTCTACACTTTAACATTCCAAAATTTAAAAAAATTTTACATTTGTAATTGTAACACTACAGTGTTCTAACAGTCTCAAACAATTACAATGTAACATTTGAAAAATGCCACATGAAGAGTTCGAAATGTTACAAACAAATGTTTGAATCAAAGTAACTGATTAGATTCATTGTATCAGACAGTTTGAACTGATGCAAGGAAATCCCCTTACGTATTTCCTAAAGAGATTTAAATCAGTGACACTATTAAAATATCTCTGTTATATATATGTATATATATATATATATATATATATATATAGAGAGAGAGATAGACAGACAGAGAGAGAGCTGTTAAAAGATCTCTATATACAGAGAATATTCAATATATCATCCAGCTCTAGAAGACAGAAATAGAGAGCTGAGGAAGGGAAGAAGGGAACAGACACCATGGTGAAACATGTAATCAGGAAAGGGCAGAATGATTAGATTCAGAGAGCAGCATGCTGGGAAAACAGGAGCGCCTGTTGAGGACAGAACGATTCTCATGTATAGACTGATCGTCTGTATGCTGACACACACACACACACACACACACACATACAGTAACATCACCAGCTCTCTAACATACTGTAACTCTCATCCTCGCACAATGCAAATGTCCATCTCTCTGTTTTCCAGCACTGCATCCTTTGTATTCTTTCTGTAAGTGAGCTCTACAGCAGATAGGAGCGTATCTGAACATACTGCATGTGTCTACTGTCTTTTGTTCCCTGGTTTTTCTCCTCATTGTCCGTGAACTGCTTCATTCCAGCACTTCCATCAATACAGCCCTTTCCATCCCTCTAGAATCTGTCTCTATCTGTCCCAGTCTCTCGTCTTTTTCTCCCTTTCAGACGTGGTAAAACGACTTGAGTATTGATCAGTATGTGACATTGTGATGAATGCAGTGCATGAGATTGTTGTGCCGGTAATAGTGGCTCATTAACACTCCTGGCTGATGAACAGCAAGATATATTCAGGCCAGTATTGCAGATTTTTACTTGACCTGGCAACATTCCCACAAAAACAAACAAACAAACAAACAAACCTTACATTAAACCAAGAATAATAATATCTGGAAAGCATGAACATGACTGTTCAAAAGCTTTTTGTAATTAATATTTTGTTAATCAAAATGCATTAAATTGATTAAACATGATAGTAAAATACATTTATAATGCTTTAAAATAAGTTATATTTAAAAAACATGCTGTTCCTTTAGAACTTTCTATTCATCAAAGAATCCTAAATTACAGTTTCCGCAAAAATATGAAGCTGCACAACAGTTTTCAACAGTAAAAACAAAAATGGTTTTTTGAGTGGCAAATCAACATATACGAATGATTTCTGAAGGATCATGTGACACTAATTTCAAGATTTTGGGATTTTTAACAATACATCATGATAAATGATGGTAAGATTTTTTATTGTTTTTTAAAAGACATCTCTTTGTTTTTAATCAAAAACACTGTAAAACAGCAAAATTACAAAATATTACTGCAATTTAAAATAGCTGTGTTCTATGTGAAAAGACTGAAGTAATGATGCTGAAAATTCAATCTGGATAAAAAAAATAAATTACATTTTAAAAAATATTTTCAAACATAAAACAGCTATTTTAAATTGTAATAATATTTCACATTTTTGCTGATTTTATAGTATTTCCAATCAAACAAATGCAGCTTTGATGAGCAGAAAAGACTTCTTTTAAATAGTTTTTATTGTTTTTTAAAAAAGTTTTATTTATTTTTTTTTTTACTGTCTTTTGCTCACAAAGGGTGCATTTATTTAATCAAAATACTGTAAAACTGCAAAATTATAAAATATTATTGCAATTTAAAAGAGCTGTGTTCTATGTGAATAGACTGGAGTAATGCTGGAGTGATGCTGAAAATTCAACTTTGATCACAAACATAAATTACATTTTAAAATATATTCAAACATAAAACAGCTATTTTAAATCATAATAATATTTCATATTTTTGCTGATTTTATTGTATTTCCAATCAAATAAATACAGCTTTGATGAGTAGAAAAGTCTGATTTAAGAAAATCTTTCTCACCCCAAAATTTTGAATAGCTGTGCATATGCGATCAAAACAACTTTTTACTGCAGTAACTCAAATTAAATTGCACTTATATGAAATAAACCATGAAAAGCACATTATATAAAAATATTTTACTGCTCAAACACATGACTGACCAGCTCAGAACCAAGTATTCCAGCTATAATGACAGCTATGAACAATCAACGCACCAATCCAATGCAAACATACAGATTTGTTTACCTTCTCAAATTAATTCTAATCAATGCATCACAAGGCACTCTCAAAATGTCAACAAAAACCTCATCTATCTACCTTGGTGACTCATTAAAATCAGCAGAATTCAAATCCTAATATTTCACTTAAATCATAAAAGCACATGTACAACATCTGAGAATCTAAGTTTCATCCTCTCGATGCGGACGGGCCGGCGTTTCTCGGCTGCGCTCTTGTTCAAGAGCTCAGGGAGGGACAGATGAGGCTATTTTGGGAGCTGCAGTAGGAGTCTGTGGGTTCACCTTTGCTCAGGATGCGAGCGGGACCCTTTAAAGAGTGCTGTGGCGTGTGTGGGCGCACGGATGAGTGTTGAACATGAGAACGAGGTTAGGGCTCCGTGTGCGAGAGAGAGGGGGTGAATTCATATCGACAGAACGCAGCCGAACCGTAACTATGCAGCGGTATCCATGGAGCCGTAACCATAGCAACGGCGCTCGGAAAGCCAGGGTCTTTAATTGGTGTGTGTGTGTGTGAATATAGAGAGAGAATAGCCTGCACTCACACACTATTGTTTCTAGCAAACAACACACGTATCCCATTGCCTAAAACACTAAAACCTGCTTTAATTTCACTATTTATGATCATCGAGCATTTCCGCCCCCCCCATGACATCACTCTTGTATCTTTTAGCCTCGTGAAAATTTATTATGGCAATCATTTCATTATTATTACAGTTATAAAGCATCACTATTAAACAAAGAAATTACTTTCCAAGTGATTGAACATGCAATTTCATCCCGCTAGATGATAAAATAGGCAAAAATAAGAGACTGCATATGTAGACGCTACAAAAGCACAGAGACTTGAATTGGATAACCTATACTCAAAAAATAATTAAGCAATAAATTCAAGATTCATATATTATAGTTAACTTAAAAAAAAATAAATATTTTAGTAAATAAAATAAACTTTATTGCTTGCCATATTTAACTATATTCATACTGTTTAACTTAATAAACTGAATTCTTAACATAATGAACTGACTTATGCTGATTCTAATCAATTTAAATAAATGCATTTATTTAAAATAAAATTAAACTGATGCAAATATTTAATAATAACTTTAATTAAATAATAATAAAACTTTTAACAATATATTATACTTAACTTTAAAAATATTTTATTAAGATAAAATAAAATAAATTTTAACTAAAATAAAATAAAAAAAAACTTAATCTTATTTTATTTCACATTTCATTTTAAGGTAACAAGTTTTATTTTCATTTAATTTAATGATGTATTAAAATATCTAAACGTAAAACTGAAATAAAAATAAATAAAATGGATGTGTTAGAAAGAAAAAAAAATACACAACAAAATTCCTAAAACTGTAACTAAAATCAAAACAGAACACATATAAATACAAACTAATTCTAAATATAAACTGAAACTATAATAGTATCTCAAATATACTAAAATAACACTGGCATATATTTGTGTTTAAAACATGTCCATCCATTTGGATAAAATAGTTTTGATATAAATGAATAAACATACATATATACACACAATATATAACACAATATAGCCATATTTAACTATAATTATACTTTTTTACTTAATAAACTGAATTCTTATCATAATGAACTGACCGTATGATTCTATTCAATTTGAATAAATGCATTTATTTAAATAAATTGAAACTGATGCAAATATTTAATTATACTTTTAATTAAATAATAATACAACTTTTAATATATTATAATTAACTTAAAAAAAATGAAATATTTTATTAAATAAAAAAATAATCTTATTTTATTTCACATTTTATTTTAAGGTAACAAGTCTCATTTTCATTAAATTTAATGATGTATTAAAATATGTAAACATAAAACTAAATAAAAATAAATAAAATGGATACACAACACACACACATTCATATATATATGAAACAGGTCAGATTTCTCTAACATAAACTGAATGTGTATTAAAAACACAATATAGCCATATTTTACATAAACTGAATTCTTCTCATAATGACATGTTGATTCTAATCAATTTTAATAAATAATGCATGAATATTTAAATTTAAACTGATGCAAATATTTAATAATACTTTTACTTAAATATTAATAAAACTTTTAATAATTGCCATTCCATTTATGTATGACTGACAATTATTCATCACATTAAGTTTATTAGTCTGTTCATGTTGAAACTGTGGAAATTTTAAATGCATTTCAAACACATAAATCTTAAAGTTAGGCCTCATTTTTTTTTTTTGACACAACACGCAATGCAACACATGAAAAACAACACCTTGTTTTTGCCGAAAGCAAACAATCACTCATACTTTCAGAATGTAGTTACAGATTTTACAACAGTGACAGTAACTGTAGTAACTTTGCTATTTTTGAGGAAACTATGGTTACCATGGTAATGCGTTCTTTAAGGCCGATCAGAATGATAAAATTAGTTGACTCGTGTTTCTAAGTGGGTAGCTCAGTAGTAGCACATTGCATCTACTGTAAAACCTTACAGTCATTAAATAGAGAAAGCAGGAAGAAAACACACTTACATTGTCCACTGCAGCTTTTCATTTTTAATAGAGTTGTACAGGGCCTGCGGAAACGGAGAGAGAGAGAGAGAGACACGGTACAGTCAGTAAGTCACACCTGAGCTGTGTTTGGTTTCACAGACTGGCGTATGAGTTGCATCATATATATATATATATATATATATATATTCCGCTGTAAGTAACATCATAATCAGACTGTGACAGATGACAAACCTCGAAATAAACATCTGATTCAGTAGTCACAATGTCTGCACAAATAAACATCATTCTGGACATCAATACCTAACAATCAGTGAAGCATCAGTTTAACTCTACAACAAGAATCGAAACCTTTCCAACCATAAATTTACAGAATAGATAATGTTTAAGCATGTTCGGGTTTTTGTACATGGTTCTAAATGGCAGTACACAATGAGAAAAAGCTAAATTATTAATACATATAATTATAATTAAATATAAATATAATATATAGGAAATTATAAAATAAAACAAAATAATAAAATTAAAAATATTAATTAAAATAAAAAAATGCAATAAAATACCTTTTCTTTTAATAAAGAGCTAAATAAAACAAAACGATCACAGATGGCCGTTAGCTGTTGTGGGCACGGTCTCTTACTGAACATTAGCACTTAACTGACACATCCTTGGTGTAAATGACGAGTCTATGTAGACGTCAGTCATGAAACACCTGCGTCACAGTGGAATCCTGTCTTTGCAAATTAATTATCTGCACTGATTCCCAGACTGAGTTCATTTATTTAACAAAACATCCATTTGAGAACATCCTTGAAGATAAATATGTGAACAAATGAAGTTTTTAGCAATGCACAATCCATGGAACATGATCTTTACTTAATATCCAAATTATTTTTGGCATTAAAGAAGAAAACCAATATTGACCCATACAATGCATGACTTTTTGTGGTTTTGTGGTCCAGGATCACACACGATTAATACATTAAATAACTAAAAAGCATAGGTGTATGGTTTGGGTTAGATATCGTTCTACAATGTATATAAAAGCAGCAAAAGTCTAATTTAGATGCCAAACTAAATATGCATGAGAGAAGGACTTTAATAAGCATATTATTCCCTCCACACGTCCTTTCATCTAGAAAAAAGAAACCTCAGCATGAACAGCTAATAATCTCAATGTGTACTAGAAATTCAGCAGCAACAGAGAGCAAATTTACCCTCTCAGTCCCTCAGGGCAAAACAAACAGCATCTCCCCACCAATGCTCATTTCAAACAAAACCAATTCAGCTAGAGACAGAAAGTTTCTTTCTCTTTTAGTTCATGCCTATTAGCTTGAAGGCAGTCTATAAGATACTGTACTCCTAAAAGTACACTACACTTCATAAACTATTAGGTTTGTAAGTCCAGCACAGATTTGCAGTCTTTGTGATCACTTAAAACAAGAAATAAATAAATAGACACTGCAGTAATGACAGTGTTTTTTTTCTCTTTGGATTTTGGGGTAAAAATACACCATGCTTTTATAAACTCTTAAAAATAAGTATTTCAAATGATGGAATTTGCAGCAATTTTGGGTTCAACAAAGAACTTCCAGCAAAAAGTTCTTAAGGTTTTTTCCATAAATGTGAATCTTCAATACAAGAAACACCTAACATGGCTTCTTATGTTAATAGATGAGGTAACTCCAAAGACAAAAAAATGGCTCAAAAATAAGGGAAAATCCACGTTTGGATAGACCGATGAAAAAAAATAAGTGTAATGGTCCTTTTTTGAAACAGGTTTGCAAGTCCAGCACAGATCTGCAGTCTTTGTGATCACTTAAAACTATAAATAAATAAACAGACACTGCAATAATGACAGTGTTTTTTTCTCTTTAGATTTTGGGGTAAAAGCACACTACGCTTTTATAAACTCCTAAAAATAAGCATTTCAAATGATGGAATTTACAGTAATTTTGGGTTCAACAAAGAACTTTCAGTAAAAAGTTCTGAAGATGTTTTTTTCCTTAGTGCAAAGAACATTTTAAAGCTCTACGCTCTTAAAAATAACGACTCCAAATGGGTGTTTTTGCAGTGATGCCATAGAAGAACCATTTTTGGTTCCCCAAAGAACCTTTGAACCAGTGAACAGTTCTTAAAAGAACCATTTTGAAGAACATTTTCAAAATGTAAAGAACCTTTTTCGCATTTGAAAATTTCCATGGATGTTCAAGGTTCTTTATGGAACCATCAATGCCAATAAAGAACCTTTTTAAGAGTGTAAAGAACCTTTTTTCCACTATAAAGAACATTTTGCTCAATGGAAAGGTTTTATGGATGTTAAAGGTTTCATTATTGAACCATAAATACCAATAAAGCACCTTTATTTTTAAGAGTGAACTGTATCTGTTTAAAAGTGGAGAATGATATTCGCATGGTCCATCTATGAAATTTTTTGGCCTTTTGGGCCACGGACAGGTACAGATGACCAGGTGAGTGATGAACAGGTAAGTGATACGAGACAAGGTTACCCTCTTCCTCTTGCGGGCCTGCGGGTGGTTCTGTCCATCTTGAGCTTTTCCCAGGAGGTCCGGAAACACCAGAGGTTTAAGAGATCGGGATCTGGGCGTTCGTGGGTAACGGAACGGGTCCATCATACGAAAATCTCGTCCGTAACGAACCGAGCAAAGCGAACGGGAGCGCAAGCGCCCGGCCGAGTGCAAACTGTTCACTCCGATCATGTTTGAAACTGTAGTGCACTATGGGAAATAATCAACTCCAAGTGGGTTTTAGATCTTCAGAAGAATGTTTTTAAACTAAAAAAGCTTCCTGTAGGTCATAGGTTTGATTCCAAGGGAAAGCAAGAACTGAGTTTAGATGCAACGTTAGTTGTTTTGAACAAAAGCATCTGCCAAATGCATAAATGTGAATCTTCAATATGACAAACACATTAAAAAACCAACATGGCTTCCTCCGTTAATAGATGAGGTAACTCCAAATCCAGCTCAAAAATGAAGGAAAATCCAGGTTTAGATAGACTGATGAGAAAAATAAGTATTATGGGTCCTTTTTTGAATCAGGCTTGCAAGTCCAGCACAGATTTGTGGTCTTTACGATCACTTAAAACTATATTAGGCTCATTAGGCATCTAATCTTAAACATGAAAACGTGTTTAGCAACGCAACAGGGAGTCTATGACCATCTGTAGGACAATATCACAACACATTGTAAACGTTATGTTTGTGAGATGCTATAAGTGGAGAATTAAGCAATTCAGACCAAAATATAAGACAAAATTGATATTTCCCCTTGCGGACTCTGAACACATGTAACGGTCGCTTACAAACACCAACTTCTACAAGCTAAACATTGCAACCAGTGAGTGGTCAAACACACATGCACACACACAGAGTGATGCCACAGATGGCAAGTAAAGCTTTCAGAAGTGTGAAAGAACAGCCGGGATCCGACAGATGGAATGAGGCGAACGGAAACCGGGAGAAAACATGTAACACACACACGACGCCCTCACAAAAGACACAAACAGAGGCGGTCAGCGCGGCATACAGGAATCCCCACACCTGACCCAGGTCCGAACGATAAGCCAAATTCAGGATGCAATCCAAAAAAAAAAAAAATCTATGCAAAACAATCCGAGATGAAGACGGATGGAAGCCTGTTGCTTCTGAGCTTCAGCTGGTTTCTGTCTTCTAGAAGGAGCAAGTGCTTTCAGAAGGTGTGCATCACTCCTTTTTTATCCGTCAATCCATCTGGGATCCATGATAGGTCTGATGGATATTTTAGGATGTGCGTGTGCATACGGCCTCCAAAATGAGTCACAGATATGTGTCCATGTACGATCTGAATGTGCCCAACGCCTCACGTCGTCCTGTGTCGTCGTTGCAGTTCTGTTTTATCTTTCAGGCTCCGCAGATGGAAAGTCTCTAAATCTCAGAGAGACTCGAAGGAGGCTGCAAGCTCTCTCTCTCTCTTTTGCTCGCTCTCTCTCTTTCAGGTTTCAGGCAGCCAATCACAGCAATCCAGCTCCCTCAAACACACACACACACACACACACACACACACACACAGACACACGGCTTGCTTCGCTTTGAATGCTGATTAACATTCAGCACTTGTGCTCAGAGGTGGGACAGTGAGAGGGGAGAACATGGAATTATGGAATTATTATGGGAGAGAGATGAACACAAAGAACATCATAAAACTACAAGTGTGACTGGCGAATAGTCTATAAAAATTCTGTCTATAAAAAAGCAGTGAGATAAGATGGGGTGAAGCTCATTAAACCAAATTCAGCTCATATTTCACACCATAATCAAAAGAAATGAATTAATAATTTATATTTTTATTTATGTATTTATTTATTTATATTGCATTGCAATAATGGTAGTTTTTTTTTCGTTTCATTTTGGGGATGAAATACAGTATGACATTCTTGACAGATTTTATTAGATTTATAATTATTTTGCTGTGCATAATTACTGCTAATGTGTATGATTTAATAATTTTTTTTTACTTTATATATTTCTTGTTAATTCCTAATGGACTGTCAAAATAAAATAAATAAAATAAAATAAAATAAAATGAAAATAACCTAACATGGCTTCTTATTTTAATAGATGAGGTAACTCCAAAGACAAAAAAAAATGGCTCAAAAATAAGGGAAAATTCATATTTTTGGATAGACTGATGAAAAAAATAAGTGTAACGTGTCCTTTTTGAAACAGGTTTGTAAGTCCAGCACAGATGTGCATTCACTTAAAACTATTTTATAATTTTATATTGATAATTTTTATGTATTTATGATCAATATTTTCTTTTTTTTAATACAATAATGGCATATTAGATTTTTTCAGTAAAATACAATATAAGCTTCTTGAAAGGTTTTCAACCTATTTTACTTCAGATATTTTTAGTTAATTCCTAATGGATTAAGTTAAAATAAAATAAAATAAAATAAAAATAAAAAACAACAAAAAAATAAATAAAATGAAAATTAAAATTAAATTAAATAATAAAATAAAAATATCCATATAATTTTCCAAGCATAATAGTTTTCTTTTTCTTTAACAAAATTAAACACAGTAAATGTATGTATTATAACATTCACATTTATTATTAAATATTACATTTTTATTAAATAGAAATTAGTAAAGTATAAATAAGGATAAATTTTGATTTAAAATGATGACTTTAATGATCAGCCCTACAGCTTGCACTTGAACTGCAAATGCATTTAAATATGGATCATTTATTATTCATCATACTGTAACATTCAAAACATATCTTGGACAGAAATGATCTGCATGTTTATAGTTTTAATATCTTAAAATATATATTCAATAGCAAAGACTAAGAAGACAAACAATCTCATTTGTCTCCCTTTTGATTTAATTGCCTTGCACAACCTTTACTCAAAACTCACTGCAACTAATTTGAAAACACAAAAAGCATGACTGCTGATGGCCTCCAAGCTTGGCTTGGATGATAGATCCGTCTATAGGTAGAATAGCACGGCACACTGCAAGGGCTGAATGAATGTCACCTGCACGGCCGTCTCTTTGGACGGAGCGATTAGCCGCTCGGTCTGAGTTGAGTGAGTTTGCTCAATAGGAGAGAGCTAATTGTTTTCACCCTCCGTCTGTCGTTATCTCCACACACAGACTAACTCGCATTAAAATGGGTCGCCGTCAGCCCGTGACCACCCTATCAGTGCCACAGCCTCGGTCCCGCCCCTGCGTCTCCATGACGACGACGCACTTCAAGCACTCTTCACCAGTGTGTGCAAAAGCCCACAAGCAACCCACGTGTGAGAGACACAGGCACAAATCCATCGTCGTTCACCGCTGCACTAAATAAATGCCTCCTGCGGGGCACACAGACATAAAATCTTTGCATTTGACCTCATTTCTACATCACAGATGTGACTCAGTGTAAACACAGAAAGTAATTTTTACTAAATAAATGCATGTACACAAACACTCTGCTTGCTTTAACCTTCGGATGCTGGTGACCATTACAGTGTAAATAAATTAAATAAAATAACATTCCCACACTCAAAATATTTATACAAAATAATTTATAAAACAATATAAATATTAGAAATTATTTTATGAATAAACAAATACACATAGCCTTGAAATAAAGTAAGAACAAAAATCAATTAACTCAAAAATCAAACTATAACTACATAAATCCAGTTTTATTTTAGTATCATTGAATTACAGTTGTAGTTTTTATTAATAAATAGAATTGTTGTTTTGCTTTCATTTTAATTTTGGTTAGTTTTAACTATATATATAACAATAATTATAATTAATTATACTATAATAATAATAATAATAATAATAATAATAATATTCTAATATTAAGAATACTATGATATTAATATAATAATACATACTTTTTTATAATATTAATATTTATAAAAAAACAAACACAAAAACACAATTTAATGGGAACACAAATAATGTATGCATTTTAATAAAAAACTAATTTAACTATATATAAACAAAGACATTTTAATTTAAAAATTAATAAAAAAAAATACAAATGTTATCTTAAAGCAATTGTACATTACATATATTATATAGCTGCGTAACACATTAAGTGAAATAAAAAAATAATAATAAAATAAATAAATAAATAAATAAATAAATAAATAAATAAATAAAGCAAGCCACAAGAACATATGCTTGAGAATGGAATTTATTTATTATTTATTTATTCTGATGCATTATAAACAAACTAAGCAGCAAACCAAAATAACCCATATATTGAAGTACAATTGTAGTTTTTATAAATAAACAGAATTGTTATATTTTTACTTTTTTGTTTTCATTTTAATTTTTGTTATTTTTAACTATATAAATTGTACATTACATGTTATATAATAGCATAACACAGTTAAGTGAAACAAACAAACAAACAAACAAACAAATAAATAAATAAATAAATAAATAAGCAAGCAAGCAAGCCACAAGAACATATGATTAAGAATGGAATTTATTTATTTATTTATTTTCTGAGGCATTACAAACAAACTAAGCAGCAAACCAAAATAACCCATGGTTAAGAGTTACATTTTTATTTATTTGCTTTTATTTTTTTTTTCATTTATTTATTTATTTTTATTTATTATTTACCCTTTTTTAACTTACTGTGGCTTTTTAAATCAAATGAAAATCAATCAATCAATCAATCAATAAGGACCCATAATTAAGCACAAACTGTAGGCTATTTAGTGTTTCAATAGTGTCTAGCACCATGCCACATCAATATATAACCGTCTCGCTGTGCCTCACTGGTGTGTGTAAATCCTCTTTGAAAGTAGCTCACTCAATCAGATTTGAGAGCCAAAACGATCCATGTTATATTAAACAATAACCCTGCTCGTCCAATAATTAGCACCCCACAATAACAGCTTTGCTTTATATGACAATGTGCGAGTGAAATGTGCTTATGTAAGCTGCCCTGCTCAGCTGTTGAGTTTAAATGAGAGAACCAGAACGAGTAGGAGGCAACAATGTGAGAACTGATGTTGCAAGGGACAGAGAAAAGGATCGCCGGAGGGAAAGAGAAGTGAGAGAGGTCGTCATAAAAGCTATAGAGACTGATTTAAAACGCTTGGCATGAACAGCAAGAACGCAGACTTGTCTCCATCGTCTCTTCCTCGCTACGTCTATCGCTGTCCCAGCGAGAGTCAGTGTTTTCATCAACAAGATGAAGGACTAAAACACAACGCAGCTCCTCAGATAAAGCTCACTGCTGCGGCTTTAACAGAGCACTGAGATTTCAAAGGATTCATGCCACGGAAAACAGGATTTTCTCTGCTTTTTTCCAGTCACAATGCGATGCGGCTTTGCAAAGAGGCCATTATTGTAGGATGGGTCAGTGCAAACCAGACTGAACCAACAGAAAAACCCTGATTTGTTTGCTATGTTCAGCATAGCATACTATTATAATTCTCTTTCTACTGTAGTAAGCAGTAGATGTGATGTGCATTAACATTTTCTGCACAGAATTTGCTTTCAACCTGACCTTCCACTTCCTATTTAAAAATTAAACCATGAAAGTGATAAAACTACACATATACATGCACAAGCACATTTAAAATGCAATTAAGCATGTTTTAAGGAGACGAAATTAATATTTTATGGCGAGACACTGCAGGTGAATAGGGTAAAAAAAAAAACCAAAAAAAAAAAAAAACCTAACAGTTATCACCTTACTTACCCAGTTGATTGATTACATTGATAATTGCAAACATTTTCGGAATTAAAAAAAATCTAAAATGTTAGGTTTAAATATGCAAATGAAGCATTATTTAATGAAATATGTGCTAATTTGCATACATTTCTAGTACAAAAATCTAAACACTGGATGAAGTCAGTTTCAAAATTCTTGTTAATTTTTTTTTTTTTTGGACATATTAGAGTAAAATGTTTTTACAGAGGGAAGTCATCTCATTTTGTCACTCCATAATTCAGGAAATACTTAGAACAGACAGAAAACAATACATTCAGCGTTGGAGGAAAAAACTCATTTTAAGAAAACGGGCTTTAAAAATATGGATTGTAATTGAAATCTATTGACACAAATAGATAAAGTGCTATAAAAGAAACACTTAACAGTGTCTTTTAGATGTTTTCTTTCCACTAGTATGAAAAAAACACTTTATGAAAAACCAAAAAGCCAAAAATCTCAAACTTGACAGTTGCATGAAGGAAAAAAAAAGCTTTTTTGCCTGCAGTGTCTCTCCTTAAAGCAAAAATAATAATAATATAAAAAAGTAATTAATATTTAGACTGTAAATGTACATTTGTAAAGAAAAACAAGCAAACAAACAATACATAAATAAATGTTTAATCTAAAAAAAACCAAATTGATTAAATAAAAATGTACAAACTCCATAAGTCATATGAAAATAATCAAGCATACTACAATTTTGAAAAAAAAAATAAAAATAAAATAAATTATTGGTGTCATTTTACAAAACTTTTTGCATTACACAAATTTTTGTGTAATGCAAAAAATGTTTATATATATTTAATATTATATTATATTATATATTTATATAAATATATATATAAAGTAGTATTTAATATTAAAATTGTACATTTGAAACTAACAACTGTAAATATACATTAGGCTTTTAATTTTTTAATTTTTCCCAGTATTTTTCCCACCGTTATACTATTGTAAAGCAATAAAATAAATAAATAAATAAATAAATAAATAAACTAATTAAATAATACAGTGATAATGCAAAAATATAATACATATACACACACACACACACACACACACACTTTATTTTATTATTGTATTTTTGCATTATGACCTTATTTTCATGACAATTAAGCACATTTAAATTCCCCTTCCCAGTAGCCCAATGCAATGAAATTTTTTTTTTTTTTTTGTTATTTAAAAACATTTCTTTAATACTGTCCGGCAGCATCTTCAGAACATCATCTTGCCAGATAACACACACGACGCGGCTGCTCTCGGCCTTGAAACCAATCTAAACCTCGTTTACCTCATTAGTATTAACTCCAGAATCATTTGATTAGTTCAGAAGGTGCCTGCAGGGTTAATGAATGGAAGCAAAACATCTCCCGTTTTCTACCAATGACATTACAGCACTAATCTAATAATATAAACCAATAAATGACCTACTAAAGAGGCATCGCTTCCCACCGGGACACAGATCTCTCCTGCTTCAGAATCACACACTGCAGCACTGAACGTTAGAATAGCACAGCTGTCACATGACCACACAACCCGTACACACACACACACACACACACACACACACACAGAGGTATGACCAACACACCTGCTAAACATCTGAAATCATCTACTGAAGACGGTCTATTGACATGTACATCTCTGTGGAAAATGTACCATCAATAACAAATGACACAATCCAGTTTCAAAATGGTGCTTTAGTGCCGAATATTTATGAAGTACATCACCTTGAGGAGTTCTTTGGGAAAGTCATCGCCGCTGTTTAGTCCTTCTAGATTCGCGATGAACTGAGTGCAGGACATTCGCTTGCCAACATTCTGCCAACAGAAAAGACCAACACACACCTGATTAATGAGCTGTTATTAGAGAATTCTAACTGAAGAATTCTGACTGACTTTTACACATTTAATCACACAGAAAAAAAAAATATATATTGCATTGTGTTTGGGAATAATATATATATATATATATATATATATATGTATATATAAAACACCCATTTGTTTGCATAATACGTAAGTGAATTTAAAATGCAGTTAACATTTCCCAGTATTTTCCACTGTATTGTGAAAAACATGTTCTTACTCCTATAAAGCAGCAACAAAAACAACAACAACAATAATAATAATAATAATAATAATAATAATAAAATATCTTTATATACCCACAGTCAAATACACAAAATATATAAATATTAAATACTTTTAAAAAGAATTATACTAAAAATATAATAAAATATACTTTAAATACTTTCAGCTAATTGCAAAGACAAACTTTGTGATTTTGTTTTATTTAATTTGACATTTGTAATTCTGAACTTATTTGGTCATTTTATATAATAAAATATTTCCAGGACATTTCATCACCAGATTTGGCATATGATGCATTTAAAGATGCTCAAAAAGAGTGTAAGTTTGTAACTTATTGCGCATTTTCAGACGAGCTGTCAGAGTCTGGCATTTTCCGCCTCTGAAAATCAGCATGAGATGTCCTACATTTAAGCTGCGAGTGCATGAATATATAAATGTCTGGAGCTGCAGAAAGGCTCTGGGATACATCATCTGATACTGTGGACTGAGGAGTTTCATCAGAGGAAAGCTGAAATCGCTCACAGTTCTCATCAGGACCATAAACCTGTTACCATGGCGACAGCGAGTCTGGCCTATAACAGGCGTTGTGTGTTCGCTGACGGCCCTAAACCCTTCAACAAAAGCACAGGAGCTGCGCTAAATATCCTGCCAGCAGACAGACATCAGCAGTGATTGACAAAGCACAGATCCTTCTGGACGTCCATCTCACTGCCTTTTCCAGTGTTGGGGGGTTAAACCTAATGCTTCCACCACTTCCATTAGGAGCCTCTGTTTTTTTTTTATTATGCGTTTTGTTCGGACAAACTGAATCAAGAGTCAGGATGATTGTTTGCAATCATATTTCTGAGCATACAGAGCTGTTGACGTCAATTTGTAGGCCAGCCGGAAGGCTAATTCGCTACAAGACCCCTTGAGAATTTCAAATAGGTTTTTAGATTAGCAGTTAACAGACTTTCATGTTTTGTTCTGTAACATACACACGTCAAACATGAGCTATCAAACCCTTTAAAAACATAAGATGTGACATAAAACTCACACGGATGTGAGTTTGTGCTTTAAAAGCCAGACAATCATATTAGTCCTTATAAAGCAATTTGGTAGCAACTTATTTAACTAATTGCTGCTCTTAAAATTATTTTTTTCCCCACTTTTTTTTTTTTTTTTGGGAAATTTCAGAGGAAAACCACGAAAAAAAGATTTTTTTTTTAAACTTAAAATATTTATTTTCCCACTTTTTGGCAATTATAACTAATTTTATGCAATCAATCAATCAATCAATCAATAAATCAATAAATAAAAATAAAAATAAAAAATCTGGTAAATTTCGTTAATTAAAAACTAATAATAAAACTGTTTGGTTTGTTTTTGGTAATGGAAATGAAGCTGAAATAAAATAACATAACAATAAAATTAAATATTAGATGTAAAACAAACTTAAAAACACTTAAATGAAAATTAGAAACTGAAAAAAAAAAATAAAACCTTAAATAAGTTTAGCAAAGTTGCAGTACTACAATTACTAAAAGTAAAATAAAAATAAAGGTAAATAGAAATATAAAAATTATATAAAATAAAACGAAAATGTAAGGTGAAAAATGTAAGCAAACAAAAATGAGAAAAATTGCCTTTACAAGGTAATTTTTTAAACTTAAAATTTTTTCCCACTTTTTTCTGCAATTTCAGAGGAGAACCACAAAAGAAATCTGTTTAACATTAGAAATGGCACAGAAAAATGTATATAAAAATATTAAAACTAATCTTATATTTCATTTAATGCAAAAAATCTGGTAATTTGATTAATTAAAAACTAATACTAAAACAATTTGGTTCATTTTAGCTAACTGAAATTAAGCTGAAATAAAATAAAATATAACAATAAAAATAAATATTAGACGTAAAACAAACTTAAAAACACTTAAATGAAAATTAGAAACTGGGAAAAAAAAACTTAAGTTTGGCACAGTTGAAGCACTAAAATTACTAAAAGTAAAATAAAGCTAAACAGAAATATAAAAAAAATATATAAAATGAAACAAATGTTGGGTGAAAAATGTAAGCAAACAAAAACTGCTTTCACTAGGTGGAAGTACTAAAATCACTAATATACAAAAATATTAAAAACAAAAACTAAATATAAATTTTAGATGAAAAACATAAAAATGAAAAACAAAAACAGAAATATTGCCTTCACCACTGTAATAAGATTAAGCTGAAGTACTAAAATTACTTAAACTGAAAAAAAAAAAATAAAGCTAAATAGAAATATAAAAATAAATAAATAAATAAAACAATTACATTAAAAACAAATGTAAATGAAAATTAGAAATATTGCCTTCACAGCTAACAGAAAAAGTTTCATTTAAAATGCTAAAATATCTAAATTGAAAAAAAAAAAAAAAATTACATACAATTAAGTAAAAGTACATAACATTACTATCTACAGTGATTTTGGTTTCCTGTTGCTGCCTGTGTGTTGGGGATACAAATTTATGTACATTTTTACATTAAACTTTTCACTCAAATTGTAATGGTGACAATATAATTTGCAATAAAAATGTATTAAACTGAAAATATGTGGTTTCAGTCTTTTGAAAGCTAATGCATGTTCTTGAATGTGTGCAACTATGCTGCTGCATTGTTGTTGAGATGAAGATTTGACCCTCCATTACTCTTGTCTGTATGGTAAAGTTATAAAGCAGTTCATCCATGCGTTCACTCACGTGGCCGTGCAGGTCTGTGTTGAGCAGCATAAGGGCGCAGGTCAGCGTGTGGACGCTGTCTGTGAGACAACCACACATAAATACATATTTACACATGTACGGCCTCTTCATCATACATGACACAGAGAGAGAGAGAGAGCTGTACCTTCAGATAGTGTGAGAGATGAATTGCACTGCACATATCGACGAGAAAAATGTGCTAAGATTCGCTCTCTCTCTTGTGTCTCGCCCGTCAGAGCAAACTCTAGTAGAAATGCCCTGAAATAAACAAACAATAATAAACAAATGCCCTGACAGCAACACACACTGAAAAAAAACGCTATAGGAGTTTAGTATTTCTATTCTGTCTGTGTGGAAAAAAAACCCTTTTTTTTCATTCACATATTTATTGTGCTGACCTTAGTGCTTGGTCCAAAGTCATTTCAGTAAAATTGAAGTAACGCAGATATTCCTCTGCCACCAGGCGACTGAAGTCATTGCTAAAAAGGAGTCAGATATGAAAAAGACAATCAGAGAGGATGACAATGCAAGAACAAACAAGGGAGACACCGGAGGAAGGGTGACAGACACGACCAAGGCCTGTCAGAGATACACCGCTGGATGAACATTCCCATGATGCACCTGTCAGAGAGAGAAGAGCTCTTAGAGTACAGATGCTGTGAGCAATAAAAGCAGAGCCAGAGAATAAAAGCTGCATGAAACCCTGCTTTATATAACAGCGGCACAGAGACCGACACAGGACGGACAGAGATGGACAAACCACAAGGTCAGAGAGAAGATGCTCATATAAAAAATAACAATTAAATAATAAAAAAAAAAAACCACTTTCTAACATGTTTCTGGTTTTGCTGTGAACAATTAAGTAGTCCATGCTATCTCAAAGAAAATTAATTATTGTGTTGGAAAAAAAAAAGGAAAAAAGCAATAACTTGCTCCACTTCTGACATAAAAATAAAATAAAATAAAATAAAATAAAATAAAATAAAAAACTTTTATTTTGGATGTGATTAATCATGATTAACCAACCCAGCACTAAATAAAATTAGAAAAAAAAAATAAAATAAATAAAAATGCAAGAATACACAAGAAAAAAAAAAAATGATAGCATAATGCATTGTTAAGGTACGTCTAACAAATAACAAAATTTATTGAAAAAAAGCTGAAATAATATATTAACCCATTTAATCACATCGGTCACAATAGTGACCGTAAAAAAGGTTTTTATTTATAAAGCTCTAAAAACCTTACTGACTGATGTTTTAGTGCACTTCTTGCAACTGACCAGAGCAGTTTATTTCCTGTTTGCTCCTTGAGAAGATGATGGCTGGATCAAAGCTCCAAAATAAAAGGCTAGTAAAGTGTGTTAATATAAATATATGACAAAGATTTTTGGTACACATTATCTTCAAGGTGTCTAGTGTCAATATATGAATTCACATATATTCAGTTTTGTTGAGTGTGGTCATAGAATGAGTAAACTGTTGATGGTCACAATAGTGACCGGTGGGATAACAGTGAACTTTGGTATAAAATAAAAATCCAATTGCAGCTGTTAGTGAAAATTACACTAAAATGTTGCAATGACAAAATATTGCACTAAATAAAAAATTCCAATGTTACAAAAAACTTACAATATTCATGTAGCACTAATATAAAGATCTGATGCTATATTTTACAAAAAAAATAACAATTTTGAAATACATTGATGGTTGTATTTTTTGTGTTTTATCTCAGTGTTCCTATCAATGGTGTATAAGGTTTTTTTATGCATAATAGTAACCCTAGAATGTGAATGAAGAGTTTAAAACAGCTCGGCTAAGATATATAACAATTTTTATGACTGTAGAAATATGTTAATGCATTACACACATTATCCCACTGGTCACAATTTTCACACACTTTTCCAAAAAATTAAAAAAATAATTATTGATTATTTCAAAGGGTTACTAATGACATGTCATTTGGGTATTTTCATGTCTGGGACAAAATTTGTGATTAAACGGGTTAATATTAGATTTTGAAAATTATATATTTGTTAAAATTAAAAACCTTGATGAAAAACCTCAATGAAAATTAAAAATGTTGCCTTGTCAACTGACTGAAATACGTTTAAGTACTACAAAGACTAAAATGAAATTAAAATAAATTAAACCTAAATAGAAAAACAACAAAAACTAATAAAATGATGAAAGCACATATCAAAATAACTAAAGTATATAAAATATATAGCTAAACTATATATAAAATGTATTTGCATATTCAGTACAGTATTGTGACACTACAATTAGTTACCTGCATTCGTTAAAATGAACTAACAAACAATACGTCTACAGCATTTATTAATCTTAACATTTACTAGTACATTTAAAAGGTTTCATGGATTTCAAGTTCTTCATGGAACCATCAATGCCAATGAAGAACCTTTATTTTTAAGAGTGTAATGTTAACAAATGAAGTTTTATTGTAAAGTGTTACCATATATATAAAGTAACATTAAATAACATTATACATTCACTTATCCAGTTATTTATTTAACACACATACTTACTTACCCTTCTAATTGCACCTTACGCACATAGTTAATTGTTTATTTTGTATTTTGTATATTGTAAAGTTATTTGCTATTTTTGCACATTGTATGCCTTGTATAATTGTATATTGTTCTTTTTATTATGTCTTTTTTCGTGTCTGGTCCTGTCACTGTCATTCTATTGCACTGTGGAGCTTCTGTCACTACAACAAATTCCTAGTATGTGTAAACATACATGGCAATAAAGCACATTCTGATTCTTCTAACAACACAAACAATACCACTCAATAACACCAAAATAACACACTTGAAGAGAATTCACTCACTTTTTACTCAAATGGCGCGCAACGTCGCACTTCTTGAATCCGTCGAGGTTGAAGAGGCGTTTGGCCAGACGTTTGGCAGAGTCTAGATCGGCGCGGTTGCCGTTACTGAGGGTGTCATTACTACCCAAACCCAAACGCTCGCTCAGCTCCTGATCCAAATCTGGGTCCGCAGCAAAGCGAGGAGATTTCTCTCTGAACAAACACACAAACACACACAAATAAGATCATCCTGCTGCTTGTTTATAAACATGGTTGGCATTCATTACAATGACATTCAGTACATCATCAGAGAACCACTGCACTACTTTAGTATGTTAAAAACACAAACGGATTAGGAATCACCATTTCATCCAAGTTGAACCTTAATACTTTCCTATAAAAAGCATAAAAAAAACTTTTTTTTCGTGTCAGTCGATATGATGTCCAATTTTTATTTCTTTCAAGTTCAAAGGCTGATTTTTGCTACAATGTAAAAGTTGTAAAAAAAAAATAAAAAAAAAAAAAAACCAGATGGTTAAATGTGGCTTTAAAATATTCTTTATGGTCAGAACATGACAAACACTTCATGTTTTTTAAATTCTTCACACTTTTTCCAGTCTTTTTTCCTTAACAAAATAAATATCTAAAAAGAAAAAAATAATTTCTTAGTTCTGCTTGTTTTAATGAGCAATATTGTTTCAAATCAAGAAACAGGTTTGTGTTACCTGATAATATTAACAATAATATAACATTTTTTGTCTCTTAAAAATACACATTTGATAGTAGCTTGAGTTGGGATGCAGATATAGATTTATGTTCATTATCAAAAACAATAATATCTGTAAAAATGGTAGCAACCTAATTTTAATATGGTGAAATTTAATTCTGACTGTTTGAGGTTTTAATTTGTTTTTTTGTTTTGTTTCAATTAACCATTGCTCTTTCATAGTATCATCCATAGATCATGCTAATAACAGTCAAAACCACAAATATAGCACCTCAATACCATGATAAAAATGTAAAATGGTTCCTAGGTATTTGTATGAAAAACAGTAACATACATTTAGTATAAATGCATAAAGGCTATAGCTTAAATAATAAAAAATACTGTAATTATATTCCATTACTTCTCCTTCAATACACTTAATACGTGTACATTAATAATATAATAAAATTCGACACAAACATACCCACATTTACGACACAACACCACTGTCCGGTTAGTTCTACTATAGTAAATCTATAGTAAATGATGGCGATTTGTGGATTTAAAAGCCCCCTAGCTATATCGTTGCGCACAGTGTTTCTCCTGTTTGTCAGCGCTTTTTCATCTGGCTTTAAAACGAGTCATTTGTGTTTACAACTGAATTCAAGCGCTTCACACTAGGGCTATTTAGCGACCGAGACTCATTAGCGAGGGAACACATCTCATCTAGCAATTTCGCGCTGTGCTGCTGTTTGAACTTTGATCCGAGCGGAAAAACGTTCCGAGTGGCGCGCTTTGACTGGCGCTCTTTTGTTCCGCCTTTGCGCATATTATCGATAATTATCGCGCGATAATTATCGTTATCGATTTATCGCCCAGAAAAAAAAATGTATGGTATGTTCTGTTGTGACACACCTCCCCCATATTATAATTTTCCATGTTTTTCAATAATAAAGTCATAATTGAAGAATTAGGTAGTGGCCAAAAACATGTTAAACAAAATAATTAATGTTCTTCAAACACAGTTAGTAACAATGACGTAGTGTCTGTTGGATAAATCAGTTGCAAAGATAAATAAAAACCACAAACTTTACAGTCAGAGACCATTTCCATTTTGCAATTGTGTTAAATCGTTAATGTGCTCTACTGATCCGATTTCCCCTGGTTTCTATAAATGAACGTGGGACAGAAGTCCTCATCTCACCCCTTCTTATCAGTGACTCACACTAAATCCACACCAAAAACAAACCATGGGCAGAAATGTGTGAAACTCAAACAAAGACGTCTGGAAGCACAGACGTACTTCTTAAAGAGACAAGCACAACAAATGAGTACTTAGTCTATATCTGGGTTATTATCCTTAACTGAAACTAAGACCATAAAAAAGCATAAACTGAAATAAACTAAAACATATATTTTAAAAAATTAAACATTTTATTTTGGCTACTTGCATAGAACAATTCTCATAAATGCAACATAAATTTCTCACAAATCCACACGAAAAACAAACCATGGGCAGAAATGTGTGAAACGCAAACAAAGACATCTGGAAGCACAGAAACACTTCTTAAAGAGACAAGCATGACAAAGTAGTATTTACTCCATATCAGAAACATTATCATTAACTAAAACTAAATATATATTTAATACTTAAGTTTAAGTTGAAACACTAAAATAAGTAAAACTTAATAAACTAAATCTTATTCAAAACCACAGAGACAAACTTAAACTAATAATAAAAAATAAATAATTTTAAATGACCAAACGCAAGAAAATGTAAATAAAAGGAAAAAAAAATAATTCAAAGTTTAAGAAACTAAAAATATAAGTAAAGAGAGCTACTTCTTATTTCTGGATGGATCAATTAGAGGTAAACACATTTAATGGTCAGAAGTAATTTTGTGAGGCTAAAATATGAGCGTTGTTTGCCCACTCTAGGTGTCCTGGGTAATGCATAATAACAGTTATGCTTGCCTTTTCTGCTTAATACTCCTATATTACATTAATTAGGTCAATGACAGATTAATACAGCAATACAGTGATGATTTCCATCCTTTCCAAATAGTTTCTACCTGTACTGCGTGTGGCAGTGCGTCAGGACGCTCCTCTCCTTCAGCGCAGAGCAATGCCAGCAAAACACAGAGTGGGCTTTTTTTCTCAGACCATTTTTGCCAAAACGCCTCTCTGATGTGACTCTGTGGCCTTGAGCCATGTTTGTATTAATGCTTAGCTTTTTGCAATCCACCTGAGCTGTTTGTCCAGTGACTCTCAGTATCTCCTTAGGTGTTCGTGGTATTTCTGCCATTTCAAACTCTTTGTGACTGAACGAATCCGTCTTTAGATGATCCTAAAGTTTCAATCCATCTTTGAACCGTTTAGCTCACAAACTTGGTGGATATTTCCTTCCCAATGAGTTTCCCACTGCTTTCTCTCTCTTTGTGAACGTTGTTGACGCTCTAATGACCGTCTCAGTTCAGTGTGGCATGTAACATCTCTCAATCTCTCCCTCTATAGTGACTCCTCAGTTCACACGCACTTTAAAACGTACAAATCTCTTGCTTTCTTTCCAATGAGTTTCTATATAATATTGATCAGCTAAATAATGAGTCATTTGATTACATACACGCTGCTAACGAATCTCTGTACACACAGTTTAGTTATTTACCAGTGTGACAGCCACATTCTACATCTAGAATTCACAATGAATTATAATTAAAGGCAGTTACTTCTGCATTTACAGTAAGTGTGGTTGTCAGTCCAAAAACAGATTTGCAGTAAACAGTCAATGAGCCAGAAAAAGATATATCATGGTTTTCACAAAAATATTAGGCAGGACAAGTGTTTTCAACATTGATAATAATCAATGTTTCTTAAGCAGCAAGTCTGTATATTAGAATGATTTCTGAAGCATCATGGGACACTGAAGACTGGAATAACGATGCTGAAAATTCAGCTTTGCATCACAGGAATAAATTACATTTTAACAGATATTCAAATATAAAACACTTACTTTAATTTGTAAAAATATTTCAAAAATGTACTGTTTTTATTACATTTTGAATCAAATAAATGCAGCATTGGCGAACATAAAAGCCTTCCCTGAAAAGCATTTAAAATAAAAATCTTACCAATTCCAAATTTTTAAATGGTAGTGTATATACACATACAGTCCACTTGATGAATAACCTTATATTATTTTTTCTGTACTCTTACCTATGTAGGGGAAACACAGTCAAATCTCAGAATGAAAGAGAGAAAGGGAGAGAGCTGAAGAAAGAGTTCAGATTGGTTTTTCTGTGTCACTGAGCTTAACGTTTGGCTAAGCACCTCCACAATGCTGCTACTGTTCCTGCCATGCTAAATGAACAACAGACACATTTTAATTGGCATAACAAATGAGCACTCATTACAGACAACTAAATTTGATTGGTTCACACATTGGCTAACAAACAGTGTAAATCCATGATGTCATTATGTCATTGTATCCAAGCCGTTTCACCTCATTCATTTTCAGCTTGGGGATTTTCTATACAATAATTTCTGATGAAACGTGTGATTTGATCAATAAGGGCAATAGTAATGGTGTGCTTTGATTCTAATAGTGACGCCTTTTCTAATAGCATTAATGAATGACTGTCACCACCTAGTGGTTTACTTTAGCTACTACAGGATGGTAATGTAACAATGCAGTGCTGCACTGAGCCTAAATACATTTAACATTTACAACAGGTGCTAACTTTTCTATAAGACACAAATAGAGACATGGGACACAGTATAATATCACAGTATTCATCCTATAAATAAGGATTTGTGGAGCAACATTCCTCTGACTGTGAAAATAAATATATTTTTCAAACTATTTCCAGCCTCATGGGTTTCTGTGTCTCAAGGTGATCTATGCGGCAGTAACTTCTGTTCTCTGCCAGCGATCGGCTTTGCCTTTCATCTGTCCTTCACGCACACACTCCTGTCTAAACTCAGCCTGCAGTCAAGTCACAGGCACGGCAGATGGAAAAGGTTAAACCGACAGACTAATAGGTCATTCAGAATGATTACGCAGTAAATTAGCTACACTTGGATAGATAAAGAAAATATTGCTTAAAATCCACCCCAAGCAATTCACCCCTAACCTGTCAAACCAAGTCAAAAATGAAATGTGCATATATTATATGATAAATAAAATACATTAGTACATAAAATATGTCATGTTTAATCACAACATTAAAAAAATGCCCTATTATTTACTGATTGTAGGAACCCAGGTTTAGAGTGTTATCTTGATTTTGGAAATATAACCTGAACATCTTGGCATTTTCTTAAGATCTACCAAGGTTCAAGTAGTAAACAGAAACTGCAGTGTGTTTTACTTCACAAGAAACTATTACTTGCATACTCCCTCTGGTGGAGAAACTGAGCCATTGCAAGGAACATTTTAGCAGGACAGGTATACTCGGGGCTTGTCCAAATACCTACACTTGTCTACTTACTTGACGGAAGTGTTCAAGTGGGCATGAAGACCACAACTTTTCATTACTTGATGAGACACACTTACAGTGTTGTAAATATGAAAGTGTTTACAGAGCTTTATATTTTCAATACTTTGCATTTTAAAATAAACTTATAAATGTCTGTTCAGTAGTCTCTACTACAGACAACTTTTAATTAAGTAATAAAAAGCAGTTGCAAATGTACAAAATAAACCTATCTTTGCACCAATAAAATGTGCAACACTTTGTTTTATTACTGAGTTATATGTAATACTGTATCTAATTATTTTTAATGTTTAATGTACACTGGGAAGGTTTACAAAACTTTCAATATCTCTGCAAAAAGTCTCACAATCTATTTCCAGAACATGATGCATTGTGGAACACACTTAGCGTCCAGAGCGGTATTTGTATGCATTATTAGTGCGATATTAGTGCGCATTAAGGGCACTGAGCTTTTCCAAGTCCTGGGACAGTCTTGCTCACTTACTTCCTCCTGCATGCACACACTCTCAAGCGGCTGAGACCGCAAGTGTGGGTATTTGGACAAGCCCTCAGAATAGCATACTTACTAAACAGATGACCTTCTACAACTAGAGCACACTACTAAGTTCTTAGTAGTAAAAGTACACAAACCTGGGCAGTGAAAGTGGAGGGTTGCTTTGCCAGCTCTGTCCGTTGCGATCGTCGGACCCGCTGCTGAGACGTTCGCTGGATGGCGCCCGTGTGGCATCGGTGTCCCCTGTTATAGTCAGCGCTGACTCTGAGAGGCTGGGCATCTCTACGTGTGCCAATGGGGCGAAGCTGAGCTCCACGATTTGCCGTGCACTCTGGTAGATCTGACCCTGCACCTGTGGAGTCAGTGTGGGGAGATCAAAGGTCAGGACAGTTTGAGTGCTAGAGGTCAAAGGGTCGAGACTGTCCAGACTGCTGTAGGAGGTGCCTTTGGCACGGTGCGACTCCATGATGTTCTCGAAATGCCGGCTAAATGTGTCCAAACTGTCTCCAGACCTTCTGCGAGGACCACGAACCAGGATGGGTGATTTTAGAGCTGGGTGGTCGTTAATGAAATGATCGTGGGGCCTAGAAAAAGATAGGGTTGTTATTTCCGATATTCTGAACCATATTTTAACAGTTTAAATAAATATGTGTTTGCTACTTCCCACCTCTTTAGCATCATGCTGTAAAACTCCTCTTCCTCATCTCGCTCCTGATCGGCCAACAACCTCCTCACATCGCCCTGCATCCGGACAGTGACCCAGCTCGCAACATCCTCCTCTTCTTCCTCCTCCTCCTCCCCGTCCTCCTGTCCATCTGTTCTTTCATTGGGCATCTCTCCTAGCGGGCTACTCCCAGCACAGGAAGTTCCCATGACACTTCGGTTACTTCCAAATGCTGAGTCAGCGTCCTCTTGCTCTGCTAACAGCACCTCATCTATGTCAGTCTCCCGGTAACACCGTAACGGAACGGCGTCCAGATCGGTCTCGGAGTATTTCAAAGTTCGACGAATTATGCCTGTTTTGGGGGAGGTGCCTGGGGCGGCAGGGGGCGGAGTCACTAGCTCCACCACCACGTGTTGGACATCATGATTAGCTCTAAGAGCGAGCTCCTCCAATGGCAGGTAAGAGGGCGGGATTGGAGTAGAGTGGCCACTTGGTGGCGCTGTGGAGGATTCTGGAACATCTGGAAAGATAAACGATATTCATTCAGCTGGGATGAGAAATAAATTTAGTGCCATTGACGCAGAATATTTTCATGTGAGAACACTCAATGCGGTAAGTCAAACACTTTCATTCACTTGAAACCATCTAAACAATCTTCTGCTTTAAAATAAACCATGAAAACAACACTTAATTGCTATTGATGGAATCAAAGTAATCATTAAAACTGATATTACAGAGGTCAACAGACTACTCACTCTTATCTCGTTCGCTGGCAGTGTTTTCTGCTGGAGTGCCAAACAGAAACTCCCACTTGGCACGAGCAATTTTCTGACAGTGCAGAGATGGACCTGGCACTAAAGAACCACCATCAGACTGCAACACCCACACAATATAAACACATTAGCTTATAATAAAAAGTGAACTCGATGTACTTGCAAACAAAGGGCCTCATTTATCTTAAAGTTCTTAAAGCACTGTAATGAACACTGTTAGAATTCAACCATTGATGCAAGAATGCTTTTATGAAGTCTTACCTGTATTCCTGATGATGGGTGATCTGATTGGTTGCTGTTTTGGCTGGACTCAGGTGAGATGCAGTCTCTGTCTCCTAGGCTTCCTGTTACTCCACTAGAGCTCGGGGATGACCCAACCAAACCCTGGTGATCTCCAAACCCCTGTTCGAACTCTCCTCTCTCCCCATCTCCCTCTTCTAATACCACCGGCCCTAGAAGCAAAGCCTGTCTTCTCCTCCATTCTGCCTGTCTCTGTTGCTGTGTTAGCCTGGTCATCTCGTCTACACTTTCCCCAGGGCTGTGGTTTGCTCCACATACCGAATTGGTCACATTCTCCTCTTCTCGTTCTACGACCTCAACCCTATCGCTTTTTCTGTACACTGGACTGCTGCTCTTGAGATTACCTTCAAGTTTTTCGGACAAACTGAACTTGCCTTCCTCTTTCTTTGCCTGCTCTTTCCACTGCTGTCTAGATGTCCAACTGACCGGAGAATCGTCCACACTCTGACCGATAAACAACCGCCTGGAAATCTCCACACTTTCTGCGACGACATGGTCATCCCAGTCCTCGTCATCCAGGAACCAGGGTTCCACAGATGTCCACTCCTCTCCGGTGTACTGCGGAGGCTTGTGACGGTGTAAAGTGGGGCTGTCAGAGACTGGCAAGTCAGCTCTAAGCTGACGAGGATCTCGGAGCGGAGAACACACGTCTGCTTTGGACAGACTTGGACGAAGAAGACGAGACGGGAGGGCTGGGGAATCAGGGTCTCCTCCCACTGGGACAGAGCAGATTGAGTGATTGGCCAGGTCATCTCTTAAATCCGAGCTCTTTGTAGCTGGTGCTTTATGCACCCCGTTTGTTGTAGAATGGTCTTCATGCACTGGTATGTTCATCTTGACAGCCGAATGCTGCACTGGACTCTGCTGTAAGGACTGGATTTCTCTAGAAGGATACCCATAGTTTGTGCTGCTTAGAGTAGACGAACCCCCGAAAACAACAGGAGGCGGCGAACTTCGGACCTCGTTGAAAATTGTTGACACCTTGGTGGCCTCTTCTGCAATCTTGCGGGCTATCTCAGGACTGTTCAGAGCGGAGGAGTTATTGCTTCCACTCAGCTGGTTTAAACCATGAGTGGGTGTATTTGTGAGGCTGGTCCTTTGCCCTGACAGAGGCCTGTCTTCACCCCGGCTTCCCCAACTTTGACCGACTGGAGCAGAGCAGTCTTGTTTTGAATTGAGGTTCTGATTAGGGCATCCTTGGGACCTGGAGGTGGATTTCTGCTGGTTGTTGCACCCTGTGTGGGATGAGAAAGCACCTGATGCTGGGCTTTTGGGGACACCACATGCAGCTCCTACCCTGCCTGGGTCAGGATCATGGCGGTAGGCACTGCAGTTTGGCACTGGTGGACCTGCCCAAGACTGGCATCGTTCTCTCTGCCGTTGATGAAACTCCGGACTCCAGTCTGAGCAACGAGAAAACTTACACCTCAACTGGGGAGACCCAAATTCCTTCAAGGCTCGCTGTGTTGCAGCTTGACCGATAGGATCCAAAGCAGAACCAATGTGCTGGTGAAAGGGACTATTATTGCAAGAAGATTCCGCAGGTCGTGACCACACCGGATCACTACATCTCTTACGTGGGCAAGCCGCTGCCTCCTTTATTCCACCAGGACTATTACAAGGACTCTCTACGGTTTTGATCTGGGCCTTCTCAATGTAGCTGAAAGTGACTACGGACCTCTGTCCGAGCTCTGGTTTAGAGTTCTTATGATGGCTGCAGGCTCGACAAGGCGTTCCAGGGCCAGATGTCCGTCCGGAATATGACGAGTAGGCATGTTTTAATTGTTTACTGTCAATGTTGTTATTGAGGCCAGAGGACACCTGTTGGAAAGGCTCCTGCTGGGGAATGCTGCATCTTTGAGGGGAATCTAGAGAACTGTGTAAAGGCTGCAGTCTGAAGCTAACATTTGGTTTGAATGTGCTGCTGGGAGGTGCGGGAAACCCAGATGCCGCCTGTGCTAATTTGGTCAAAGCTTCAACGGGACCATCTTGCTCCAGTGTCGTCTCACAGGAACTACCTTTCCCATCATGCTCTGGTGGGGATCTCACCTCCACATACAAATGAAGGACTTTCCCAGTTTGAGACATGGCGTCATAACAGTATAACACAAAGAGACCCTGTGATGAAGACTGAAGAAGAGATGAACAGAGTGTTCTGGTTGTTTTGTGAATTCCTGTGACTTGTCTGCGAGTGTATTTTTAGTTCTTGGAGCTGCCGTTCTTCAGATACCCTCTCCTGCCAGACCAGCTACTACAGATGGAGATGGCATGGACCATTACACCTAGCACATGAAGAAAGACAGACAATTAATAAAGTGCAATTGTTCAAGTGTTACATATACATTTTGTGATGCTCTTCCTTGCCACAGTCGGCCTTGGTTTTCTCAAGCTTTTTAAGCTGATGTCACTGATGCATTTGTGTAAAGCTGCTTTGAAACAACTTGCGAAGAGTTATGTGAACAAAAATGACCTAAATATTCAGTGTCACAGGTATGTCACAAGTTGCAAGTGTCATTTCATTTTAACGTTAACTGCTAAAACAAGGCATGTAAGGACAGCTAAAATTCCTCCAAGATCCAAAACATGCAAAACAAAACAATGTGGCAGAGAAGTACAGTACAGTCATGACATATCAGTAGAAATACAATTATAAAGAAGCAGCAACCCGATTATATCAGCAGCGGTCATTTGACTCATTTTTGTTTTCACTGATGACATACTGACTCTATCATTCACCCATCTATTTAACCAGTGCACTCTAATACTAAACAAACAGACAGAATGTTCTCCAGCAGAGACTAAATACACCTGAAAAGAGACTTCCAGACTGCATTTCACTGTCATACTTTTTTTTTTTAAATCAACTGCCGGTGTTTTTTCACAATATTTATTTTTAACAAAGCCATTCTGTTTGAGAAATGCCAAACTGACCATCTGCATGAAGGGACGGGCTTATTTACTGCGTAGCAGAGAAATTAATCCCTAAAATCCTATGTAGTTACACACACTCACACACACAAACTAACACACACAGATTTACATCATGTGCTAAACCTTAGTGAGTCATACAGTAAACTCCCATTCAGGCCTACAAATATTAGCACTAGCAGTGTGTATTTAGAAGAGAATACTGATACACCTTCCCCTAAACCATGTAGGGGAAATTTCATATAAGGAAATAAATCGATATGAATTGGGCATACTTGCAGAATGCCATGATTGACCAATCAGATTCAAGCGCTCCATACATTTTCACACATGCTTCTGTGCAAATAAGCAATTGTGTATTATTTTACGTGGAAACATGATGCTCTCCTAGAAAAGTGCTTCCTGTAGCCTTTGAGACGCCCGGTGATTGACTGAAGGATCTTTCATGTGTCACACACATATACACTAAGATGCTCTTCTGAAAGTGCAGGTGCATGTCATTGACATTGCTGCTGCAGCACAAGTGAAGGATAAATGAAAGCCACTCTCATGTCAACAATCAATCAGCGAGACTCTGTGAAACAGGGCATGCATGCACACAACCTTTTATTTTCCCAAAATGAAAACCTCTACTGACACCATTTACTCAAGATAAAGGGAAGCTTGAACCACTATAACTGAAAAGTGAAAATCCACACAACCGAAAGTAATGTACTTCAGCTGGCTCGCATTAAAAGTACATGCCTGGTATCTAGACCAGGTCAAGGTTTTAATGGTTAGCATGCCCCAGTTAGCCCATGCTGGTAGATGCCGTAATAAAACCATCTGGACACAAAAACATCTTTTTCCATTGACTATGAGCTATTAAAAGTTACATCATTTATGCATTTAAGCTATACATGCATTTTCATCAATATGATCCAGCTGAGCTACTTGAAAACTAATTTTCTACAGACTTACAATCAGATGATTTTATTTTAAACGGCATGACCTGTGCACATTCAAAAGTATTCAAAAGTCTGATTTCTGTAATTTAAACTTATAAATAAGCTGAATTTTCAGGATGTTAAAAGGATTTAAACAACGAAAAAATATGACTTAAAATGAAAACAAATTATTACAGATTCTGAAAAAGTTCATCACAAATCTCACAAATCTGACTTTTTTTTCCCTACAACTGCAGTGTATATTTCACAATTTGGACTTTACTTTTTGCAAATCTGAGACAAATAAGTCAGAATCGCAAGACATTAACAAAATTGAGAGATATAAACTTAGAATTCAGATTTTTCCTTTACATCTCACAATACAGTTTTTTGTTTGTTTGTTTCTGCCACTGACGTTTTCATCTTACAATTGAGATTTTTTTTTATATCTCGCAATTCAGATTTTATGTCTCACAGTTTCTAAATGTAATTCTGAAAAAGCTGAATTGTGTGAATCTGTGGTGGAAACAGGCTTCCATAACATATCAATATCAAAGCAACAAACATATAAAAGCAAACTTTACATCCGACTACACTTTCTAGAAGTTGTAGTGCTTAGGTTAGGGACAATGGTGTTCATGTGTGCAATTGATTTGAGCAAACATAACAATTACTCATTTAAATTTAAGGAAAACTAACCTATAATACCAGCCAACCAAAAATAAACACTTTATCTCATTTTTTTGAGCCAACATGAAATAAGGAGTAAATGCCAGAAGCATTTTACTTTTTTGGGTTAAATAATGCTTTAATTGTTTAAGCAATTTTGCACATTTATTTGAATCATAATTTGGTGTTAAATTGTTGACCTGATTAATATTCATTATTTAATATCCATGAGGCCATTACAGCCTCCATATTAAAAATGTGTTGCAGTGTCACAGTCGCTGTATTAAAAAAGCAGAATTGTGTGATGAAAACTTTACTTTTTTTATTCTGTAGTAAAAACAGGCTTCCATAACATATCAATATCAAAGCAACAAACATATAAAAGCAAACTTTACATCTGAGTACACATTTTCTAGAAGCTGTTTATGTTTGAGAAAAAGGTGTTCATGTGTGCATTTGATTTGAGCAAACGTAACAATTACTCATTTAAATATAAGAAAAACAAACCCATAAAATCAACCAACCAAAAAGAAGCACTTTATCTAACAATTAAAACTCTTTTTTTTTTAGCTAACATGAAATGAGGAGTAAATGCCAGATGCATTTTATTTTTTTCAGTTAGATATTGCTTTAATTGTTTAAGCAATTTTGCACATTAATTTGAACCATAATTTGGTGTTAAATTGTTGACCTGATTAATATTCATGAGTTAAGTGAGTCCATTACAGCCTCCATATTAAAAATGTGTTGCAGCATCACAGTCTCTGTATAAAAACACACACACACCAGCCTGTGTCGATTCTTACAATACAACTATGCTCTGCTCTCAATATCATCCCTCTCTCCTTCACTCATTTTCTCCCTGGACTTTCTCTCTCCAAAAATACTCACTCATCCGTCTGCACTGCAGGAGAATTACAGGCCATCTCAGCTAATTCACTGAAAACCATCTGCACCGCTGGAGCCATTTAAACAGACACCTTCGCACCTTTATCACCAGCTCGCTCACTCTGTCTATTATAACCGTTCTCATTAAAGGCCTTAAATATCACATGCAGCTGCACTTTTTTATTGTCCAAAATTCCCTGTGCAGTTCATTCAAAATATATGAAAGGAAAATGCATGTTGAGAGGTTTCGTGAGATTCATTTTATTTTTAATTGCACCTGAGAGTGTTTTGGGTCACCTTAACAACAGAACCACCTGTAATACAAACACTTTACATAACAGCCACAGAGGAAAGAATGAGACACTTCAAGAGCCGTAATGGCCCCTCGCAGGTATTAGCGGCCCCTAGGTGTCTATTCTGCATGTTTACAGGCAGAATCACTGGCTTATTAAACAGCGTCACAGAAACCGCCTCTAATGTCAACAGGCACAGAGCCGGATCTGTGCTAATATTAGCCGCTGCATGACTATCTGACCGCAGTCCTGAGATTCTGCTTCAGAGGACAGCCAGCTGACTATTTAAGACAACATGATATTTACTGTCTTGAAGATTCCAAATTGGACTTACGTGGCATGTGGCAATGAAAGAAAAATAAAATAAAAAAATGTTAAAAACTTGAAAAAATTATTGAAAAATGAAAATACATATTAATACATATTAAATACATATTATTTAAAAAATATTTCTTTAAAAAGAAAAACATTAAAAATAATGAATGAAACAAGTAATTTTGAAGTAAAAAGACATACAGTATTTTCTTATAAAATATGGTATATGTATATATCAGGTTTTTAATTTTTTTCTTTTATTTTCTTTTATTGCCACATAAACATGACATTATTTTGTCAATGCTACTTGGCATATCTTTGAAATTAATTGTCAAATTAAGTTTGTTTGTGTGTAAAACTTACTTTTCACACAGAAATTGCTAGAAAATTTCAAAAATATTTAAAGAAATGGCAAATAACACATTAAAAATAATGAATAAAACAAGCATTTTTAAAGTAAAAAGACTGATACAGTATTTTCTTATAAAATACGGTATATACGTATATCACGTTTTTAATTTTTTTCTATTATTTTTCTTTTATTGCCACATGCCAAAGTAGTCCACTTTTGTCAGTGCTATTTGCCATATCTTTGAAATGAATTGTCAAATTAAGTTTTTTGTGTGTGTTAAAATTACTTTTCACACAGAAATTGCCAGAAAATTTCAAAAATATTTAACGAAATGGCAAATAACACATTAAAAATAATGAATAAAACAAGCAATTTTGAAGTAAAAACACTGATACAGTATTTTCTTATAAAATATGGTATATGTACATCATGTTTTTTATTTTTTTATTTTATTTTTCTTTTATTGCCACATGCCAAAGTAGTTCAATTTTGTCAATGCTTCTTGCCATTTCCTTGAAATTAATTGTCAAATTTACTAGTGATTTCTGAGTGAAAACTATTTTTTGGTGTGTAAAATTTACTTTTTACACAAAAACTTCTAGAAAATTTCAAAAATATTTCATAAGAAATGGCAAATAACATTAAAAACAATGAATTAAACATGCAATTTTAAAGTAAAAACTCTGAAATAGTATTTTCTTATAACATATATTACAGAATTTTAATTATAAAACATAAACAATAATTTTTGTTTTATTTACAGCTTCAAAAACTTTGTTTTACAGATTAGTCTCAAAAATCCAAAAAGTCTTCAAATAATTTTTGATAATTTATATACTTGGTGAGTTGGTTTATGAAATTATTTTTTACAAGATGATTTATATGCTAAAATTTGACAGAATACAGTTTTAGCAGACATATGCATGAGTGCGAGGAAATGACAGAATTGCAATTTTTCTGTGGACTAATCTGTTAAAGACTTCAAAATTATGCAAATTACAGTGACAGCCTTTTCTTTCCATCAAATAAAGGAGGAAAACCGCCTATGAGAATGACAAGCAGAACAAAAGAGCGAATACAAACTGAAGACAGTCGGAACAGCAAAGCTCCTTCTGATCAGACTGATCTGTGTGGATTTAACACCTTTCTATGGACTGATAAATACATTTGCCCTGAATTATAAGAACGCCGTTCTATCGAGCATAGAGAGGTGAAAGCTGTAGCCATAGAGACGGGCCTCGTGTCCAACGGCTCCCTCTCTCCTTCCCTTCCTGTCTGTCACTCACTCATTTTCTCACGACATTTAAAATAATTCACACTGGTTCCTGTCCAGAGGCACACCTGTCACAGTGACAGAGAACAAGTATATGAAGCAGGCCACTGAATGTCAAATGCTTTCTGTGAATAGGACAGGCCTCTACAGGTAGTGTGGGAGGAATTTAACATCTAGTGCACACTTGACTTCAGTTTTTGGAAAACTGTTGTCTCGAGAACCCATTCATTAAACAATTAAATTTATAAAAATGAGCATGAACTCCAAAAGTTCAACAACATGCAAAATTAATTATATAACGTGTTTAAAAAAAAAAAAAATAAAAATAAATAAATAAATAAATAAAAATCTGACTAGTTTAACATTAAAACAAATGCTCACTGTAAAAAATTATTGTTATTTTAGTTGTAAAAATGCTATGTTAAAAACCTGGTTAATAGTATATTCTCTTACTATATATGGTGAAAAAAAATGTTTTTTTTTTTTTAAATTGGGATAAATAAGCTTTCCATTGATGTAGGACAGTATCTGACAGAGATACAATTATTTAAAAATCTGGAATCAGAGGGTGCAAAAAATTCTAAATATTAAGAAAAACTTTAAAATTGTCCAAATTAAGTTTTTAGCAATGCATATTACTAATCAAAAATTAAGTTTTAATTTTTTACAGTAGGAAATTTACAAAATATCTTCATAGAACATTATTAGAATTACATTAGTAGAACATTAGTAGAATTATTGTTGGCATAAAAGAAAGATCAATAATTTTGACCCATACAATGTATTTTTGCCTATTGCTACAAATATACCCGTGCTAATTAAGACTTAAGGTTTTGTGGTCCAAGGTTGCATATTGACACATATTTTACGGTAAAATAATGTTAAATTTACAGTTTTTGGAAGTGGAAAAAGAACTTGATGTACTATAATAAAACTATTTAAAGTTTAATAAAAACTATATAGACACACACAAAACCCCTCAAATCTACTAAAATTACAAAAAAATTTAAATAAAATAGAGCAAAATTACTATCCATCTATCTAAATTTAAAATAAAAACACAATATAAAATAAAAACTGATTTAATGTATTAATAAAAACTATAATAATATTCAATGATACTATTTTTTTTAAATTATCCCCCCCCCCAAAAAAAATCAAAGTAAAAATTAAATGTAAAAGTAAAGTAAAATTAAGTAAAAATGAGTTTGATGAGTTTTGAAATGAGTGAGTGAATTGAATGAGTTTCACATAGAAGTAAAAAAAAAAAAACTTTTAGGAACATTTAAATTCCAAACCAAAAAAAAAAGAAAAAAAATTAGTGGCTCATAAAGCAAAAAATTAAGTAAAAAAAAAAAAAAAAAAAGATATTTTGTAAATTTCTGACCGTAAATACAGTATATCAAAACTTAATTTTTGATTAGTAATATGCATTGCTAAGAACTTCATTTGGACAAATTTAAAGGTGATTTCCTCAATATTTTGACTTTTTTGCACCCTCAGATTCCAGATTTTCAAATAGTTGTATCTAGGCCAAATATTATGTCATATGCTGTTACTTACGATAAAGTTTTGGCAACCACAGCTGCATTTTGTAAATTCACTGTTTTTTATTTTTTAGTTTTACAGTGTAGCAAAGCTGAAAATTAATAGTGACAGATGCTGAATTATACACTGAATTGCACACTGTCATATGCTTTAATTTAAAGTCTTGTTATTAAGTAAACAAACACAAATAGGGTCATAACACATCAACAGCCCCTGCTCTGGAGAAGGGGAAAGTGTGCGTGGGATGCTGAAGCCCTCACATCATAAATGTGCTGTGACTTGTCTTCATTCCTGAAAAGATTGATCAGCAACAGCTGTGTCATATTCTCCATGAACACACAGATGCCAAAAACACAAGTCCAGAAAACTACAGAGAAATCAGCTTCTGTCCTCCTTATGTTTACATTTCCAGACACCTCCCACATCTATTTATAAAACGACTATTTTCAGAAGAAAAGCACAATATGGTGCGGGATGAGTTTCACACAGAAGTTTTCATAAAAACTTTTAGGTACATTTAAAAAAAATTTCAAACAGAGGCATGGACAATATTGTTTATATATATATATATATATATAGCAGTGGCTCATCTGATCAGAATTTAGTTTCTGTTTCATAAGCTAAAATGAGTCATTTCATTGCTCTTTCCATCACTATTTCTGTGCTGTCAAAAAGACGTATGACTCAGGCGCTAGCGGTGACTTTCAGACTTGCATATTACACCTATCCTAATTACCATAATAATACCAAAGAGCAGAAACCAGAAACCTCAACGTCTGTCTGAAATCATCTGTGACCAACATTACATTTACAAGCATGTAAATTGTTTTTCAAACACGCAACATGACTTAAGGAATCAACATTTTGTGACAAAGGTTAGTACTTTGTGTCAGGAGTTTGTGTAAATCCCTCACGCTAAGCATGAGTGATAGTCATAGTGAAGCTTGCCTTAGCAAACACCACTGAAAGAGCCAAAAATAGCATGTGCTGATGTGGTCCAATGTATCTTATTAGCTCTCGCTCTCACTCTCACACACACACTGAGTTCCTACAGACCTACTTTCTCCTTCTCTACTTAATAGGATTTATCAGCTTCAGTCTGTGAGACACAAACACACACCTGCAGTCCTGAGCCCAGGCCTTCCATTAACACGGCTAATCGGAGACCTTCAGGGAGTGCGTGAACCCTTTTTTACACCTACAGATCCGTATAATTGAGTAATTCTCATGAAAACACGCCCAGACCTCACTGTTCCTAGAAACCAAAAGAAAAAAAATGAGAAACTGTTTTTTGCACAAACAAAGTAAAGTTTGTTTTTAGGACTATTAAAATTTAATTGTGAACTCATTGTGACGGTTAAACACATTTAACCAAAATAATTATTATATGTAATGTATTTTTAATTAATGTATTGTTTACTAAATTGGGATTCTCCTTAAAATTAAAAACGTATTCAAATAAAAATGTAATTAATTTTACTTTATTACAACAAAATTAAAATAAAATGTATATTTTGTTTATATTAATATTTAAAATATCCAACTTTTTTGAATATTCAACAAAACTCATTACAAATTATAAATTACAAATAATTTAATTTAATACTACTACCATGATTTATAAAAGGTGAAGTTATATATAAATATACTGTTCAAAAGTTTATGGTCCTTTTTTATTTAATTTAATTTAATTTAATTTAAAATTAATAATTTTATTCATTAAGTTTGCATTAAATTGATCAAAAGTGACAGTAAAATAGAATATTTTAATATTGTAAATATTTCAATGAAATTATGTTATTTTGAACTTATATTCATCAAAAAATCCTAAAAAAAAGAAGATCATATTTTTAACAAACATATTAGGCAGCATAACAATTTTTTTCACCAAAATAACTACTTTTATTCATGAAGTTTGCATTAAATTGATCAAAAGTGACAGTAAAATAATTATAATATTAGAATGTTCCATTTCAAATAAATGCTGTTTTTTTTTAAATTCTATTCAGCAAAAAATCCTAAAAAAAAAAGAAAATTATGGTTTTAACAAAAATATTAAGGAGCATAACATGGATTTATTGTTTTTTTTTCTCCCCAGAAATTAATACTTTTATTTATGAAGGTTACATTAAATTGATCATAATTCACAGTAAAATATAATATTATAATATTCTATTTAAAAGAAAGGCTGTTCTTTTGAACTTCTATTTATCAAAAAAATCCTCAAAAAAGAAAGAAAAAAAATCATGGTGTTAACAAAAACATTAGTCAGAATAACAATTTTTTTTTTTTTCAAAATTAATACTTTTATTCATCAAGGTTGCATTAAATTGATCAAAAGTGACAATAAAATATTTTTAATATTAAAATATTCTATTTCAAAGAAATGTTGTTCTTTTTAACTTTTATTCATCAAAAAATCCTAAGAAAAGAAAGAAAGAAAATTATTGTTTTAACAAAAATATTAGACAGCATAACTTAATTTATGATTTATTTTCCTGAAAATAATACTTTTATTTATCAAGGTTGCATTAAATTGATTAAAAGTGAGAGTAAAATTATTTATAGTATTATAAGTCCCTTATTTGTTTGTGTTAATTTTGAGGTGAACTTTGACCCAGACATGTTTTTGACAAGTTTCGACTAACTCAAATCTCATTATGTGTTCACACATAAAACACTACATCACACATATTAAATAAACTGCATCTCCCTCTGGATATTGGAGTCTTATAGTGATAAAGTGAGTGAAAATTATAAATCATTCCAAAACAAAAATGAACAAAAACATGACAACACATGACCTTCCTTTACACAGCATTGCACTTGCCTTAAAGCCATCACACACACACACAAACAACATTACAGTAATTCAATCCTCATGATGCACACTAATCACTTCAACCATCATCTACACAGATGAACACAATCATCCACTTAGCTGGACACCGTGATGCATAACAGTCCGACAAAGGCCATTTCCACGCAAACCCTTTCAGAGCCAATTATTTGAATTGGGGATGAGAATCCATGAGTTTTTGATCATACGGTTGACGTTAATGGCCGGTCGCCCTGCATGACTGGCAATCTCAGACTTGGTATTAAATAACACACAGGATGAATCACATTTCAAACTCAAGAGATGGAGTCTGAATCGAATTAGACAGCCAGGATTTTCATGGTACGAGCTCACTAATGGTCTCAAACCAACTTAAGACACGCACAGCGTATTTTGTTAAGTATATCTTGAGATGAAGTCACCAGGTGGACTGAAAACACCAACAAGCTGAGTGCAAGCATATTACTGTGGTCAGTGCATCATTAGTTGGATTTCATGACGTGCACATCGAATGCATTTCAGAGCTGAATTAGAGTTAACATGCGAAGCACTGATTCATGTGATTTCGAGACAGATGGAGAGAGTGGGAGAAGACAGGAGCGTGCGAAAGGAAATGTATGAAAGGTTATTGAGGGTGTAAAGAAGAAAGAGACTGTAGGAAGCAGAAAGCATGTGTGGGCAGAAGGCGGAGAGATGAAAGAGTTTCTCACAGTTTCTCGGGCCTCATAAGAAGCTTGTTACATGAGAGGACGACAGCCGGAAAATACTAATCAGAGAGACAGAAAGAGACTGAGAAAGAGACGCTAGTAGAGATCAGAATTGAAGAATGCAGTGTCGCTGTATGCCATGCTTACATGCAAAATTTTAGGTAATGCAAATTAGAGTTTAGGCTAATGTCTATAAAACATTGTGGCCGATGACTCACATAATGCTTAATGATGACAAATAACATGCTCTCTTTTTTGCTGAATGTAAATGAGATATTTTACAAATGCTTACTCAAAAAGAAAATTAAAACCAAAAAATGTGCAGTATCCATTATCAAGGGAAAAGTCCACTTCCAGAACAAAAATGTACAGATAATGTACTCACCCCCTTATCATCCAAAATGTTTGTCTTTCTCTCTTCAGTTGTAAAGAAATTATGTTTTTGAGGGAAACATTTCAGCATTTTTCTCCATATAATGGACTGATATGCCCGAGTTTGATGCAGTTTAAATGCAGTTTAAATGCGGCTTCAAACGATCCCAAATGTGGTTGTAAATGATCCCAGCCGAGGAAGAAGGATCTTATCTAGCGAAACGATTTGTTTGCTTTCATTAAAAAAAAAAAACAAAACAATTTAAATACTTTTTAATCTCAAATGCTCGTCTTATCTTGCTTGAACTGTGTATTTTGACTCAAGACAGTTAGGGCATGTCGAAAAACTCCACTCGTATTTACTTAAAAAATCATTTCAGTATCATCCTACATTGCTGCAGAAGTACCGACACAGTCTTTGCAAAGTGAACATGCAAAGAAGATCAAACACTCTTAACAAAATAGGTAAAACAGCGATATAAGACGATTTTGAAGTTGAAGGAGAACATGAGATGGGAGTTTTTCAACATACCCTAACTGTCATGAACCAGAAAAAACAGAGTTCAGGTTCAAGACAAGACGAGTGTTTGACATTAAAAAGTATACAAATAGTATTATTTTAATGAAAATAAACGATCGTTTTGCTAGATAAGACCCTTCTTCCTTGGCTGGGATCGTTTGAAGCTGCATTTAAACCAAGAACCAAGTTCAAACTCGGGGCACCATAGAAGTCCACTATATGGAGAAAAAAGCTGAAATGTTTTTCTCAAAAGATTTCTTTATGACTGAAGAAAGAAAGACATCTTGGATGCCAAGGGGGTGAGTACATTATCTGTACATTTTTATTCTGGAAGTTGACTTCTCCTTCAAGGCCACTGGTAAATGTTGCACTGACACAAAACCCCTCTGTATAAATCAGCCAAGCGGGACTTTTTCTTAGCTAAAAACTGCAAAATAGTCAAATACTGGGCAACTGAATGGCCTGCCTGATACGTCAATATACAGTGGCATGCGAAAGTTTGGGGACCCCTTGCAGAATCTGTGAAAATGTGAATGATTTTAACAAAATAAGAGAGATCATACAAAATGCATGTTATTTTTTTTTTAGTACTGTCCTGAGTAAGATATTTTACATAGAAGGTGTTTACATATAGTCCACAAGACAAAAAAATTGCTGAAATGCAATAACATGCATTTTGTATGATCTCTGTTATTTGTTAAAATTATTTACATTGTCACAGATTCTGCAAGGAGTTCCCAAACTTTTGCATGCCACTGTATTTTAGTAATGTAAAGACATTATTCAGAGTTTCTAATATAACTATATTCATTTAATCCACATATTTAAAAAGAAAGAAATTCTTGATGATGCACAAGTACTATTGACGAAAAGTAAAGAAACGAATACAACCATTTCAAAAAATTTGGAGTCGCTAAGATTTTTGAAGGTTTTTGAAGTTTCTTCTGCTCACCAAGGCTGCATTTACTTGATCAAAAATACAGTAAAATCAGTGATACTGTGAAATAGTATTATTATTTAAAATAACTTGTTTTTATTTGAATACATTTTAAAATTATATATATATATATATATTTCTGTGATGCAAAGCTGAATTTTCAGCAGCATTACTCCAGTCTTTAGTGTCACATGAACCTTCAGAAATCATTCTTATATGCTAATTTGCTGCTCAAGAAACATTTCTGATTATCATCAATGATAAAAAAACAGCTGTGCTGCCCAATATTTTTATGGAAACTGTGATACATTTTATTTTTTTAGGATTCTTTGATGAATAGGAAGTTCAAAAGAACAGCATTTATTTAAAATCCTTTGTATCATTATAAATGTCTTAACTGTCACTTTTGATCCATTTAATGCAAGGATTCTCAACTCTGGCCTTCGAGATCCACTTTGTGGCAGAGTTTACCTCCAACCTTGATCGAACTCACCTGCCAGTAACTTTCTAGTAACCCTGAAAACCTTAATTAGCTTGTTTGTGTGAGTTTGATGGGAGTTAAACTCTGCAGGGAAGCTGAGAAAGAGTTGAGTATTGATTTAACGCATCTTTGTTGAATAAATGTATTGATTTCTTTCAAAAAAAAAAACAATCCTACTGATCACAAGCTTTTGAGTGAAAGCAATATAAAGGTGCACACTCTGCAATCACTACACTCTTGTCTGGTATTTTTAAAAAAAAAACTGAAGTGTGTACTTTTGGTGCCATATTCATCACTAAAAGAAAATTGCTAAAAAAATAACTTTTCAAACAAGCTTCCCAATGACTCATTCTGTCTTACATTAGATGGACAAAACAGACAAGTGTTTGAGAAAATTTTGGTGCGTCAGTCTGCTAAATACAAATAAAAGCAATGATTTGAATGTGCCACAATGCTTATGCTTTTCAGGGAAAATAACCACAAACGGTTTACTCTCAAAAAGTGTCTCAAATCATTTTAGCGTTTAAAATAACAATTGCACACTTTAGCTTTAAGGACATTCGTGAAAAATAAAAACTTGATTAAATTACCATGTGGAATTACTAACAATGCATCAGTGTGCATTTCCAGCAAAGGATAACAGAGCATCACGATATGCAGATGACTATATTTCATCAGCTGTAGAGCATACAAACTGAAAATGAAGTCAAAACTGACTTCAAAAGCTCAAAGATATAAAATCCGATAAGTACGTTATTATAAAAAGGAGCAAACATGACAATAAGGTGGGGTTTGGAGGTCAAACAGAACAAATAGTGAGAGGTATCATCAATCCAGGATAACATCTCTTTTTCTTCATGCTGTCTGAAATCCTCTGTGCCACATCAATAGATGAAGACAAAACATCAGAGCTGACCCTCAGACAGACGACACAAGCCATGACTCATAATTTCACCCATCTGATAGTCTGTTTACCTCTTTATCTATTTGCTTTCTCGCGCTTTCCCTCGACACGTTAAAGGACGTGCCATTTGTATCCCGAACAATCGCGGCACCTGCAGCTTTGTGTCAGACACTATAATTCATCATCCTTAAGGAGTCACACGTCTTTCTCAGGACAGCATCTGCTGTAACCGCCAAAAGCAGACAGAGAGAAACACGGCTCTTTCAACAGAGACCAAACGACTGAATGAGACCTAACAGCAAATGATATACCACTGTATTGGCCAGGCTGATTAATCAGGCAATTTCCTGGACAATTTGAGGTTATCGCATCAGCTGTTAACCACACAGGTTTGACCGATTAACAGAAGTGTTAGTATCTCCTTGCGCCAACTGTGAAATATACCAGCAGTGCTGCCAGTGAATAATAAGCATTTCTTGTTTGGTGTTTTTAAGTGCATTTTAAGTGAATATTGTGAAATATAACATTCAAAATCTTGTATACATTTCATTTGTCCTCATTATGTTTTGCATCTTAATATATTCAATTACCAGATAAACTGGCAAGACAACTTAAAGGAAAAGAAAAATGTCCACACTCTCAGGCCTTCCAAGATGTAGATAGGTTTGTTTCTTCATCAGATCTGAAGCAAAGTAACATTCCATCAGTTGCTCACCAACGGATCCTCTGCAGTGAATGGGTGCCGTCAGAATGAGAGTCCAAACAGCTGATAAAAACATCACAATAATCCACAAGTAATCCACACCACTCCAGTCCATCAGTTAATGTCTTGCGAAGCCACAAGATGTGCGATTCTCTCTGACATTCTGACGGCACCCATTCACTTGCATTGGTGAGCAAGTGACATGATGCTAAATCTCTCCAAATCTGTTCAGATGAAGAACCAAACTCTACATCTTGAATGGCCTGAGGGTAAAAAAAATGTTCAGCTAATTTTCATTTTTGCATGAATTATTCCTTTAATAAGAGCACGTATAATGTGCACATAACTGCTGAAATTAAATGAACTAAAAAAATGATATTTTTAAAAATGACATGTTTATTATCCACTGACAACTTTTATACATTAGCCACAGATGTTGCCATAATCTCAAAAGAGCCAAATACTGCCTGATTAACTGGCCTAGTTTATATATATATATATATATATATATGGAAATAATGTACAAAATATTTAATCTCAGCCTTTTTTGGCTCATTATTAAGTCATACTGTGTATATATCTGCATTATCATCCATTACAACAGCACTAACACACTTCACCTCTCAACCAGCATGCAAAAACAAGCTGCTGATATCATAAAAACTTATGTGGGGTTTTATATCCAAACACAAGCAGCAAATCAAAGAGAGAAAAGAACATCTACCAAGCCTTAAATACAATCAATCAGCACTGAGCCACATCAAATCATTCATATTAATATAGATGCAGAGCATCAGAGTGACCTCAACGTCCTAGAATGATCAACTGGTTGATTCCAATGAAGAACTTACAAAATTATTGCACTATTAAAAGATAAAACCCTCAAAACATACATATTCCAGCTTTATCTGAGCATTTAAAGGTCGCCTGACCGGTGTCCTTTAGGACAAGGAATCTCAGGCCACATCTCGTGAAAATCAACACTGATCCAGCATGTGTTTGACTATGACATTCTCCCAAGACTGACTGCAATGTTTCTGCATGCTGCATGCAACACCATGCCAATGCATCAGGACATCAGCTCCATGTAAAACACGCATGAAACAGGAGAAACTCTTACCGGAGGTTTAGGTGGCTGTATGGATGGAGGAATGCGGGTCTGTGGTGCTGCTGACTGCTGCTGGTGTGTTACTGCAGTCCGCATGCACTCAGCATCATCATCACCTTCTTCATCTTCATCATCCTCTCGAGGCTCGGTCTGGGTTTGTCTGGACTGTCCCGCTGGCGGTGCTGAAGTGGACAGCTCCTCGACTCTGTCTTGCATTCGTGTTTTACGGGGGAATGAGAAGGACAGCGGAGAACTGAGTGTGTCTAACTAATAGAGTCAGACATCAGCCCCGCCGGTAAGAGCACGAGGTGTGTTTTCAATCGCGCTCTTCCATACTACTCCTACTAGTAGTGCAGTACGCACGGGGGATGGACAGCGCTGCTGTTATCTGTTACATTTGGAAGTTCTTCCTCCAGGGGGCGCGTGGTGGATCAAAAAGATAAAGTTTCCTTTGAGCTGCATTTTAATTTTTTTTGAGTCATTTGTACATTTAAACATTATAATTGTTTAAACATATTAATTTATAAGCATATTATGCGGCATTCATAGTTACATTCATTCTGGTTATCTTAATAAAATCGATTACAAAAATGTACCTAGTAATTACAGTCGACTGTGATTGGTCCTTTTTGAGCAGCGCTGTGCCAAAGTTAACAGTATACACGTTTAAATGTATTAATTTTAAAGTATATTAAAGCATATTAAGAATAGGAAGGAAAAAGGGAGAAATGTAGGAATACAACTCAAAAATATATTAGACAAATAATTCTACAATTTGCATAAATATACAATTATTTATCTTCTTAATAAAAATGTAGCAACGAACATTATATGCCTACAAGATCCTATAAAAATTACAATACTTTCCCTTGACACTGATTGAAATTAATTATTATCTATCATGATTATTTGGTCCTTGACCAATTAGAGAACGTCTGGTCAGCTAAGCCCCGCCCGTTTTCACAACCAGTCTTCATGTTAATCGCCCTTCTACCTGCTCGCTCTATTTCTATGTAGTATGCAGTAGGCAGCGCGTTAGTACTCCAGTACAGACGCAGCGCGCATGCTCAGTGTTCGCGTGCTGAAATTACTGACAGGTGTGACGAGTTTTTCAGGTCGTCTCAGGAGACAAACCCCAACCAACCGTTGTGATCCCAAATTAATAAAGCGAGTCTATGAAAATAAAGGGTAAAGAGGTGTAACACTGTTAATCATAAGTAAGCGATTTGTTTCTAATGTTTATTGAAGACCTGAAAACCGTATTTTTCTTTGCAGGAAAAGGCATACGTTTTACCCTAAATACAGAATATGCACAAATAAATATTTTTTATATATTTATAAAAAATATATTAAAAATATTTTTTATATTTATTCTCATTTTAAATGACCATTTTTTATTCCCCGTTTGTCCTAACACACACTGTTTGTGAAACATGCTAAATGATAGACATGGTACTTATGAAACGTGCTAAATGACAGTTGCCTTTTAGATGCATATCAATGAAATCTGACCTTTATACAAAAAAAAGTTTTACAATCCAGAACCAGTTTGAGTTTTAGGGCTCATTTGGGATAATAAAGCTATATGACTAATAATTATGTTATTCAGGTCATTGGGACACCACCTTCCCTCTATTCATGTAGAGTACAAGTTACTTTTAGTAAAGACTAGACACGTGGAGTCTCAGGATTGAAGTCCATGTATGAATCAGCCTTCCTTTTGTTGCACCAGGAGCAGCATTTGAACCTGTGCAGGATTTCAAGTCAAACACCTCGACTCTTCTGCAATTTTAACTATGATCCAAACCCATTAACACCACAAAAATACTCTTCGAGTTTTAACCTATGCTTTATAACAATGTTTGTAAATCAGTGCAAATTTCCACTTCCATCCCGCAATTAATAAAAGACATTCATCCATTTGAAAGCAAAGGGTACACCGCCCTCTGCTGGTTAAACAGCATGTTTAAAGTTTTGGATGTGATTTGGAGAAATGCAGCATTCCATCACTTGCTCACCAATGAAGTAAATGGGTGCCGTCAGAATGAGAGTTCAAACAGCTGATAAAAGCATCACTATAATCAACAAGTAATCCATGCAATGGCATTCAATCAATTAATGGCTTATGAAACAAATGGAAGAAAACTCATTCTGATGGCACCCATTCACTGACGATCCGTTGCTGAGCAAGTCATGTAATCCTGAATTTCTCCAAGTCTGTTCCCATTAGAAAACAAACTCATTTACATCTCTGAAGGCTTGAGGGTAAACACATTGCAGTAAATATAATTTTTGGCTGAACTGCTGCATTACCACAAACGTGATCCAAGTGAGACTAAATAACATTTCAAAGCATCATATTGCATAAGACTTTATACTTTCTCAGCAATTTGCATAAAACATTTATGCACTTAATTTACAACCACACATTTACAGAAATATACAAAAGCAAAACACATTAAAGCACAGTGCATGTGCAAAAATCATATTCCATTGTCATATTAAAATGTTGAGTAATTATCCAAGAAAAAAAAACAAAAGATAAAACCGCCATGTTACAGTATCCTGATACTCTTGAAATACTCATAAAGCAACAAATATACAGCTCCTAAAATTCCTCCAGCGCACTTTATGATAGGAAAATTTCAGCTGAACAGATGACCTGGCCACACTTGATAAATACATTTCAGTTCTGTAAATTGATGAAATATTATGAATGCAACATATAGAGAAACACCAGCAAAGTCCAATATTAAATATACTATACGATTTGTCTTATTTAAACAATGCAAACCTGTGAAGTAAACCTGAACCATTACTGATTTTCCAGCTTCAAACTGAGGTTTCAAAGTGCATATGAATCAATATTCATACGAATCACGTTAATAAGAATCTATATTGTTTAGCTCCTAAACATAACGATGCCATTCATTTCTATTATTAGATTAATGTGAATAAAATCAACACATGTTCTGTGAAACATGACTTGATTGCTCCCTGGATGATTTCAAAGAATATCTGTGTTTCCATTTACAGATTTGTCTAATGAAGCTGAGAAAAAAATCTGATGGTCCAGTAAAGCTGAGGGACTGTACTGAAAAAAGTGCAAATATTTCAGTTTTTCATGAGTGCAAAATGATACAACATTCTGTTCCTGCATGGAAACAGAAAGCTGTTTCAATAAATATTATATTTTGACCAACTCCCTTCTAATGCTTATCATAAATACCATTAACATTAGGACCGGATTTGTTCAAGTTCTCATTTTTAAAACCTGTAGCAAGAAAGTTTCTTTTTAAATGCAAAAATACAGTAAAACTAACAAGCACTTGAAATGTAGATGTGTTGTTGTGTCTTCTGTGATATTGCATTGGTGTAAAAGTAGTGTAAAAGTGTTTTAAAAGTCGGCCTTCCAGAGAAAGATCATGGATGAGAGGACCTATGAAACGAAACAAAAACATTTCACACAGGCTTCCACTTAACTGCATTAAAAGCAAACAGACTAACCAGAGGTACTACATTTGATGAAAGGTTACAAATACAAAACGGTTTTTGCAATACATTGCACTAAACATACACAATAAGACCAGAAACTGGTTCTGATCTGGTACCTCACCTGTACTGGACTCCAGAATAGCCAGATGTGCTAAATCTGCAGGTTAATGAACGGAGCGAATCCCACGACGTCCTGCAGCAGCACTAGCGCCCTCTGCAGGGGAGGCTCCACGTCAATCTCCACATTACGCCGGCGCAAAACGCCCAGACTGGACTCGGTTACGTTGTGACAGTGGTTCACTTTGAGAGACTGCAGTTTGGGGCAATACTCTGCTAATGTCCTAAACACAGATAAACACAAGTTATTAAAAAGCTTGGTTTGCAGTAAATGCAACACATGCAACATCCGCCAACCGACTTCCCACACTTGTAATAAGAAGTGTTTATAAATAGACTCTTGTCAGCTAAAGAGAAGTTTAAGCCCTGTTTGTGTTTTCCTGCTAAAATAAATGTTTGATGGAAAATTAAGAAATTAATACAGCCATAATAACTCTTAGTGTTGTAATTTTTACAGTTGTACAGTTAAATAAAATCATTATTTTTTTGTCTTAAATATTTTTTTCATTTTACAGTGAAATATTACAATAGCAATATTTCTATTTAATTTTTCATTTAGTAATAATTATAAATATACAATAAATACAAATGATTACAAGCAGAAATAATTGTTTAGTAATAATAACAATAAGATGATGATGATCAAAATTTGTTATTCTATACTCATTTAATATTTTTTCTTAAACTAATTGTTTTTAACAAATTCATTTTTTTTTGTTTACAGTAAAGTATTACAATAGCAATATTTTTTATTTTCTGGTATTTTAATTTAGTAATAAAAAATTATAAAAATACATAAATAATGATAGTAATAACAATCACTATAACAATTATTATTGCTACTAAATTAGTACTTACATTGAGTAACAACAACAACAACAACAACAATAATAATAATAATAATAATGACAATAAATACACAATAAATAATGATGGTGATTATTATTATTGCTATGACATTGGTATTTTTAGTACTTAAATTTTGAAATAATAACAAAAACAATTTCTATTACTATTATTTTACAGCCATATATAAATCAACATTTTTAGCCAAATTTTGTCAGGACCTATAATAATAATAATAATAATAATAATAACAACACTAATAAAAAATAGCAATAATTATAATAATTAATATTAAATGAACAATAGCAATCATTTATTAATATACGAAAGTTTTTAGAACCTAAATTTAGTAATATTTTACAAACACAACAACAGTAATAATTATAATTAATAATAATAATAATAATCATCATCATTATTATTATTATTATTAATAATAAATAAAAATTTGAATTTTTTTCAGAACGTAAGTTCAGTCAAATTTAACAAACACAACAACAATTATTATTTTTACTAGTTGGTATTTATATTTATATACACATATATTTATATCTATCTATCTATCTATCTATAAAATAAAATCATACATTTTTTTAAAAATAAAATCACAATTTGGTTTTTTCATCAGTTTAAATTTTTTTTTCCTTCAGTCGAGCAGAAATAATCAGATATGCACTTTAAAACAAACCCCTGCAACCGGCCTCATCTTATGCACCAACACCCGACACACCTGATAGCTTCATTTTTCACTCGCAGGCACCCCGTGAGGTCCAGCCTCTCCAGCTCTCTGCACTTTTTGGCCACTTCCTCCACCGCCGTGTCTGTGATGTTAGCATTAACAGCCACGGAGAGCGAGCGCAGCGCTGGACACTTCCCCGCCACGTAGCACACAGCCTCATCCTTCAGCTGTCTGCAGGCTGTGACGTCCAGCGAGCGCAGGTCCGAGCAGTGATCGGCCAAGCTACGGAGCGCCAGACTGTCCACCCACTCGCAGTGCGCCAGGCTCAGGTGCTGCAGCCGCGGGCAGCTCAGAGACACGGCTACCAGCGCGTGACGGCTCAGGTGAACACAGCCGCGCATATCCACGCGCATCAGGTGCTGGTTTTGACCAATCACAGGCAGCAGCTCTTTGTCTGTGATCCATTCGGAGCAGTTGGTGACACAGAGGTGGTGGAGAACTTGATTGTGGCGAAGCATCGAGCAAAAGGCTTCCTTAGGAATGTGAGGCCCTGTCTGAGGAGAAACAGTAATGGTAGCATGCAAATTAATGAAATAGAATAATTTGAATATTCACACAATATTTCAGCAGCGTTGAATCTGAAACAGTGGTACGATGTAAAACTACTAATAAACACATGTCTCACAAAAAGTTTATTTTTTAAAAATAAATACTTTTATTTAGCAAGGATGCATTAAATTGATCAAGACTGATTAAGAATTATGAAGCTGAAAATTCAGCTTAGCATCACAGGAATAAATTACATTTTACAATATATTCAAAGAGTAACAGTTCTTTTGAAAAAGTACAAATTAGTACAAATTCACAATATTACTATTTTTGCTGTATTTTTCAAGTAATGCAGCCTTGGTGAGCAGAAGAGACTGTTCAAAATAAATAGATAAATAATATTCTGACCTCATACTTTTAAACAATAGTGTATTATATTACATTACATTATATTATATTATATTAGATTAGATTATAATTGTTAAATCATAATAATATAATTAAATTACAAATATACAATTTGTTTGAGAGAGCAGGGAGCACTTTAAACTGTCAAACAGACTTATATACAGCAAGAATACTTGTGCATTTTATCTGAAAGTAAATACTATAGGTGTAAAAGTGTTTTTCCTCACCTGTGCAGGGTCAAACTTATGGCAGTTGGCCAGATACACCTGGATGAGAGAACGAAAGCTCTTGCTGACACACTGCAGGCTGACCAGGTGACGCAGCGGCAGGTAGCAGAACACGTGTGTAACTAACACATCCTCCCACGGCAGGTCCAGCAGCTGACATCTGTCATAAAACACACACCTCAATCACAAATCTGCGTCACAATGCCACATGTGAATGGGTGCCGTCACAATGAGAGTCCAAACAGCTGATAAAAACACCACAATAATCGACAAGTATTCCACACCACTCCAGTTCATTGTGATGTTTTTATCAGCTGTTTGGACACTCATTCTGACGGCACCCATTCACTGCAGAGGATCCATTGGTGAGCAAGTGATGCAATGCTACAGTTATACAAATCTGTTCCGATGAAGAAACAAAGTCATCTACTTCATGAATTGTGAGTAAATTGTGAGTAAATTGTCAGCAAATGTTTATTTATGGGTGAACTATTCCTTTAACATACATGCACACAAAACAACACAGCAATTGTGTTATGGATACACTGCTATAAACATGACAACCAGAGATACACAAGTCAAAGACTTCCTGTTTTTAACATGCAAACGCCACCACTGTCTCAAAGAAAATCAGTGTTTATATAGACAGTACAGAGAGAAGAACAAAACACCATGTTTTATTGCTGCTTGCATGCATTGACTTAATGCATCTCTGAATGCAAACGTCTGTGTGTATGCAAGTCAAGGAAACGCGTGTGTTTTTCTGAATCCGTGCGCAAATGCCAGCATCTTTCTTTAAAAAATATACCTGTGGCTTTGGCTTTGCGTGCGATCATCAGATTTTTGATCCATGCTGATACTGTCCTCCGATCCGCGCACATTATTTATCATGATTGATAAACAGCTGACCGGCTCATCCGGGTTCTGCTGCTACGGATTCAATAATACGTCGGTGACTCACTGCTGCCATCTAACGACCTGGAAGAAGAAGCGGTGCTTTTAAACACCAGAATAGATAAATATGTTTGGATATACGTCTAGAATAGACAGACAGAAAATAACAGGCAGAACGATCTATAGACAGCCAAACAGACACTTAAGAATTACAGACAGACCGATCGATGTGTGTGTATGTGCGATAAATACATACCAACAAACAGCTCTTTAAACATCTACATTAGTAAAATTACTACAAAAAAAAGTTTAGGGTGACAACACGTCCTCTTTTTCTCTAAATTGCCAAAAAAATTTGTTTTATTGTTTTCATACTTGCTGAAGGTAATGACTGACAAGTAGTTTGACCAATAGCGTGCAGGCATTGTTCATAATCGACCAATCATGGCGTGCCTATCCAACCTCAAATACAGCATGCTATTTTTTATTATCTGGAACCAGTAAACGCATTATTTTTTGTTTTATTTATATGGCACATGTCATTTCTAGATGAGACGTCATAAAACAAAGAAAAACAAACCTGATGCATCAGCTGCTGTGCTGGAGCGCTTCTGTTGACCAATGACACAAGTACAATTACCAGAGCATTGAAATGAGAAGACTCACATGACCATCAGGTCAGCATACCTTTGCAAACGTGGGACAAAAAATGACCGGCTCCAAAACAATAGAGTCATCCATGCAGAACCTCTGCTGAGCCAAGAGATACAGAACGCTGAATGAAACGCAGCCAAGAGCCACAGGTTACTGCTTACAGTCACTCTGACACAAGAACACAAAAACTGAGAATTTACAGTAAATATGGCTGTAAATTCAGTTTATGATTTCACAATGGATACCTTGGAGAGGAAGGCCGCTCCACTCAGCAACTTCAGAGGAAAAGTTCTTCTCATTGTCAATGTGGCAACCTTCTGAGGGTCCACTATTGAAGAGGTACAGTAACTGTTGAAAGTTGATTTAATCTTTTTCAACCATTTTTTTTATTTAAATATGGTGTAACCATCCATTAAAAATCATTTAACTTTTAAAATATTTGTAAAATAAGAAATAAAATAAAATGTATATGTAATATGTTAATAATCTGTACAGTATCACAGGATGAATGCACTCATGGACATGTATGGAGGCCTGAAATTCACTGTGCTTGGATTTCCCTGCAATCAGTTTGGCCTACAGTCACCTGGTAAGATCTGCAGACTTATTTATTGCTTCAGCGTACATAGAACAGATGTCAGAGTCCATAAAATCTATCTAATTGTACAGTTTATTTATTATATAAGTGAGACTGGGGCTAGTTGTCACATGAGGAAGCTGTAACATCTGTATGATGGTTTTGAACACCTAATTAAACATATTAAAAAAAATATATATATATATATATATATATATATATTTTTTTTTCCCAAATGTACCACTATTTAATTTTTTAAAAGAAATGAATACTTTTTAAATACTTTAATTCAGCAAGGATGCATTAAAATGCATTATTTCTATATTATTTCATTATTTCTCATTATTTCTAAATTGCAAATATTTCTATTTCAAATAAATGCTGTTCTTTTAAACTTCTAATAATCAAAGAATCCTGAAAAAAATAAAAAATAAAAAATAAATAAATAAATACATGTATCACAGTTCCACAAAAATATGTATCAGCACAAATGTTTTCAAAATTTTATTTTTTTTTTTTAAAGATTTAGTTTTTATGTCTTTATTTGGATAGGACAAGTGTAGATGGACAGGATTCAAACTCGGGTCGCCCATAGTGCAATATGTCGACGCACTAACCACAAGGCTATTGGCATCGACAAATGTTTTCAACACTGATAATAATTATAACTATGTCTTAAGCAGCAAATCGGCATATTAGACTGATTTCTGGAGGATCGTGTGACACTGAAGACTGGAGTAATGATACTGAAAATTCAGCTTTGCATCACAGGAATAAATTAAATTTTTAAATATATTCAAATAGAAAAACAGTTATTTGAAATTATAAAAAATATTTCACAATATTACTGTTTTTACTGCTTTTTTGATCGAATAAATACAGCCTTGGTGAGCAGAAGGGACTTTTTTGCCAACAAAAAACTTTTGATTACTGATGTACTTTCTGCTTTACTTCAGGGGAATTACTTTAAAACTTAAAGATTGTCTATAACACATTTCACCTACTCTTCCCCAGAGGAGAACCACGAAACCCTGAATGTTTTGCAGTTTGTGAGACCAGGACGAGGTTTCCTCCCAAAGTTCCCCATCTTCAGCAAGATTGAGGTGAACGGCTGTGATGAACATCCTCTATACGCCTACCTGAAGGTACTGAACGTGCCACAGATTGGAAATTATAATTTGCATAAACAAAATGAAGTCTGTTTTAGGACTTACACTTTTCTGTTTTTGTAGGAAGCTCTTCCATTTGTTAACCCAGTCATTGGAGACATCAGGAAGCTCTACTGGTCTCCCATTAAGGCCAATGACATCCGATGGAACTTTGAGAAGTTTCTCATCACTCCAGAGGGAATTCCTTACAAAAGGTACCAAATTCAGTGTAATTAGCATTTTATGTCCTAAATAAAAGAAGAAGAAGTTTAGAGTGTCTCTACAAAAATATAATACCATGATTGACAAGTCAGAATCAGGTATTTCACAGGGCAATGTAACAAATGAAAACAATTAGAATCTGTAACTCCACTGAATTGTGTATTTCAGATATGATCCTCATTGTCCATTTGAAGATGTGGAGCGTGACATTGCAACACTTCTGCAGGGAAGACATTTATCATAATGCATCCATAACCAGCTCTGTGATTATGATTCACCTCTGGATTCATTCAGATTCAAATTCTTCGTCTTTCCTAGATCCAATCAGATTCATTCAGTAATTTTTCTGACATTTTGAAGTCTATGAGTGAATCTCATGAAAATGTCTCAACATATTTCACTTCAAAATCATTTGAAAAAATAAAAAATTAAATATATATAAAAAAAATAATAATAAAAATGTAATAAAAATAAATTGCACAAACATTATTCCTAAAATTGTCTTTTTTCTTTTCTAAAATGATAATTAATTTTCTTTTGTGCTATTATTCATTCTATTTTTGCCAATTTAATAAATAAATAAATAAATAAAATATTTGGCAGAATGTGCGTAATTGTCATGAAAATAAATGTTTATATTCTTAAAATAGGCTTTATGTTTTTTTTTTTTTTTAATTCGAATTAACTTTAATTTACTTTATTGTAATTCCAAAATAATTATATATTATTTACACACACACACACACACAAAATGTGTTATTTGTTACACCTATGCTGGTTTGTTTAAAAAATATTTTTAAAATATTAAAAATATACAAAAAATGGAAGAATGTGTGCGATGGTCATGAATATAAATAAATAAATAAACAAACAAACAAACAAACAAAATAATAGTCCTAAAATTGGCTTAATTTTCTTTCTTAACATTTATTTAATTTAATTTTCTTTTTTTTTCTTTTTTCTTTTTTGCACAAACATTATTCCTAAAATTGTCTTTATTTTTTTTTCTAAAATGATAATTAATTTTCTTTTATGCTATTATTCGTTCTATTTTTGCCAATTTAATAAATAAATAAATAAATAAAATATTTGGCAGAATGTGTGTAATTGTCATGAAAATAAATGTTTATATTCTTAAAATAGGCTTTATGTTTTTTTTTTTTAATTCAAATTAAATTTAATTAATTTTATTGTAATTCAAAAATAACTATATATTATTTACACACACACATACAAATTGGTGTTATTTGTTAACTTTATGCTGATTTATTAAAAAAATATTTTTAAAATATTAAAAAATATACAAAAAATGGAAGAATGTGTGCAATGGCCATGAATATAAATAAATAAATAAATAAATAAATAAACAAAAATAATAGTCCTAACATTGGCTTAATTTTCTTTCTTAAAATTCTATTTAATTTAATTTTCTTTTTTCTTTTGTTTTTGGGGTGAAATATTACTTGACTGGAATTTTCTTTTTTTCTTTTTTGTGTGTTTCATGAGATTCATCCCTTCACAGCAGACTTATGAAACTGAATCTGAATTCTGCATAGAATTCAGAATTCTATACCTCTTAGAGTTCCATCTCTTCAGCTGCATTATGTGTCTACAGAAAGGGTTTAGGTTGGTTGTGATTCTGGACAAACTGGCACTGCGCTCGCTTTTTTTCTCCCAAAGCATCTCTCTTCTTCTTCAGTGTGGCAGCACAGTGACGATCCCTCAGGAAATGCTGTCTGGCAGCTGAGCTGGATCTTGATGGGAAGAGTGGATCTGATCTTTAGTGCATTCAAGCCAGATCCCTCTCCTGACCTAAGACTGGCTGAGACGGGAGATTCTGCAGAACGCTTTTACTCATGACACCTGCAGTAATGATTTTGACTTCAAAGTGTACTAGTTGATTTATTTGAATCCTAAAAGAGGAAAAAAAAAAAAAAAAAATCAAAAGAAAAGTTTAAAATGTGAAACTAAAATAAATTATTCAATTGAAGCCTGTCCAATAGCAAATAACTAATTTAATTTAATTTAATTTTAAAATGAATCTTTAAAATATTTTAAATTAATAAAAACATTTTCTCAGCACAATTAAAGGAAGTGTAAATGTAAAACTAAAGTAAATCATTACATTGAGCCTCGTCCAATGAAAACATTTAATTACATTTTTTAAAATGAATCTTTAAAATATTTTTAAATAAATAGATAAATGAATACACACTCATCTCTATTTCCACAGCCAGAACCATTAAACTGTATCTGAATTCTGCACAAAATTGAGAATTGTAATCAATCATAAAAACCAACCAATCAATCAATCAATCAATCAATCAATCAATCAATCAATCAATCAATAATCAATCAATCAATCAATCAATCAATCAATCAATTTTAAATGAACTATTTATTAATATTTTCTGATTTTGTACTCATTATAAATAAATGATTATAAAATAGAAATATAATTTTTAGGTGAACTGCTCATTTAGGAGATTATATAAGACAATATATAATTTTTAATTTAGGACCATTAATGTTTTCTGCATTCTGGCTATTTTCAAATATTGATTGAGCCAGATTCAATTCTTAGGTGAACTTTTCAGAGATGAAATCCAATCGTGAGTTTAGCCGGTAATGGCATTTACTTTCTCCACTAGATGTCAGTGTTGTACAGTCGACTCACAGCACTGCCTTAAACAGATTAACAAACACATCCATTTCTATTTATTGCTCGCGACACTGATGCAAAAAGAGTAGAGAAGTGCTTCTCAAATCAGAGCTTTAAAGTCTAAAAACATTTATAATGGCAGCTAGAAGTAACTCATTATTAAACTGCATAGCAGCAGGTGCAGAATACAGCCATCTCTTTTTTTAATTATAGACAAATATAGTCTCGGATGTGTGTGATTACAGACTGTAGAATTCATACTACATGTGAAGCATGAAATCTGCTGTGTGGTTCTTTGCTCGGGCTGCTGCTCCGTAGAGACAGACGATTTCCGTTTTTTAATTGCATCTGACTGTCGACATTTGAGCTCTTTTATAATGAGGCTCACCAGCAGCACATGTTTCAGATGTTTCTGCTGTCACTACAGGAGCATTTGCATGTTTCTGGCAGGGAAATGTGTGGAATTGTGATTAAATGTACCTGTTCTTTGGTGAAATATCTCAATTGAACTGAACGGGGCTGTAATTGCTTTCATAAGCCATCATGCAGGTCAGACAGATCTGGAATATTGGGCCTGAACTTGTGCTTGTCATCATTTCTGCCTTTATAATTAAGGCTTTTGAGTTGGCAGTGGTTCATTAGGGATAAATGAACCACCGTGAGATATATGGGAGTATAAATTATAGATGTGCAGTAAAACAGTTAACCAGTAAAAATAAAAAACACAAAAATAAACGTTTGTTTTGAAATATAATAATAAATGCTAAATTATATATATATATATATATATATATATATATATATATATATACAAATTCAGCTAGTTGTCATTATTTAATTTAAGTACAAAAATTTTTCATTTTTAAACTTGCAGTATTACAATAAACTAAAACTAATAAATAAAAATCTATAAAATTTAGGACATATAAAAATCTCAGAAATTTAATAAAATGACAAAACACACAACACAATTATTCAAACTGAACTAAAATTAAAATAAAATTAAAAAAATAAAATCTAATGCAAAATATTGACCAAACTATAAAAGTATATCATGATATTAAAATAACACTGCAGTAAAATCACAAATAATAATTGAATATCTAAATCAAAATGATCATATATTATAATTAATTTATTTCTAAAACTTAATTATTTAATTATCATAATTATTTTCATTTTTATACAATTAAAACATGTTGTTGATTACCACAGATAATAATTTCAGGATTTGTTCATCAGTGTATCAAAACTAAAGTGCTGCATATATTAAAATGCAAAATTTAAAGCTTATTTTCATGATTGTGAACAAAATGTTATTTTGAGTTGTGCAAATCACACTTGTCTCCTGTTATTACATTAAACATAAATCCTGTGGTTATATATTCAAAACAGTATGTATTTGAACATTTATTAAGTGTGGCTTCATCATGACAAACTGAGGGATAAATTGAAATTATTTTCTGTGCTTTAACCTCTGTCTGAAATATACTTTCTTACTAGATTGCTAGCAATTATTTTACCAGTTTTGTGCTTCTTCTGTTTGTCATCTGAGGCAGTAAAACATGGCAGGAAGACTGTTATCAAGCCATCAGAGGCTGTAGTGACCACAATAGTAGGCTCAATTTATCTGAGTTCCAGGATGGGAGACAGATTTATATTGTGGACATCAGCCCTGGTTCCTCACTGTATCATCAACACACACTACAAAGAGTTATAAATCCACATCTGACACACACACACACACACACACACCAGCCAAAGATTAATTCTCACGCTTCTGACATACATTTATGAATCCACAGCTGCCAGTTCTGCTACTATTGTGTGTTTCAATATATATTATTACATTTACCATATACAATAAATAATTTCATATATAGATTGTTAAGAAATATTTTTACATAAGTGGACTTTAATATAATGACATTCAGACTTTATAAAAATGTGACTCCAGGATCTAAATGTTGTATTTTGCAGTGATTTGTTTTGCAGACTCATTTGTAGATGCGCATGTAATGCTCCACATATTAAAAGAGTCCTGTAGCAGAAACTGTAAGGGCCCTGTAAAGCTAATCTCTGCCAGAGCTAAAAACTAGTGAAGTTCATCCATCATCCAAGGCCTCCTTACATTACCATTGATCTACACTCAGGATAAAAATAACATGCTGTTATTGTTATATCCCAGCAAGCAATTTCTTCGGGTGATGGAGTACAGGTTCGCCTGCCCGTCCAACATACAGTCCGCCTTCCTGTCAATAACATGGCACTTGTGAAATCACGGATCAGTCACGGCTGATCTTTATTGGGGAAACATAATGCAGTCGACCCCTAAAGATGACATTTGGACTCCACTTGCTTTTTTATTTGCACAAAATAATCTGATTTGTTAATTCCTTACTGCAATTGTAACTATTCTAATATGCTGGGGTGGATATCAATTTTTTGTTGTGCAAATTATATATTTAATGTAGGATAAACAGTGAGAATATTTTATGGCACTTAAACTTGTTTTTTATTTATTTGTTTATTTATTTTATTTCATTTTATTTTTTATTTTGTCAAATAATATTTAATTGTATGCATGATATACTGTAATCTATTACTATATTCAACTTTGAAAATTAAGTTTAGTTGTTGCCTTAAATGTTAGGTAGGTCAACATTTAAACCCAATTTTTAAAAACCTTGTCTAGTTTAATTTTATATAATTAAAAGGAAATTAGTTAAATTATTTTGATGAGTTTTAAGTAATGAAAGTAATGTGATTTTTGATCATATAAGTTTTACATTTAACGTGCAAAATGTTCTTAGCAAAATATTTACATTCTGAAAAAAAAATAGAAGTTGCCAGTAAATTCCCTCAATTATAAAGAAATGCTAAGTAACATATTGAAATAAACATATTGAATGAAATTTTCTAAAAAAAGTTCTTATAAAACATACTTCAATAATCTCTCAAAAGAAAATCATTTTGCAACATAGTTTTAAGCATAGAATGTAATCATTCACAATGCATAATTAGAGATGTGGTAGAAATGACACTTTTCATTTTCTGAAACAGTCATATATGTGATTATTCCATGTCACTTAATGGTTTAATTTTGTTGATTTTTAACTTTCACTGAACTGTGTGGACTGTTGGGAAGAAAAGCACGGAGTTTATTCCCTGTCAGATGAGAAGAAACATCTTACGCAAGCATGTGGGCCGGCCAGCCTTGGACTGAGTGTATTTAATAATTTAATTATTTATTTGGTGCAAATTAATCAGTCTGTGTTTGTGTAGACTAATTTGTTTTAATTTCATTTCGCTGTTACACAGCTTACACAATTGTAGCGATGCTAATGTTTCTTTGTAATTTCTGTGAGGCTTGTTTTTACATCTCATTGTCACAGAAACTTTGACAGAATCAGCTGGATTTTTCACTTGTTAGGAGTGAAAAATGATTTCTTAAATGCATAAAAAATGCATAAAAAAAAGCATCAGAATTTCATCTTTGATCATATAAATATCTGTGCATCGGCACCAAATTATATATTTTGCTTAGTTTGGGCCTCTGAGTTAAACTGATCGCTTTTTCCTCCATATCTCTCATATCAGACTATATGAGCCATTAAAAGCCTGATGGATCAAATATGATACTCAACAAAAACTTTTGTTCTTAGATTTTTTTTAATATTTTGGTCTAAAGTTTTAGTAAACTGTGCCATTTACCCAACATTAGATTTTTCTGGCTATTATTTAATGTCAACTCTACAAGGTCAATAATGTCGCAAACTTTTTTAGTCTGGCCAAGATACCAAAGTTAGCATTTAAAGTCAGAGATCTCAGTATATGAACTCAAGACGGAAATCTAATTCATCCACATTAGGTTTTTTTAAATAATGAGAAAAAGTTATTAAATATAATTAAATAAATTATTTTAGGAGTCCAGAGTATCTTCCTCACTATCTTCCTCCTCTGCCATTCCCAGGTCATGGGTCATTTGTCTTCTGTCAGTTCAAATCTCTGTGATTTCCATCTGCATAAACATTAGTGTCTGAAATGAGAAAGACCCCATCTGGATAGATGAATGGATGGATGGAAGGATAGGATGGATGGACAGACGGACGGAAGGATGGATGAACTGATGGATATATAGATAGACTGGATGAATGGATGGAGAGAAGGAAGGTTGATGTATGGATGGACGGACAATGGACTTAAGGATGGATGGATGGACGGACAAATGGATGGATGGATGGATGGATGGATAGATGGATGGATGGACAGATGGATGGATGGATAGATGGACAATGGATGATAGACAGAAGGATAAAATGGATGATGGACAGACAGAAGAATGGATGGATATATGGACAACGGACTTAAGGATGGATGGATAGATAGACAACGGACTTAAGGATGGATGGATGGCTGGATAGATGGACGACGGACAAGGATGGATGGATGGATGGATGGACAGACAGAGAAGAATGGATGGACAACAGACTTAAGGATGGATGGATGGATGACGGACTTAAGGATGGATGGATGAATGGATAGATGGATCGGATGGACCGGACTTAAGGATGGATGGATGGATGGATGGAGGACAGAAGAAGGATGGAGGGACGGACTTAAGGATGGTGGATGGATGGATGATGGACAAAAGGATGGATGGATGGATGGAGGATGGATGGATGGACGGAGGAATGGATGGATGGATGGACAACGGACGGGATGGATGGATGGATGGACGGACGGATGGAGGATGGACGGATAGACAATGGAAAGGAGGATGATAGATGGATAGATGGACAGGACGGATGGATGGATGGATGGATGGACAGACAGGAAGAATGGATGAATAACCATGGAAGGATGGATGGATGGACGGACAAAGGATGGATGGAGGACGGACGAAGGATGGATGGATGATGGATAGGATGGACGGATGGAAGGAGGAAGGACGGATGGATGGATGGATGGATGGACAGAAGAAATGGATGGACAACGGACAGGATGGATGGATGGATGGACAGAAGGATGGATGAATGGATAGACAACGGACTTAAGGATGGATGGACGGACAAAAGGATGGATGGATGGATGGATGGATGGATAGACAACGGACTTAAGGATGGATGGATGCATGGATGGGGATGGACGATGGACTTCATGGATGGATGGATGGATGGACAACAGAAGAACGGATGGACAACGGACTTAAGGATGGTTGGACCGGACAAAGGATGGATGGATGACGGACTTAAGGATGGATGGATGCATGGATAGATGGACGACGACTTAAGGGATGGATGGATGGATAGAGAGGAATGGATGGATGGACAATGGACTTAAGGGATCTGGATGGACAGGACAGAAGGATGTATTGGATGGTTGGACAGACGAACGGACCGCAAGGATGGATGGATGGATAGATGGATGAATGGGTGGACTTAATGGATGGATGTGGATGGACGGACTCTTAAGAATGGATGGATGGATGATGGACAGAAGGGATTGATGGATGGATGGACGGACAGAAGGATGGATGATGGATGGATGGACGTGGAAGGACCCTAAGGATGGAAGGAAGGATGGATGGGCGAATTGATGGAAAATTGATGGATATATAGGTAGATGGATGAATGGATGGATGGATGGACAATGATGAGGACTTACTTAAGGATGGATGGATGCACAAACAGAAGAATGGATGGATGAACAGAGGGATTGATGGATGGATCGATGGACAGATAGCGGACTTAAGGAAGGATGGATGGACGGACAGAAGGATGGATATGGATGGATATATGGATGGATGGACAGACGGACGACGGACTTAAGAATGGATGGATGGATAGATGAATGGTTGGATGAATGGATGAATATATGGATGGATGGACTAATGGATGGATGGATAAATGGACGGGTGAATGGATGGATAAATGGACGGATGGATGGATGGATGGGTGAATTTATGGGTGGGTGGACTGACGGAAGGATGGATGGATGGATAGTTTGTGAGACTTTTAATGATTAAACTGGATTATGCTGATTGTGCTGTAGGTTTCTGGTTCACTAAAAAGTATCCGATCAGAATAGATAGATAGATAGATAGATAGATGGATAGATAGTTTAAACATTAACTGACAATTTACAAGACAAAAGTATGTACTGCACATAGTTTTCTGGCTTTAGATGTGTTTAACTACTTTCATCATTTGTTTTACAGTTTTTCCCATGCAAAACACACAGATCCGCACGTATTAGATGCGTTTTAATCCAAAACGTCAAAGAGTTTTTCAAACAGAATCCCAGAAGCTTTGCTTCTGGTTGTGTTGAACGTTTCCAATCCAATCTGAGCAGCTCACAGGACTGTGCAGGAGCAAATCTCCTGTCACACTGATCAATGTCACAGGTGCTTGTTCCATTTTCATATTTCTAATTAACTGCCTCTAAGCGTCTTTAGTCGATGGGCAGCTCATATGATGTGTTTTTATCTTCAGACAGCACTCGCTCAGACCCGCTGCGGTCCAGAGGGAGGAGCGGACGCCGCTCCGATTCAGCTTTTGGCCACCAGAGAAGCAGAACTAATGACAACATTAGTCCGCCTTTGTGTACGAGGCCACCGGATATGGATTAACCAAGCAAGAAATAATCTAGGATTCTACAGTATGCGTGAATGAGCACATGGGCTTTTTAAATGTTTAGTTTTCACTCCAAAATGTGTTTCCTTTTCTCTTTTTGGACACGATCCTGCGCTTTGTGGCTCTGAAGATGAAGAGGAACTCAAGCAAGTGTCCTACTCATTAAATCAGTGATTTGTTTAATCTACAGAGCTCACAGCAGTCCGCTTTCCCTCATGTGACCTTCTCTCCCTCTCTCTCTTTCTTTCTGTGTCTCTTTGTCTTTCTGGTATAAAGAGGTTTTGAGCAAGTGTTTGACGCTGGGACACAAACCCTCCTCCAGTCAGTTCTGTCTAATTAAAGTGACATTCGTTTGTCTGTCTGAAGTGTCTAATGATGTGTTTAGTGCAGGTCTATTTAAGCAGTGAGATTCATGCAGGTCTGGGGTCAGTTTACACACAAAAGAAACTTTCCTAAACCACCTTTTTTACTAAAACTTTGAGTGAGTCTCACAAAAACATGTCCAGGTTATAATCCATCCCCAAAATTACCAGAAAAATATATGGAATTATATTTTGCATAAAGAAACTAAAGCCTATTTTAGCAATAAAATAAAAAAAGTATTTTTTGCAATTTTATTTTAATGACAGTAAAACATTTTTTTGTTACTGTAATGCATTTGATAAAAATTTTGTTTTCATTTCTTTTACGTTCTTTCATTTAAGTATTAGTGTTCTTTTTTTCATATAAATCACTATAAAATAATACGTGTATACATTTTAATAATAAATCTTTTTTATTATATTTATTAATTACAAATATAAAAATATAATTTTTAGCACAGTAATATGATTTTTTTTGCATGATGAATTGCATGAGATTTTTTGCATGATGAATTTTGCATGAGAATTGACAGTAAAAATTGTTAATTTTTATGAAAATAATGTCACAATACAAAATAGGTTACATTTTTTATAATTTCCATTCTTTAAGCAATTTTTTAAAAGTAATTGCTTGTGTTGTTTCTTGTGATTTTTTTTTTTTTTTATCAAAGAAAGCATGTACATGTTTTTGACAGCTTTTGTGAGATTCATCCCTGTCTGTGTGTTTAATCTTTAAGCAAAATCACCAGAATCAAGACAAAAAAAGGAGAAAATACACTGTTTCATTTGCAAAATTATATCTACTACTGTCACATACTTTTATGATTTTTCTTTCTTTTTTAGATGCAATCATTTGTTTTGTAATCGGAATGCAAGATGCATTTCAGCCCTTTGTGTTCTTGGTATGTTAGTTTAATCAAAATCAATATCTTATTTTGCAAAAACACATCTGACCTAAATCCTACAAGACTTTATAATTTGATTAAATATTAATGCAATCAGGGTAACTTGACCAAAAAAATGCAACACGCAGTAATGACAATGCATACTTATTTATGAATGAATTTATTTCTGTTGAACTAATTAATCTTTCTGATGAAGGCTACTTTCTCTAAGGCAGGCTACTTAATTATTTTCAGTCAGGGTTCTAATAATTAAATCAGGCTAAGAAAACTAAAATCTGCAGTTTATTTTGCAACAGTGAATAAACTATTCCAAAATTTTTGTTCCCTCTTAATTTCCAGTGTTTGGCTTTGGCTGTGAAGTGGATTAGTGTTGTTCACATGACAGCTCTCTCTCTCTCTCTCTCTCTCTCTCTCTCTCCCTCTCTCTCTTTTAGGGCTGCTGGGTAAATGGCACTTGAGAGCAGTTCAGTAGCACAAAACATTTTGACATTTAGAAGTGTGTGAACAAGAGCCCTCAGGCTTCAGACACGCTTAAAACTGCATGTTTTCAGAGTGGGAATCAATGACACCAGTCAGAGCACAACCTCTGAAAAAGTCCACATTCAGTGCGTTTAAGGGAACATGAACTGTGATTGATAAATAAATCAGTCAGTGCGAAGTAAAGATGAGTAAATGTAAGAATGCAAAACACCCACATTTTGCTTCAGTGTCCAGTATCTAGAATTTAGAACAGGAAACAGATATTTTTTTGGTGATCCAATCACAAATTCACTCAACTTTTATTTTTTAGCCTCATTCTGTTCTGATGTGAACTTGTGTCCTCCAGCAAGCAAAGGTCAAAGGTCAGCAGCAGGCTCCAGTGCGATTTCTCACGTTTTCTTTCTTTCCAAAATTATAGTTAGAGATAATTTGTCACACTTTGTGTTCCAGTAAAACAGCATTTCCACCATTAATCTCAACATATTTATAACAAGGAGTATTGTTAATTCCTTATTGATAAGGAATAAAGTTATTTAAAATAAACTTTTAAAAAAATTAAACAAAGTATATACACTCGTTTTATTTCAGCTAGTTGCCAAAGCAACATTTCTCACTTTCATTTAGTGTACCTTGATGCACTAAAACTAAATCTGCAAAAGAAAAAAAAAAAAATAATAAATATATATATATATATATATATATATATATATAAAATACTATATAGACATTACAAAAAAAGAGAAAAACTGACAAAAATAGACAAAGCATTAATTAAAACTTTAGCAAAACTTTAACTAAAATTAAAACAAAAACTATACAAATTCTAAATTTATATAAAAATAAAAACTAATGCAAAATATTAATAAAAACTATAACACTATCTCAGTGTGATCTCTATTGTGATTTTGCTTGTGTGTTTGTGTGCATGTGAACTATGAAGGTCCAGCACACAATGGCTAATGATTCTGATCTTCGGGTTAATGACAGATTAATGCTGGTTTAATTAGGGCCAGCAGTTTAACCAACACACCTACATGCTACACTCACTGCCTTCACAATCTGACCCTCATCTGAAGTAAATACACACAATCTCAACACCCGCAATAATCTGAGCTGTGTGGTTTAATATAAATAGGTTTGTGTATATGTGTAAATTGTGTACATATAAGACTGAAGTGCAGAGTTACACATACACACACCGTCTCTGTGGCGACAGTTTCTCTCATTAATTCATACACAGTGATGCGTGTACAGCGTGATAGTCCAGTAATCACAGACACGACTGAATTCTGTCAACAACTGCCAAAGCATCTGTCCTCAGCACTGTGTGTGTGTGTGTGTGTGTGTGTGTGTGTGAGAGAGAGATTGAGTCAAACAGGCACAATGTGTGTGCATGCAATTCTCACAGCAATACAGTGATACTGTACATTTCTTGTTATTTAAGGTTCACTGAATTTTACTTGCATGTCCTCAGTTGATGTTATTTCTAGAATTATATTTCAGAATTTATTTATGGTTAGAAAACTTGGACAAGTTACTTATTTTGTATGTTAGTATGTATGTATGTGTGCATGTATGCATGTGCAACAACTGTGTACGAAGTACAATGAAAATCAAATTTGATTTCTTTCACTAGTCTATACAAGACAAAATATAGTATTGCTACATACAAAAATAGACATATATGCAGAAAAAAAAGTCATATTTTATTTTTTTATTTTATTTTATTTTAATTTATTTTATTAAAGCCGTGCTTATCTGGCACAAATACAATATGACTCCCATACTGTACGACAGAACTTAACTTGTAATTTAACTTAACTTGAAATTTATGCTATGTACAATTAATGAAAACAGGAATAATAAAATAAAAAAATAATAAAATAAGTCAAAAACACAATGATGAATTGCAGCTTTATTCTAAAATGCAAAACGCCTCTGCATTTCAGGTAAAATAAATTAATAATTGAATAAAAATAAAAATGCAACACCAAAATATAAATCACTAACCAACAATTGCTCACCTTTGTATGATGATGCACATATTAGTATGCAAAATATAGACAAAAATGACTTTACTTTATAAAGCATAAATATGATTATATATTTGTTGTTTTCAGTGTATGCCACTAACATTAAATGTTGTGGTGGTGTTCAGTCATGATGTGAGTTATGAAGTTCTCTCAGAGGTGAGTTTTGAGGTCAACCGAGGTGTCCATGTGGAAAGTCACATGACCGTATCCGTGTTAAGCTGAACACGCCAGGCTTCATTAACCTGCAAAATCACGACTCATTCCAGTGAATCAGTTTGCTAACATTAGTAACATGAACTAACAAAAATACTTCTAATGCCTTTATTAATCTTAGCTAATCTTAAAGTTAACATTTACTAACAAATTATTAAAATCAAAGATATATGTTAATATTATTATTTTTTAATAAACCTGAGCTTACATGAACTTAAATAAATAAAATAAAATAAAATAAAATAAAATAAAATGTGAACAGGTTCATTACGACTCAAAAGACTAATTGCGTCATTATTTGCTGCACAGGTGCATGTGTTTAACACTACAAATGTAAGTCCTTTGTAACTTCTGTCTTATTTAAATGTGTTTGCAGGCAGACAGGTGTCCGATAAAGATCTACCTGACTTTTAAATGAGGCTGACAGGGATCATTGAGTTGGTGAAAACAGAAAACGCGGCCCGGCATCATGCTGTGTGAGGAATCCCAGCTATGAGTCTGTTTAAAAGCATACATTTCTCTCTCACTGTGGTCTTTGGCTTCTGTCAGTTTAGGGTTTGTTTCATTATGAATGGGTTTTGTGACTCTAGCTTTAAATATTTTGTTGTCTTGAGCACACAAAGCGAGTGCACTCACGTCAGTGGATTAGGATTGAAACTTCCTGCTGAAAATCCCAACGACAAGCTGAGAAGAGTCAAGCAAACAGGTTTACTCACAAACAGCGAGCGAGAGGAGATTTAACACTCACCCTGTTTGAGTCATTAAAAACACTAAACGGCTCTCAGGAAGCGGCCCTTCAGAAAAGAGGGCCCATTCATCCTTTATATGAAAGACTCCGGCTGGAGGAGGGTCTGAATGCACAACACACACACACAGCCACACCAGCTGATCTGATCTGTCCAGGGATGCTGCCATATGGCTCCATTCGGCTCCAGCTGAGGCCTTTGGGTTCCTGTGTAAAACATCCCAGTGATCTGAGACACGATATACTTTAGCTTTCGTCTGTTATGTTTGCACATATAGAACAAGAGGAACAGATGAATGTGATCCATGTATGAAGAGGATGCAGTTCACACAGTGGCCAGTTGAGGACATGCTTTCATCAGGATGAGTACAGATATGAGGACAGTAGAGAAAATCATCCAATAAAACACAAGCATGAACATTTCACAAGTCCCCTGCTTAAGTTTCATTCAGTCACTTTTTTTTTACAAAAAATGTATGATAATTGTTAATAATATTTTGTAATTAATAATATTTATGTATTGGAATAAATAAATTAATAAATAAATGCGTAGTGATTATTTTCTAACGATTAATCCAGATTAATCGCATCCAAAACAAAAGTTTTTGTTTACATAATATATGTGTGTGTACTGTATATATACATGCATGTATGTGTGTGTGTATATATATATATATTTATATACACACATGCATGCATTTAAGAAATTTAAGACATAGAAAAATATGTTATGTTAATATATTAAATATATTTAAATATCATTTTAATTATATGAATAAAAATATATACATGTGAATACATGTAGATATTTTCAAAACACATACTGTATGTGTATGTATTTGTATATACATAATCAATATACACAGTACATACACATATATTATGCAAACAAAAACTTTTTTTTGGATACGAATAATCGCAATTAATTGTTTGACAGCACTAAAATAAATAAATAAATAAATAAATAACCACCCAAGGGTTGTTGTGTCATTTATTTATGTATTTACTTATTTATTTACTTACTTACTTACTTATAAGAATATTATATGCTTTTATATAATATATAATGTTTTTACAAATTTTGTGTTCCTGTTGTGTGTAAATGTGTGTGTGTGTGTGTGTGTGTGTGTATATATATATATATACATATGTGTGTGTGTGTGTGTGTGTGTGTGTGTGTGTGTTATGAAGAGTTCATTTGCACAAACAAATAACTCAAAACTCATGTTTTTATTGTTTATTGTGTTTTTCATTGTGCATTTCAGTTAATCTCAATCAAACTGCTGTTGGGTTATTTTGATTAAGTAAAAATAACTAAAAAATACAGCTAACTAACATATATATATATATATATATACACACACACACACACACACACACACACACACACTATTATGCATTTATACTTTTGACATTTATTTAATAGATGATTTTATCCAAAGTGACTTACAAGAGAGGAACATCAGACATTGGTCACAAATTAAACAATATCCATAATTTACAAAAATTTCTGCTACATTCTAATGAAAATTTTGCAATTTAAATGTTGCTTATACAATAAATAAATAATAAATAAACAAATAAATAAATAGAATACAGGTTGAAGATTTTACAGTGTCTTACAGTCATGTTCATTAAAGTTGATTAATGTATTTGTCCTGTAAATAAATTAACTCAGCTAAATTAATTTTTTAAAAATGAGAGAGATGAAAATGGGAAGGAAGAGAGATGGAGGGAGATATGTGTTCCTCACGTATCTCACAAGTAATGGAGAACCTCTTATATTCAGCTTTAGAGACTCTAAAGTCTACAGGACACAAAGAAGTTGAGATCTTAGACCACCCAGAAACAGGTAGATACACACACACACAGCTTTGTAACTCGTGTCCCTGTGGGGAACTACTGAATGTCTGGCATTCGAAAGTCATAGAAGGTGGATCAAGTGTTTTACACACACAAACACACACTTTTTGCCATTTACACAGGCTTTTTACACGAACACAACACATCTTATTATAAGATTTAAAGCAACAGTTCATGCAAAAATCAAAATGAATCACCAACATGGCATTCCAAACACATTTGATTTTTTTGTTTTCTGTGAAGCACAACTGTTTTCAGCAGTGAAATTAACCATAACCGTATATATAGTTATTCTTTGGAGGGGAGAAATTCAAGATTCAAGTGAATAAACTTTTAAAATTCATAATTTAAGAGTTTTCTCTCGTTTTATCTCTGTCTCTGCTTCTCAGTTTTTTTAAGCTTTGTTAGTCTGGCCTTTCCTAACATTTTCAGCTTTCTCTACTACCACAAAAGCAACGCAGTGGTGCAGAAAGCAGTTGGGTGAGTGTGTGTGTGTCATGTGTGGAGGCTGGTGTTATTCTTTTCTCTGTGCCAGATCTTTATGAGTCATATAAACACAGGCTGGTCAGAAAACTTTGATAATTGGAGAGTTACATAAATGGCTAAATCCTCTGAAAGGGATTTTTGGTTGCTTTTGAAAGGGAGGCCCCACAGAGATCGTGAAGCATTAGCGGCTAGCTAAAGAAAACTCGCTAATTACTTCCCGCTGTGGAGTTTCAGAGGAAGGTGTTTTTACAAATTAAATCCCAGCCATCTACTGTAAGAGCCAGAGAGATGTGTGTGTGTGTGTGTGTGTGTGTGTGTCTGTCTGTGTTTTAAATTCACTGGTCACTGTAGAGATTAAAGAGTAAAAAAGATTTAATGTGATGTCACGTAATATAAGTATGTATTCTTTAAATTATTTATAATTCTATTTAAATAGTAGATTATATTTTTCACATGTTTGTAGATACAGTGCATTTTATTTCAAATTAATTTTTTTATTTACTTTTTTTTTAGTGTTTAAATCACTTCTATTATTCTATTTTAATGTGCAAAAACAACTGAGTGTGTTTTTAAATGTTATTAGGCTCAACCAATGAGGTGCGTTTGGGGCGGAGCTATCTGTTTTTCTGACCAATGACGATGGAGGACGGGCTGACTTTGGAAACCTGTTTGAAAAAGTCTTTATTTATTTATTTCCATTTTTGTTTAAATTGGTTCTGTGAACATTACAGAAAACATCACATCCCAATACAATGACATTTTTTGTAACTTCTTAAATGTCCAAATACATTTTGAGGCCAAAATATATTCATATTCAACATAAATTAAAGATGAACCTGGTATTTTAAACATGCAATTGCTAAAACAAACCAATAATACAAGCTACAGCACAATCTCTAGTCTTGTAAATATGGATGACTTTGACTTTGTCTTGTCAAACGGCATCAGAAATGCGACAAATGTTCAAAAATATTGAAATGTGACCTTTGTCTGTAGTTAATCAGTCTTGTGTGTCTTCCCTCTTTCTCTGTCTTTCCATCCTCTTTCCTCACAATTGTCTAGTAGTGTGTGTGTGTGTGTGTGTGTGTGTGTGTATGTGTGCACCTGGTATTTATCACGTTATGGGGACCAAATGTCCCCACAAGGATAGTAATACCAGTAAATTTTGACCTACCAGGACATTTGTGAGGTCCCCATGAGGAAACAGGCTTATAAATCATGCAGAATGAGTTTTTTTGAGAAAGTAAAAGTGTGCACAGTCTCCTGTGAGGGCTAGGTTTAGGTGTAGGGTAGGTGTAGGGTGATAGAAAATAGGGTTTGTACAGTATAAAAACCATTACGCCTATGGAATGTCCCCATAAAACATGTAAACACAACATGAGTGTGTGTGTGTGTGTGTGCGTGTGCACCTCAGGCATTACGGTGTGTGTGTGTGTTTCTCTCTCCAGAGACGCAGTGGGATACCAGTCAAACGTTGTGAGATCGTATTTGGTTTTACTCAATTGTTTTAACGGATTTTAGGAGACTAGATCCTATTACTTCAGAGGACGGCCTGCGGCACTGACTCACCACAAGGCCCCTAATCTGCCATGCAAATTAAATCTTTCCCCTTGTGTGTGTAAGTGTGTGTTAACATTTCCCTATTACACGTTTTGACTTATTTATGTCTGTTATTGCGGTACATGTGGCCCCTGGCATACAAAAGTGGTGTGTTTGGTTAGAAAGGCCATGATTTAACATCATATTCATAGAGTAACATCTTAAATCATTATTTTACCGATCAAAAGAAACTGTATTTTTCCCCAATCTGCAATTAGATCTTTGAAAATAAATGATTCTGAAATCCATATGACTTTCATTCAACTTTGAAACACAAAGTTTCTATTCCTTTAAAGTTCCTTAGTGACAACGTGAACCAGGAAGTGACATCATTTTGGAGAGTACACACAAACAGCACAAACTTCAGTAAGTGTTTGCGACTGATATTATGTATTCTGTGTTTTTATCTGGTCACACTATTTCATCTTGATTGATAAAATTAACATTTTTAAGGAAAGTGTGGTTAAAAATCTTAAAGTAAACATGAAAAGTTGTTGTCTTCATGCAAGCTGTTGATGCTTCACTGAGAAATGGCTTCATTTACATTCTTTTAAACATCCTACCTGTCATGTTCCTGGTAGTTAGCCTATTTTTTGTGTGATTGTGTACGTAATCAAGATGTAATTAATGAATTGTGAACTGTTAATGTGGAAGAAAGAGAGAAGTGTTGCTTTGTAGTTTGTTTGTATCTGCTTCTGCTTGTTTGTATATTTGAGCTGCTGGAAACATGTTTAGTGCTGCGATATGCGATTGGCTTGATCAGATAAGAGATGTGGGTCATTGTGAGGTCAGACTCTGTCCATATTTTGTTTTGTACAGGAATATTTAAATAAAATATGACAGTTTGGCCATAATTTACCGGTGATATGTTTTGTGTTATTTGTATAACATTGTAGTATTTATTCATATTTTGAATTAGCTTTTATTTTGATGTTTTGTATTTTTAGACTTCATTTTAATTTCAGTTGTAATAATTTTGTGTGATTTTGTCATTTTAATTAATTTGTATTAGTTTAAAAAAAAAATTCTATATAGCTTTGAATTTAATAATTTAAAATTATTAAATTAATTATTTCAAAGTAAATAAATATTTATTTGTTAAAATAATAATTCATATTTTTCCTTTTTTTTCCACTTTTTATTTAGTTGCCAAGCCATCTTTTTTTTTTTTTTTTCTTGGTAATTTAACATTTCTCATTTTAGATTTTCCTTTTTTTCAGCTTTATTTAAGTTTTTTACATTTTATTTTTAGTATTTTCATTTTATATTTACATTTTACTGTCCACTTTGCTTCTATGGAAAACTGAATCTCAGACATAATGCGTAACATCTAATAAGGAAATAAAATACAATAAAAATGGCTGGAATGACATGGATGTGAGAAAGATTTTCTCGTTTGTGTGAACCGTTCCTTTAACTCCAGGCTTCTGTGAATTGTTGTGTGCTTGTTAGTACCTTATTCTTTTCTGTTTTGGTTTGATTTTTTTTTTTTTTTTGGCATAATTGCATTAATTTCCATGTGAAAATATCTGTAGTTGCTCCACACACTTCTGTTTGGACTGAATGAATGAATGAATGAATTAGCAGATAAAAAAAACAAAAACAAACAATCAATCCATCCATCAAGGTTTCTGATGCAGGTAGATATGTGTGTGTGCACCTCATTTCAAGCACAATTAAGTTGAAATGAACTGGTGAGGGATCAATAACCCCAGGTTGAGCCCCAAACCCCTTTCACTCTGTAGAAAAGGCACAGATATGCTGATAGTGGCAGCTGATCAGCAACACATCAGGTTTAATGTCACACAGCTGCCCGAACGGGACGCCCCTCTGGGACTCGCACGCTTTTGTTCCAGCCACAGTTTATCTTCAGGTGGAGCCATTTCATGCTCATCAAGGGGGCATTAGAACTGTATCACTTTCCAAATAGATTGATGTCTCTTCTGTTGTTTTTCACTGACAGTGTGTTTGGTTTACACTATATGCTATTGCTAATAGAGACTAATAAAAGACTCAAGAGTTTGAGTTTGACTTAAAATAAGTAAACCAATCAATTATTTGTAGTTTTGGTGATTCTAAAATCTTAAAGGGAGTAATGTTCAAAAGTTTGGAATCAGTAATTTTTTTTTTTTTTTCAAAAAATGTATTATTTTATTCAAACACACACAATTCTAAGTGACAGTAAAGACATTTATAATGTTCCAAAAGTTTTAATAAGGCACTCAAGGCTGCATGTTTCCTTTGATATATCATGCTTTGACCTTTTGACCCTAAAAGGACTGTATGTTTTCACATAGTACACTTTATGCAGCATTATTTTTGTGTGGTCCAACTTATAAAGTCAAGACCATTTTACATTGTGACAGGTTGTCCATTGACTCACACTGTCCTGTTTTCCCTGACATGGGCCATTAAAAGATTTCATACTGAAACTGACTTTACACATTATCAGGTTTATAGTAACACTAAACACATTTCTCTGTGTGTGAATGTGAGTCTATTCCCAGCACGATACTTCCATTAACTGAATCTTCCTGTTACATTTCCACAGAGTTCAGAATTCATCCTCTCGGCTGTAATGGGAAGAGCTGTGTGAAAGAGACTCATGGGAAAATCTGCCCGGTTCCTCCACACACGCTGCATAATGTCTGTCTGAGAGGAAAATCTAGCGAATACAGCGTCACATCACAGACGCAGCCTGATGCTTACAGAAAAGCCTCCTGAGAGGACGTTTCAGCTCAACATCTTGCCACACAAGCACTTTGATAGAGTCTAAGTGCCATTTTCTCTGAGATCACAGGCCTAGTGCTGATTCTGATGAAATAGAACCTGCCGTTTGTTAAAATATTATATAATTTAATCAAATACTCAGAATTGTTATATTAAAATAACTTAATAGAGTGAATATGGTAAAAAATTAAATAACAGATATCACCATACTTCTGCCTGTTGATTATGCTGATTAAAGACACATACATTTTTATACAGAAGAATTAAATATTTTTTCCCAGAACTATTCAAAAATCCATCTTGCATGCAGAGTTTCAGACGGTGCCCCTACTGGTCGAAGTTATTACCACAAGCTAGAAAATAGTTATGTCATGCATTTTTCATGGATTCACTTAATTCCCTCAAATCAACAGCATGGCCTGTTTTAGCAGTTGTTGAAATTATATTACACATTTTTATCCTGACACAAGCTGTTGAAATGTTCTCTACATTGTCCTATAATGTAAATTCCAGATAACACAATGCTATTTTGACAAGTGTATGCGATCGTATAGCTGGTGAGATGCTCTCATTATCGCAGTCTGCTGAAAACTCAACTACTGAAGCAATCAGTACTTTACAGGAAATGGCAGCTGTTACTTTGGCTGAGTGATTTTACCCATCTGCCAGCGGCTACAAGAGGAAACGGGCTGCTTTGATCCCTCCGTGTTAGCTGCTTGCTATTTCAATTTGTGCACACTTAGTGTTTCCATCACAATAAATGTTACATTTTGCCTGGTAGATGATAAAACATCCATGAAATTTAAAAACCTAGTTAGACTAATCTTTGCTTAGAAGTGTCAGCGTGCAGTGTTGATTCTAGATTTTGACTGTGAAATCATTAACAAACTGAACCAGCTGAGAAAATGCCCTCAATCTGTGCACTTGTGTGTGTGGACACTAAATTTATCTGTTGAATCAGAGAAAAACCGACAAATGAGTGTTAACAGTAGAGCTGAATGTGATTTGAGTGTATGATGTAGTCTTCAATTCACTTTAATAGGCCTCCTGTGGTTCAGACAAAAAGGGAAATGTGGGAGTGGCCTATTTGTGATAGTTTGATTGACAGGTAAAAGAAAACAAACAGCAGGGTTCTGCAGTCAAAAGAGACAATTTAGGATGTGAAATGGCAACACTGAATCTTAAAACCAAACATGCAATTAATCAGTGGTAAAAATGCCATGTCATCTGACAAAATTTTATTGTAGGAAGTGTTTTTAATTTGTTTTAAAGGGAATCATTCTCCCAAAAAAGAGCATTTTTCTGATCCAGAATTATTTAGTTTCTTCTGTGCAACACAATAAGATTTGAGGCAGAATGTCAAAGCAACTTCAATTGGATAGAGATTTATAGAAAAGCTCCCTAAATTAGTCCATGCATCTTGAGTGTTTTCTTTCTTCATCATATGTCTTCTTTAAGTAATTTAAAGGAGAAGTCCACTTCCAAAACAAAGATTCACATATAATGTACTCACCCCCTTGTCATCGAAGATGTTTATATCTTCCTTTCTTTAGTCGTAAAAAAAATAGTTTTTTGAGGAAAATGTTTTAGGATTTTTCTCCATATAATGGACTGATATGGTGCCCTGAGTTTGAACTTCAAAAATGCAGTTTAAATGCAGCTTCAAATGATCCCAAATGTGGTTGTAAACGATCCCAGCCGTGGAAGAAGGGTCTTACCTAGCAAAACAATCGGTTATTTTCATAAAAATAATACAATTTCTATACTTTTTAATGTCAAACGCTCATTTTGTCTTACTCTGCATGGACTGTTTTTTTCCTGTTCATGACAGTTTGAAAATATGTATGTTGAAAAACTCCCATTTCATGTTCTCCCTTAACTTCAAAATCGTCACCCTCAAATTCAAATGCTTTCTTGCTTTGTGCTGCCTTAACTCTGTGTATTCTAGGGTTTGTCGAAGAACTCCAATCATATTTTCTCACTCAACTTCAAAAATCATTTGGGTCAAAAAAACTCATCCTACATCGCTGCAGAAGTTCCGACCCAGTCTTTGCAAAGTGAAGATGCAAAGAAGATCAAACACTCTTAAAAAAAGGTGAAACAGCGATATAGGACGATTGTGAAGTTGAGGGAGAACATGAGATGGGAGTTTTTCGACATACACTAACTGTCATGAACTAGAAAAAAAACAGTCTATACAGAGTAAGACAAGACGAGCGTTTGATATTAAAAAGTATATAAATTGTATTATTTTTATGAAAATAACCGATCGTTTTGCTAGATAAGACTCTTCTTCCTTGGCTGGGATCATTCACAACTGCATTTGGGATCGTTTGAAGCTGAATTTAAACTGCATTTTGGAAGTTCAAAATCGGGACACCATAGCAGTCCATTATATGGAGAAAAATCCTGAAATGTTTTCCTCAAAAAACATAATTTCTTTACGATTGAAAGACATGAACATCTTGGATGACAAGGGGGTGAGTAAATTATTTGTAACTACTTGTTCTGGAAATGGAGTTCTCCTTTAACAAAAAAGGTAAAACAGCGATATAGGATGATTTCAAAGTTGAGGGAGAACATGAGATGGGAGTGTTTCGACATACCCTAACGAAAGACAATGAACATCTTGGATGACAAGGGGGTGAGTATATGAATCTTTGTTTTGAAAGTGGACTTAATACACTCTTTAAATAAACAGTGGATTTTACACATTAGTAAGAACCACTTTTGGTTCCCCAAAGAACCTTTCAGTGAACAGTTCTTAAAAGAACCATTTTTCCTTGTTGTGAAAACATTTTAATAATCTTTTTTTTTTTTTTTTTTTTTAAATAAAGAAACTTTGCACAATGGAAAGCCTGGATGTTCATCAATTAAGAACCTTTCTTTTAAAAATGTAATGATTATGTTCCCCTATTTTTTGAAGAGGAAACAGAAGCTCAGATGTTCTGTTTTAAATCACTTTTAGTATTTTGTTGGAGAAAAAAACAGAGTTGCATCAACATGAAAAGACATAAAAAGTGACGATTTTGCTTTAAAATGCGCCGTTGCGCAAAGACAAGCCGTGTTTTCCAAACTTTGTCAAACTGCCGCCTCTAACTCTCTGTACGTTTAGCATATAAATGGCGACTGCCTAAAGGGTTAACGTGGATGAAATGCAAACTGTTACGTGTTTAAATAGACGGCCACCTACAGAGCCCAGCCATCTCTCTGCTAGTTCATATCAGAGTCAGCGGAAAACACAGAGCAACATACAGCCCACCCAACGGGGGGTAAATTAGACCTCCGAGATGAATTATCAAACAATTACACAGTCGAGACGGAGCCAAAAAAGATGGGGTGAAAACATTCTGCCGTTCATTAGAAAGGAGGCCCATAACCGGCTTCGCAATTCTTTCTTCGCACGTCTTTGAAAACCAGAATTACAGAAAACTTTTCAATTAAAGTTGAACTTCTGCCAGATTGGAGCTCAAATTCAAAAAGGTTCAATTGGCTTTTTGATACCATACGGAGTCGGCCCTTAAGTCATCAGTGCGCACAATGCTGGGAGCGGCCATTGACTTTATAATTCTCAGCTATTTGTTGCCATCTGCCTCTGTAACTGAATTCACCCTTCCTTCCACAGTCACTTACGTTCTCCTTCCTGGTCGTATTTATTTTCTTTTCAATTAAAGAGTCTGAATGTGCGACGCTAAAATTGCCCGCCCTTAATTAGCTCTTTTCGTGAAGAAGAGAGTCCATGAATGCAATTGTTACTTTCCCAATCTTGGCAGCCGTTTCATTTTGATAAAGCAGGATCCCATTTCAGGGCGAAGGCTGAATGAGGACCGCCTCCATTTACACTTTTTCGCCTTGATAAATGCGCTCCCCGCTTCCTTTCACCAGTGATGGAATGATATTATCAGTATGTTTGAGCCTCACGTTTCACGTGCTCTGCTGAATTGTGGGTTTGTCCTTGTGCGTAACATTCATGTTCATGTGAGAGAGAGAGCGTGACTAACTTTTAATGTTGTGTGTAAAGATCTGGACTAGTTATCCAGAAGTTATGGGAGTTTTGTTGTGTTCTTGAGCAAAGAAATGTTGGTTACTTTAGGCCTATCTTTATATTAAGCAAGGTGACTGTCATTTGCAAGTATTTACTGAATATTCTGGTTGGTTTGAGCATGCATTCACCTCCATTTTTGGCTTCTTGCACACATCTGTGATGAAGTGTTTAATGGATAGGAATTAGTAAGATGCGTATTGATGGTTTCCAAAGAACCACGTTAGTCTGAAATCAAGCAGGAATACACTGATCTCTCTTCTTGTTGGTCATATTGGTGCTTTGCAGAAAAGCTTTCTCAATGTTTTTTTCAAATTCTTGTTCTAGCTGTGTTGCTGTGTATTTGTTGGTCTGAAATGTTGGTCCGATAATCACAGTAAATTGCATGAGTCGAAAGTGTGTTCCAGATTTCCTCTTCTCATTCAGCATTAAAAAAGGTTAAAGAAAACATGTACAGGGGATTAAGGTTGTGATATTGTTTTGAATGTTTTTAATGTGTTGCAGTGATGTTGCTTGGGTGTTCTGATTGTTGCAGGATATTATGGTTGCTACAGTGTTTTTATGTGTTCCAGGTGGTTAGAGATTGTGGCTGCTATAGTTACTTGGGTGTTGTTACTTGGGTGTTCTTGGTGGTTGCTGGTGTAATATGGTTGCTATAGTATTTTTACTGTTTTTAATGTTTTCCTGTGTTGTTGTTTAAGTGTTTATGGTGGTTGCGGGGGGGATTATGGTTGCTCAGGAATTTTGAGTGTTTTATTATGTTGCTATGTTGTTGCTTGGGTATTTTAGTTGGTTGTCAGGGAACTAGTGTTACTATGGTATTTTGAGTGTTTTAATGTGTTGCTATGGTGTTGCTTGGGTGTTCTAGGTTGCCAGGCGATTGGTGTTGCTATTGTACTTTGAGTGTTTTAATGTGCTGCTTGTGTGTTGCTTGTGTGTTCTTGATTGTTGCCGAGGGATTAGTGTTGCAAAGGAATTTTGACTGTTTTAATGTGTTGCTATGTTGTTGCTTGGGTGTTCTTGATTGTTACCAGTGGATTAGTGTTGCTATGGTATTTGGAGTGTTTTAATATGTTGGTATGTTGTTCATTGGGTGTTCTAAGTAGTTGCCATGGGATTAGTGATGCTATGGTAGTTTGAGTGTTTTAACGTGTTGCTTGGGTGTTGCCGGGGTATTAGTGTTGCTATGGTTGTTTGAGTGTTTTAATGTGTTGCTATGTTGCTTGGGTGTTTTTGATTGTCGCCATGGATTAGTGTTGCTATGGTATTTTGAGTGTTTTCATTTGTTGCTGTGTTGTTGCTTGGGTGTTCTGGTTGCCAGGGTATTATGGTTTCTATAGTGTTTTTATGTGTTCCTGTCTTGTTGCTTGGGCGTTGTAGTTGGTTGCCAGGGGATTAGTGTTACTATGGTATTTTGAGTGTTTTAATGTGTTGCTATGTTGTTGCTTGGGTGTTTTTGATTGTTGCTGGGGGATTAGTATTGCTGTAGTATTTTGAGCGTTTTTAATGTTTTCCTGTGTTGTTGTTTTTGTGTTTATGATGGTTGCGGGAGGATTATGGTTGCTAAGGAATTTTGAGAGTTTTAATATGTTGCTATGTTGTTACTTGGGTGATCTAGGTTGCCAGGCGATTGGTGTTGCTATGATAGTTTGAGTGTTTTAATGTGCTGCTATGTTAATGCTTGTGTATTATTGATTGTTGCGAGGGATTAGTGTTGCTATTTTGAGTGTTTTAATGTGTTGCTTGGGTGTTCTTGATTGTTGCCGGGGGATTAGTGTTGCTATGGTATTTTGAGTGTTTTCATGTGTTGCTATGTTAATGCTTGTGTATTACTGATTGTTGCAGGGGAATCAGTGTTGCTATGGTATTTTGAGTGTTTTTATGTGTTGCTATGGTGTTGCTTGGGTGTTCTGATTGGTTGCCAGGGTATTATGGTTGCTACAATGTTTTATGTGTTCCAGGTGGTTGCCAGGGGATTGTGGCTGCTATGGTATTTTTACTTATTTTAATTTGTTGCTATGTTGTTTCTTGGGTGTTCTTGGTGGTTGCCAGGGGATTATCATTACTATGTTTTTTTTTTGACTGTTTTAATGTGTTGCTATACTGTTGATTGAGTGTTCTGGGAGTTAATGGGGGATTATGGTTACTGTAGCATTTTGAGAGTTTTAACATGTTCCTGTATTGTTGTTTGGATCTTTAAGGTGGTTGGTGGGGGATAATGGTTGCTAAGGTGGTGAATTTTAAGTGTTTTAACATGTTGCTATGCTGTTTAGAAATGGTTGCTTGGATGTTCTTTAGCCTTCATCCTTTGGCTGTCTAATCTCTATAATCGTTTATTAATGCCTTGTCTCTGCGTGGCGGCCGTATGTCAGGCCACGAGGAGAATAAGGGAAATTAGCTGCACCTGAATGAGAAAGCAGGGACTCCCGCTGGGACATTGACTAGGGCACAAACACCCTTTTAATAGACTTACACCTCATTTTGCCCCTAAAGCCGGCTGAAGGGTCCCTGGGGGGGAGAGGGATGGAGCATACGGATGGAGGGGAGGTGGAGGTCAGCTCTCTTTTACCTCCTGAAAACCAGCTGCAGCGAGAAACAGGCATTTGATTAGCCAGCCCTTCCCGTCCAGAAGGGGACCGTCCGGAACAATGCGGCGTTTTCCCTTTCAGAAACAACAGCGGCTTTATGTCGAAGCTGTCGCTGGCAATGTGTCAAGGAAAAATACACTCCGCGCATTCAAAGAGAGGTTGCCTCCGCTGACCCGACCAAACAATCTACTTATCCGAGAAATTATTGATCTGGTAATTAGAATGAAGGCAGATTAATAATGCATAGCTGAACATCACTTTCACAAGTTTATAATGATCTATCTGAGAGCAGTGGAGATGAGGAACATAGAGGATATTGATATGAGCATCAATCAGAATTAGTAAGCGTTTACCATCGCTAAGAAAAATGATAAATAAGATCTCTTTAATATCTCAGTAGTTCCTCCTGGACAGCAGTGAGATTAATTAGAGTGCAAAAGGAGACTGCTGCTCAAATAAGATTGCATAAATTAAGATTATTCTCCTAAAAAAATATTTTTATGTGTCTCCTGTAGGTCTCAAACTGTGCTTGGATTTCTGCCACTATGAAATCTGATCTCAATATTAATATAAAATATTTTTTTCTGACATGAGGTGCTGTTCAGATTTATTTTATGGCTTTATATTATATATGTTAATAATAATAATAATTGTTGTTTATATTATAGTAATGAAATTGAGGTTTATTTATTTATTTATTTATTGAGCTTAATTGTCACAACAATGTCAATGCAAAAAGTTTTACTGGCCTAAAATGTGCTCAGATTTCTGCAATTATGAAAACTCGGATCTCAGTCTAAAAATATAATATTTCTAAATATTTCTAATTACATTTATAGCTTTATATTGCATGATATGTCAATAATAATAATAATAATAATAATTTATATTATAGTAATGAAATTGAGGTTTATTTATTTATTTATTTATTTATTGAGCTTAACTGTCACAACAATGTCAATGCAAAAAGTTTTACTGGTCTAAAATGTGCTCAGATTTGTGCAATTAATCTCGGACCTTTAAATATGAAACATTTCTAAATATTTCTAATTAATTTTATAGATTTATATTGTATAATATGTCAATAATAATAATAATAATAATAATAATTGTTATTATTATAAATAATAAAAAACTGGGAAAAATGTTCTGTGTTCTGAAAGTAAAAAATAATATTGCTTTTTTTCCTTTTGTTTTTGTGGTTAAATATAATCTGGACATGTTCTTGACAAGTTATGTGAGACAGAACGTCCTGATTTTATATCTTAATACTCTTTTGGTGTCTTTTCATATGTTTTAAGGAATTATTATTATTATTATTATTAAGTGATATTAAGTTAATGTTTAAATGGAATCCTTGTGAGCATTTAATGATATAGCTCAAAAGTTGCTCTTTAAAAACTCATGAGTCTCATGTTTTATTTATGAATCTACATCGGCTCTGATTTTTCTTCTAAAACTCATCAGTTTTATAAGATTTGATATTGCTATCTTGATATTAAAAGTCTCAACTTGCTCTTCATCTCATTGCTGTCTACGAGAAACAGTTGTGATTTTAAAGAAATCCCATTTTTGATTTTGACTTGCTCTTCTAACTCATTGTTTTCCCTTTCCTCTCCAGTTCACTTCCCTGCCGTTGAGGCTTAATTATATCTAAAGAGCAAGTGCGCATCGCCCGTGTTTCTTGGTTGACACGGGCCCTGGTGCTGCGGGGCCCCTTGGGTCCCCATCTTTGCATTTTAAGCAGAAATCTGCGCAGACAGACCCTGAACTCCCGGAGTTAAACTCCCGTTTAGGTTAAGTGGTCCCCAGGCTCATGACACATATCTCTGCCCAGACATGACAGCTGGGGACCCCACTGTTGCTATGGAAATCACTGACATTCGCCAACTCCATTCCCCCCAAAACAAACACACACACACACACACACACACACTTTAGATTGATAATGCGCCTTCCTGCTCATGTAACAATAGCACACAAGGGTCCATGAGCTCTTTTACTGCTAACAGGTCTGCTTTTTACTGTGGGTCTAGAGTGTTTATAAGGTTTTTACTGCTAAAAGGAGAATGTTTGGACTCTTCAGCACTGCAATGCCATTGCGGATTGAAAAGAGTCTTTCTTTGCCTAAGCTAAATTTATTTATATTTTCATGATGCATTAACTTTTTTTTTGATGTATTTTATTTGCATTAGATGATACAACTGCTGCCATTTTGTATTATGATTATCATATATATCATTTTATCATATCATTATAATTTTAAAATGGTGTGTAAACCCAGCCAACAAAATTGTTTACAAAAATGTATTTCTGAATGTTCAGATATAAAAAAAAATTATATATATTTTAATGCTTAAAAAACATTTTTACTTGTTCCTATATGAATGTTAACGGAACATGCAAACCTTATGGGAATGTTATTTTTGAATGTTCTCTGTCTGGAATCTTTGAACTAGTAACATTTAAAAAAAAATGTTGAATGAACATTCTAAAACTTTAGAGAAAAAAAAATGTTCCTTGAACGATTTATAAATCCCATTTTTGTGAATATTAGTAATGTTTTGACAACTTTAGTAAAGACCAGATAACTCTAGAACAAACATGGGGGAAAACAAAACAAAACAAAACAAACAAACAAACAAACAAACAAAAAAACAGAAAATGTTTATAACATTGATAGGACCTTGCCAGAATGTCAGAATACAGAGCACAAGTTGTATGCACTCTTAGATACTTTTCTGTCCATTTAGGACATGCCTAGCAAATCATTTTGTGCTCCACTGAAGACAGAAAGTCATGCGGTTTTGGATGATATGAGGGCGAGTACACTGTAAAAAACAATTTGTTGAGTCAACTTAAAATAATTTGTTACCTGGCTGCCTTAAAATTTTAAGTTCAGTCAACTTAAAAAAAATATTCAGCTTGAAATGTTAAGTTATACTAAGTGACAACTTAGATATTTGAGTTGATTCAACTTAAAATTTTAAGGCAGCTGGGTTACTTACCCATCTGTTAAGTTTAACAAACACAAATATCTAAGTTGTTACTTCAAGTTGGCTAAATTTGAGTTGACTGAACATAAAATTTTAAGGGAGCAGGATGACAAATTATTTTAAGGTGACTCAACAAATTGTGTTTTTTTACAGTGTAGGCCTAAATGATGACCGAATTTCATTTTTGGGTAAACTGTCCTTTTAAGCTTTGATGCAAATCCCAGATTCAAGGTAAACGTATTAATATTAGTGCATATGGACACAGACACTTGTGGGGTTTTGTTATCAAAGCTCAAGGGCAAAATAAAGCAAGGAAGAAGGGCAGTGTGACACTTTTCTTGGCCAGGTGCATCAGACATGCGGCACGGACAGCAGGGGTTTGACTGGTGTATCAGATATAGTGCTGCGATTGGCCAGAAACTCTGTCCCTCAGAAACAACCCACCGTCGCATAGTCGGAGATAAAAGCAGTGAAGTGGATTTGAAGCGCGCCTGCGAATAGTCATGTGAGTCCACCTTCCTCCCTTGAGTCCCCACCAGCAGGTTCACATTAGCGGAAATTTGTTCCACAATATTGCCGCCTCCTGTTTCTCTCCGAGGCTGGGAGCCCGCGCAGAAGGTGGAGGCAGAGATTTGGGTGATGGCCAAACGTTTCACGGCCGTGTCTTGTTTTTCGCAGCGTGTGTCGGTGACGGGTTCCCCGCTGCTCTTCCTCTCCCCGTTCAGACTCCCCGCATATCGGAACAAATGCCGGACGGAAGAAAATAAACTTATCTCATTCAGATGACAACACGTTCCCCCAGGTTCTGATAAGGCGCCAGTTTGAGAGTAGCAGCCGGGGTCAATTGCTCATTTCTCGCGCAGGGAGGGCGTCTATCGCGGCTAATGGCGCTTCCCTGTGTGCGGCTGAACGGAGTGCAGCAAATCTCTGCCGTTTGCCAACTGTGGGAACCACGATCATCTATTCTGCAGTTCTGCCACTATGTGAGAAAGCAAAACAAACTATTATAAGTGCTGTATTAGATTCCCCCACAAATGGCATGTTGAATGGTACTTTATTGACCATATACAGAAAAAAAAAATATCCACAATATCTTCCCACTTAGAACTTGATCTCGATTCTGGTGTCTTTTTTCCTCCACGAGGAGAAAAAAAAAAAAGGAAAATTTATTGAGATAATTTTTGACAGACACTTCACTTAACAATTAAAATAAATAAATAAATAAATAAATAAACAAAAGTTTGGGGACTGTAAGTTTGTTCCAATGTTTTTACAACTGCATTTATCCAGTAAAAATTCTGAAAAATTATTACAGTTTAAAATAAGTTTTTTTTTTCTAATTTATTTTATAATTTACATTTTTTTATTGTCTATGTAGTTTTTGTTAATTTAATACTTCAATTTCAAATAAAAATGAAAAAATAAGAAAGTTAAATAAGTTGTTTTATAATAAATTTTATTAATTTTATTATGCTTATTTTATTTATTTATTTATTTTAAAAATATTGTTATATTTGTCAGTCTGCAGTCTGGTAAGAAAAAAATATATTAAAAAATATAAAATAATCTTAGTTTATTAATAATAATCTTAGTTTATTTTTCTTAATATTATTATATTATTTTTCTTACAGATATTTTTTAGTTTTTATATGTTTGTTTTTTTTTGTCATTTTTACTACATTTTTTAATTTTCTTTTTATAATTACATTTTTTTATTGTTTTAGTTCATTTAATACATATAATAATATGTAAATGTTATATATATATATATATATATATATATATATATAATTTTTAATACAGAAAATTATTTAAAATAATAATTAAATATAAATCTATATCTTTAATTTTGGCTTCAAATCATGTGTTGAAATGTTGTGGTTGATTTGGTTCCAAGCTTTGGGAAAATACTCCAGAATCAAAGGTGCTAAAAATGAAAATTGTCACTGTTGTGTTTTACATTAGAGGGCTAAATTTTAGCATGATTCATTGTTTTTAGCCAATGCTTCATCATTACTATTGTCTCTCTTTGCATAAAGACTCTGATTCTGAAGATATGATATGACATCTGAAAAGATTGTCAAGCCACAGACCTACACTGGCGGTTACGTGAAGCTCAAATTTGACCCTAAATAGCCTGTAGACTGACTCCAGAGTCTCTTTCTCTCAGTCCTTTTTCAAATTATTCCCCTAAATAGACCAATCTAATCACACAGGGCCTATTAACCAACTGCTTTCAGCTCAAAGCAGAAGTGGGCGAAAAGACAAGTGCAAGTCAACTAAAAAAGCAAGAGGAATCTGAGGGAAAACAAAAGGGACTTCATTAAATCTCAGTTAATTGTCCCATGGGCCTCAGCCGAGTCTTTCTCAGAGAAACAGGTCTCACAGGTCTTTAACTGCAGGATCACCTCTATCTACAATCTCATCTCTTTCTTTAAAGGAGTAGGCCTAGTTCGTCCAAAAATTCAATTTCTGTCCCTCATGTTGTTTTTAAACCAGTAGGAAAACATAGTAAACTAAAACTCCTTTTCAACTTCCTCTATTCTCTTCCTCCAGCCCAGAGCGGAGACGCAGGCTTGGAAAACTCTTCCAATCTGGCAAATATGGGGCATGTAAATTAACGAATGGAGAGCGTTTTGATTGTGATCAGGAAGTCATTGTGCCCTGAGGTATGTTTGAAAGCTCTGCTCGTCTGGATGTAATAGACAGAACATCATCCGCCTCCAGTGACCCTCACAACATCTCAGAGCCCTGGGATTCATTTCTTGCCAATTAGCAGTTTCTGGACTTAAGAGGACGAAGCCTAACAGAACCCCTTAGAACCTAATCAGGATTATAAGAGGTTTGTTAATTAAAGGCGTGTTTCTTCATTAAGGCATTAGATACAGCGGGTCATGATTGTAGATTTGTTTCACACTGAAATCCATTGGGAAATTTTGAGATGAATCCGCCCAGTCTGAGACCATTAAATCTTTAGATACATGATAATGTGTTTTTTGAAGAATATAGCACAGTATAGGTGTCTTTGGTGTATTATGAGATAATTTAATGAACAGTTGTTTTGACATATTTAGCAGAATCACTATTGCAGTTGCTACAACTTTAGGGTTGATGGACAGATTCCTAAACTTCATTACTTCAGTGCTACAGAAATGGATGATACTTCAAGTCAGGTGGCTGTTACTTGGGTGATCAGACTCACAATTATAAAAAAAAAAAATGCATAGATTTACAGTGAAGTCATATCTACACACCAGTGTTATTGTAGGATTGTTTTGAATTTGTTTTTATATTTTATATTTTATGTTTTTAGTTTAATTATAGATAAAGTTGTAGTATTTTTTTCGTTTGTCATTTTTGCTAGATTTTTTCAATGTTCTTTTGTAATTTTAATTTGTTTAATGTCTATATAGTTTTTAGCTATAGTTAATTTATTACTTCAACTTTAATTATAATTAAAGTTTCTGTCATTTTTGTGTATTTTTGTCATTTTTAATACATTTTTAAAATTTTCTTTTAGAATTTATATTTTTTTATTGTCTATATAGTTTTAGTTAATTTAATACTTCAACTTTAAATAAAAATGAAAAAAAGAAAAAAGTTAAATAAATTGTTTTATAATAAATTGTATTTATTTTATTATGTTTATTTTATTTTTTTTAAATATTTTTACATGTATATTTCTTACTTTTATGTCCTGTTTTTCATTACAAATATCTAAATATTCTTAAATCAAGGTACATTTACTTGAAAGAAAATTACAAAATATATGTCTTTTTCTAAAAAAAAATTATATAAGAAGTGTGTTTATGCTTAAAACAAGAAAAAAATCTGTCAGTCTGCAGTCTAGTAAGAAATATAATCTTGTTTTTTTTAATTAAGTTTATTTTTCTTGTATTATTATTATATTATTTTTCTTACAGATATTTTATATGTATCTATATGTTTGTTTATTTATTTATTTGTTTTGTCATTTTTAAATATTTTTTATTTTCTTTTATAATTAATTTTTTTATTGTCCATATAGTTTTAGTTTATTTAATACTTCAACTTTAAATAAAAATGAAAAAAGTTGTTTTATAATAAATTTAGTTCATTTTATTGTTTATTTTAATTAAAATGATTTTTAAAAAATGTTTTTAATTTTTAATTAGCTATAACAAACCTGCTACACTGCAACTGCTTAGTATATTTCTTCTCCATAATTTTTTTTTCATTACAAATTTCTAAATATTCTTAAATCAAGGTACATTTACTTGAAGGAAAATGACTAAATATTAAATATTTTTCTGAAAAATATATATATATATATATATATATATATATATATAATTTTTTTTCACCAGAATTGAAATTGTTTTTCCTTCCCATATGTCTGAAGACAAGCCATGAAAACAATAGTTATTAAAAACTCGACTCAACGTCTTCTTGTTTGTGACATGTATAACACAAAGATGCATTGCATTAGGAATGAGTTCAATGATGCTAAAAGCACCACATCTGAGCCTTTCATAGAAGATAGAAAATCTTCAAAGTTTGAAGCAACATGAGGGTGAGTACGCAATGTTTTTGGGTGAACTTTTGCTTTACTAGCGATCTAAGCTAAAGTTCTGCTAGTTTATGCATCCCTAATATGACTCGTTGCTGAGCTGTAGAACTTGTGTAGTTAAGAATTCTCTACCTGAAACGCAGGATTGATCCATCTGTCAGCAGGCACTTATTTCTTTCTGCTGTGCACACAAATTGTTAATGGTTGTCCACTCTGAACGTCAGAGAAAATGGCACATCCCTGACTTCTGCTCTCCGTCTTCCTTCTCCTTCCTCTCTGGGTTAACAGGGTTTAATTTAAATCCAAAAGGCCTGACAGCACACTTTCTGACGCTTTGGCCGGAATGTTCTGCATGGCTGTTCGGATCAAAGCTCGACCATCTCTCGTATTGAGCTGTTCTAACCTCTGTCCGTGCTGATTAACAGCGGCTTGCTCTGAGAGTCCTGCATAATCAGGAGCAGCATCAGGCAGAGTCACACGCGCTGATCATCAATATGGAGAAAATGCAGAGCTGTGCAGAAAACGCCTGACAATGAGCGTAAATCATCGTCGCAGGGTGTTCTGAGGCATGCAAATGATTCAGGAAATGACCCAAAAGATTCATTCAGAGTGTTTATATTTGACACAATCTTCTCTATGGCTATAGTATAGCAGAATCCAGATTACATATTTGTCTGGAACAGAGCTGAATGCTTGAAAATGCTGTATCCCACAATGCAATGCACTTTACTGAGGTCATGTGACAGTCTTGCCTACTACTTTTTGTTGTTTAATTTTTTTAACGTATTTCTTGAATTTGTATTAATATTTAATGTATTGTATAATAATGTTGTTTGTGTGAGAAACAGACTGAAAGTTTAGAAAAACTTAATGAGTTCTTACTTTGTTTAGTTTGTTTCCTAGTATAAATATCTAAATATCTTTCATTTTGTTTGGAAAGCAATACAAGATCAGTGTTATTTTATTTATTAATTGTTATTATTATTATTATTATTATTATTATTATAGTGTTTATTAAAATTTTGATTTTTTTTTTTTTTATATTTTCAATTTTAATTTTAATTTAGGTTAAAGTCATTTTATGTTCTTTTATCATTTATCAATTAATAATTTATAAGTAAAAATAATGTATAAATTCTATAATTTATTTTATGTTTTAAAATACATTTATTTTATATAAATTATAAATCATTTATTTTATAAATAAATCATATCAGTGTTATTTTAGTATTATTTATATACTATTTTAGCATTTAACACTTTAAGTTTCCTTGTTTATGTTTAGTTTTCATTTTAATTTAGGTTTAGTAATTTAGCTATTTCATTTAGTTATTTTTTATTTATATTTTTATTTTTTCTCAAATATTTTTCATATTTTTATATTTCTTTAGTTTTTAATTTATTTGTATTTTAGTACTCATTTCAGTTAGTTTTAGGATTTGTAAATGTAAGGTTTTCATCAAATATTTATTTCAGCATTTTTTAACTAACAACAACAACAAAATGTTAGGTTTTTTTTCAGTTGATAATAACTGACAGCGCAGGATAAGAAATTAAGTTTTCAGGTAATTTGTCTTTATTTTTAACATGTTTATGCTCTAAACAAGTGAAAAATACATGCAATAAAACAAAATATACTTTAGTATGACAAAATAGATTTATATATATATATAAGGGTTTTAGCTTTTTTTTGCTCTCTATAAAAAGTAATTGTGCTAAATTTCTTTCCGTTCTTCAATTGATAATTAAATTCCATGTATAGTTAAAATGTGAGATAATACCTAAAAATAACAAAGGCTTGTCAAAATCCTTCAAACTGCAGTGGAAATGGCACAGGAGCAAGAAAAATGTTTCTTATTTTGTTGCTATTAGCAAACTGCTGCAAGCAGCGTCCGTCTCATTCTTAGCTCTTATGTTCCTGTAATGCAGAATGTAAATGCTCTTTGTATTGTATACTGTAACTCTTTGGCTATTCAAGATTAACAAGAGCAGAAAATTGAACTGTAACAATAACTGGCATTTTAATTTGGTAGTGGATCAGGTCTGAGCTGTAAAGCATTAGAGCACATTGATATTGTCCCCACAGGCTAATGATGGTCTGGCCAGTGTGTGTGTGTGTGTGTGTGTTCAGGAGTTGCTTTGCATGGTTCAGGAGGTTAGAAAGGTTGTGTGTGGAGTGTGTGAGTTTAAAGACTGAATCACACCAGCTGTGTTTATGACTCTGCTGCACCTGTGGAGGTCAAACACACAATCATTCAGACTTAAGCAGAAACCGTGCTTTGTTTTCTGTTTGCAACTACATATTGTGCACCGGACGTACATTTTAGCATCAGTTGGATTCAAGCATGCGCATGCATCACATGCATGTTGCTGCTCCATTTATTTCTGCATGAATTGTGTTTCTATACAACATGCATGGTGTAAATGTAAGACATTTTGGATGTTTAAATATCTCAAAACTTCAATAGAGAAGGCCGAGGCTAGTTGTCACATGTCTCAAGCTTTGCATATCAGTAAGTATGAGATGAGGTAAAAGTATAAATACTCAAGCTCATTTTACTGATTCAATAATCAGTCAGAAAATCAATCAGATATTTAGGGGAAAAAAGCCCTACCAGCACCTGGAGCCAGTTTTTTTTTCACCAGAGTTTGCTAATTCATGATTAAAGCATTGACACTTTACTCAGGATTAACCTGAGGAGCGTAATTGAATGTTAAAGCCCCTAGTTCAGCATTTCACATGATCAGAAGAGATGGATCAAGACAGATGGATGTCAAATTGAATCCTCCTCTCGCTCGGCGCGCTGCTAATTGTGCCGTTTACCTCAGTGAAAGCCTCTGACTGCAACCGTTTAGACAGGTTAACGATGATTCACGCTGTCAAACATCTCTTGATAATTAAAAGAAGAAAAAAAACCCCTCAGTGTGATATACTGGCCTTAGTCTGACTAGTCTATTCATGCTTGTTTGCAAAGTTTGCAGGGAAACCCACTTTATATTAATCATGTTTTTTTTTGTTACTTTTATGCAAAAGTCAAAACAACAATACTATTGTTGGCGGTAGTTGCTAAAGTGTTGCTAGTTGGTTGGTTACCAGGTTGTTGCTATGTAGTTGGTAGGGTGTTGAGGTGGTTGTCAGGGAGTTGCTATGTTTTGTTACAGTGTTCTATGTGGTTTCAGGGAGTTTCTATGTGTTTATAGGGTGTTCTGGGTGGTTATAATGGTGTTATGTACAGTAGTTGCAAGGGTTTCTTAGGTGGTCAGGGTGCTGCTATGTTACTAGGATGTTCTGGGTGGTTGGTGGTGTGTTATGTAGTTGCTAGGGTGCTCTGGGTAATAGACAGGGTGTTGCTATGTTACTAGGGTGTTCTGTGTGCATATCAGGGTGTTGTTATATAGTTGCTAGGGTGTTCTAGGTGGTTGTTGGGGTGTAATTGCTATGTAATTGCTAGGTGTTTTGGGTGGTTATCAGGGTGTTATGTAGTTGCTAGGGTTTTCTGAGAAGTTGTCAGGATGTTGCTATGTTACTAGGATGTTGTGGGTGGTTGTTGGGGTGTTATGTAGTTGCTAGGGTGTTTGGGGTGCTTGCCAGGTTGTTACAGTGTAGTTGCTAGGGTAGTCTGGGTGACTGACATGGTGTTGCTATGTTATTAGGATATTCTGGGTGATAGACAGGGTGTTGCTATGTGACTAGAGTGTTCTGTGCACATATCAGGGTGTTGTTATGCAGTTACTAGGGTGTTCTAGATGGTTGCTGGGGTGTTGCTATGTAGTTGCTAGGGTGTTCTGGGTAATAGACAGGGTGTTGCTATGTTACTAGGGTGTTCTGTGTGCATATCAGGGTGTCGTTATGTAGTTTGCTAGGGTGTTCTGAATGGTTGTCTGAGTGTTGCTATGTTACTAGTGTGTTCTGGGTGATTATCTGGCTTTTATGTTGTTCTGAGTGGCTTTTGAGTGTTGCTATGTAGTTGCTAGGGTATTCTTGGTGGTTATCAGGGTGTTATCTAGTTGCTAGGATGTTCTGGGTGCTTGTTGGGGTGTTGCTGTGTAGTTACTAGGATGTTCTGGGTGGTTGTTGGGGTGTTGCTGTGTAGTTACTAGGATGTTCTGGGTGGTTTTTGGGGTGTCATGTAGTTGTTAGGGTTTTCTGAGAAGTGTGTTGCTATGTTACTAGGGTGTTCTGTGTGCATATCAAGGGGTGTTGTTATGCAGTTGCTAGGGTGTTCCTAGGTGGTTGTTGGGGTGTTGCTATGTAGTTGCTAAATTATTCTGAAGATGGTTGTCTCAGAGTGTTGCTATGTTACTATGTTCTGGGTGATTATCTGGGTGGTTTTTGGGGTGTCATGTAGTTGTTAGGGTTTTCTGGAAGTGTGTTGCTATGTTACTAGGGTGTTCTGTGTGCATATCAGGGTGTTGTTATGTAGTTACTAGGGTGTTCTAGGTGGTTGTTGGGATGTGGCTGTCAGGGAGTTTCTATGCGTTAATAGGGTGTTCTGGGGGGTGTTAGGGTGTTCTGGGTGGTTGTCTGAGTGTTGCTGTGTTACTAGCATGTTCTGGGTAGTTAATCCGGCTTTTATGGTGTTTTGGGTGGTTGTCAGGGTGTTGTCAGGGAATATATACTGTGGACAAGATCTTCTGCTTTCTTGCTAAAAAAAAAGTCCTTTTGAAGAGCTCTCTCTTTCTCGCACACACGCACATGCACACACACAGACAGTCTGCTTTACTATTCCACTCAAGCCACTCTCATTCTCAGATATCAGGCCTCATTATTGTCATCACATGCCACATTTGTACTCTGTTAGGGAGCAAATGGTGATAAAATGGAGCGTGTCCTCTCTGTTAGGTGCACTTAAACAAACTGGACTGTCTCTGAACACACACACAAAACACTCTCTGTCTCCATCAGCACTCATTTTTACTGCTCTACTGCAGCAGAAAGACTTGTGCTGTTAGAGAAACAAACAGCAACAGTATGGTAATATTATGTATTCTGTTTGGTAACTTCATATACTTTCTTTTTAGATTAATCTGCACTAACGAATCAAGCACATTTTAGGAATTTTAACTGAAAAAGTAAGTTTTGATGTTAACTTTCAGAAGTATTTACACTGACAATGTTTTAATGACAGGATCTTTTTAGTGAGAGATGTTGATTTGACTTTGTTCAGTGATGTGAGGGACAATGCAGGAAGTCTATTTATTGTCATTTTGTCATTTTTGTTGTCATTGTTGACAGGAAATCCATAAGACAAAACATGATATCAGAGAGAAAATCAGTGTAGAGTCTAGACCCTCTTGACTGTGCGTCAAGGTCAGTACGTCTCAAATAATATCAGAAACGTTGGCATTTTATGACGTGACGAGTTTCATTCAAGTTCTTTCTTTGTTGAAAATGGTTTTAAATTGAATATTTAAAAAAATTTGTAAATGCATTTTTAACATTTTTTCATGAAATAAAATATCAGAAAAAATTACATAAATTAAAAAAAATGACATTTAGGACTTTGGCAAAAGTAATTTAGATGTTTGTAAAACAATGTTTATATAAAGTGTTGCATTGTATTAAATTGTACTTTAACACCATTTTATGAACAAGTTACTTAAAAATTAATTCTCCTTGAATTTCATAAATGATAACCGTCAAAAACTTAATTGAAAATTATTTAAAAACCTGCATTTTAGTGAGATTTTTTTATATCCTTGTTATTTATTAGATTTAAAAAATCTGAGAAATTGCGGCTTTATGACATGACAAGATTAATTCAAGACAAGATAAAAAAAAAAACCCTCCTGAAAAACATTATATTATTTCCATGGCCACAAATTTGTAAACTTTTTTTTTTCTGTAACTTTCTTACTTTGTAAAAGCATTTTAAGTTTGATTTCTAACATTCTTATTGACTTATTGATGTTAATTCACACTAATTTACTTTTTCACAAATTTGTGGCTTTTTTGTCATCAGACCTCATTCTTGATATACAAATGCAAAAGAAAAATAATTGTTTAAGAAAAAAAAAAAAAGGAAAACATAGCAGTAATTAGAATATTTACCTTAGATGGATTTTATAAACAAGTTACAAATTACTTGTTGAATTTCATTAATGACCATCAAAACCATCAAAATGGTTTAAAAATCTTGCTCAAACATACAACTTTGCAAATGCATTTTTAAGTTAGATTTTTAACATACCCATTTTTTCATTAGACTTCATCTATACTAGAATCTTAAAAGTCACTTTGACAAAGCATCACGATCTCTAGCAGCAGGTTGGATATTGGAACACAAACCTCTTAAGAAAGTGTTGCATCATGCTATCAGTCGAGCTCTAGCAGCCATCGCAATGTTCAGCATATGTGTGCATAATGATTTGAGCAGCACCTCACTAGCGCAAACGTGTATTTAACGTGTTGAGGAACTGTCTGCGGCTGACCTGCGTGCTGCCGAGGTCTTTTCTCTCTGTCATGCCATATTCCTCTGAGGTTTCACATGACAAACTGCAGAAAGTTGTTTTGTCACGCTGTACCTTTATACGCTATGGTTTTTTTCCCATCATCAGTCGCTGTCTGTGCTGTCAGCCCACAGTCTGCACCTGCTCTCACATTCCTAATTAGACTCGTTTAATTAATTATATTCAACAGCAGAGCAACCTATAAGCGCTCTCTCGTTGTCCTCCTTTGCTCTGATGCTTTACAATTTGTAACAGTTAAAGTATTATAGGGAATATTAGCATTTAGTAACATGAAAATAGTCTGGAAGAGTTTTCATGGTAGAGCATGAAGTTAGCAAAACGTATATGGTGAATGCACTGTAAATAGTTTTTGATAAAAGTGTCAAATGCCAAATGCATGAATGCATTACACTAGTCTGGAATCAGTAATGTTACTTCCGCTTGCTGGTTTTAAGAAATGAAATTATACTTTCAGCAGGTCTTATTACTCTTTCAGCTTTGCATTACAAGTTGGTAAGCAATCCTGTCGCACCAGTCTCAAATTAACTGCATAATTTTTATGCAGTGTAAAATTTCTTCTTTTTTTTTAATGCTCACCAAGGCTGAATTATTATTTTAAAATGACAGTAAAATCAGGTATAATATTAAATATTATTACAATTTAAAATAACTGTTTTCTGTTATAAGATGTAATTTATTTCTGTGATGAAAAGCTGAACTTTCTGCATTAACTTCAGTTTTTAGTGTCACATGATCCTTCATAAATGATTCTAATGTGCTGATTTGCTGGTTAAGAAACATTTCTGATTATTTTCAATGTTGAAAACAGTTGTGCTGCCCAATATTTTTGTTACTTGAAATAGAAATCTTTTGTAGCATTTTCGATCAAATTACAGCATCCTTGCTGAATAAAAGTATTATTTTAATTACTGAACCCAAACTTGTGAAAGGTAGTGGGTATCTAATTGAAGAAAATGTAGGTTAGGACATAATTTTATCTATTAGGAATTGATTGGATTTTGAAAAGTGGTTATTAGATGCCAAAAGGGACTTGAATATGAGAATGCTAAAACAATTTTCAAGTAGTTATTTGGCAATCAATTTTAATTATCTCACTCTGAAGTAAAGTCATTTCAGAGGCAAAACAAGTTATTATATATTTTTTTTCATGAAATATTGTGAAGACAAATGTTTTTCTTTCTGAGTAATGTGCACTGATGAATCCTTCACAGTAAGAACAGGAATGAATATTAACAAATTAAATGGGGTCAGTTTTCATTTTATGTTGATTTTTATATTGTATGTATTAGGTGCATACTCAACATCCTCTGTGCATTTATGTAGCTTGTGCACTAACTTTTTTACATTTACTGTAAATGCAAATCACATGCATATTTTTATGCCAGATATTAAACATTAAGTTATTTAACAAACAGAATACTCCTTACTCGAAAAGCCTCCCGGATGACATTGTTCAGTGTAAAATGAACCAGCAAAATGTTCTTCCTCTCAGTGATAGAACTCATAAAGAGGTGGAGGCGTCTGTAATCAGGTGTGCCGTCTCCACCCACCTGCTCCAGGTAAAGGACACCTGCCACACTCAGCTGCCTTCCAGCTGTCCGATCCCCCCCTTAATCTGCAGGAGCAGAAAAAAGAGCCATGAAATATTCACTCCCTGATCAGCCTCAGCACAATAGAGGAGAATTTACTTCAGGCAGCAGTGTTGGACAACAACCTATTGAGTTTCCTACTCTCTGGCATCAGCCATATGGAGGACGGAAGCTCATGCAACATGGTCCTGGTTATCACACCCTGATCGTGACCCCGTCTAAGGTCATTGCATCTTGAAAAAAAAAAATAAAAATACATTTTAACAAGTGCATATTACCTTTTTAAACTGAGTGGTTCTGTAACACTGTTTCCTCATCAGAACAGATTTGAAGAAATGTAGCATTCCATTACTTGCTCACCAATGAATCCTCTGCAGTGAATGGGTGCCGTCGGAATGAGAGTCCAAACAGCTGATAAAAACATCACAATAATCCACAAGTAATCCACACCACTCCAGTCCATCAGTTACCAACCTCTGAAACAAAAAACTGCATATTTGTAAGAAACATCCATCATTAAGGCATTTTAACCTAAAACCTTGCTTATAGCTAAATAAGAGTTCTCTGTTCATAATATTGCTTTCTCCAGTGAAAAAGTTGTCTTGTCTGAATCAGGAAAGAAATCTGCACAGATCAGGCACCGTTTACAAACCAAAACAGTCCAAAATAGCAGAGGACAACAGGAAATGGACTCTTTTTTTAATCCAGTAGTATAAGTTAAAATCATCTTGATGGATTTGTTTCATTCCAACATGCAGCTTTTGGCTTTTCAAGATGTTAACTGATGGGCTGGAGTGGTGCGGATTACTTGTGGATTATTGTGATGTTTTTATTAGGTGTTTGGGCTCTCGTTCTGACGGCACCCATTCACCACAGAGGATCCACTGGTGAGCAAGTGATGTCATGCTACATTTCACCAAATCTGATGAAGAAAGAAACTCATCTATATCTTGGATGACCTGAGGGTGAACTAAAATTCATCCTAAAATGCATTGCATAATATCATGAATAACTGTAACCACAAATATGTGATCCTGGACCACAAAACCAGTCTTAAGTAGCATGGGTATATTTGTAGCAATAACCAAAAATACACTGTATGGGTCAAAATGATTGATTTTTCTTTTATGCCAAAAATCATATAGGATATTCAGTAAAGATCATGTTCCATTAAGATATTTTGTAAATTTTTTTACCGTAAATATATCAAATATTAATTTTTGATTAGTAATATGCATTCCTAAGAACTTAATTTGGCCAACTTTAAAAGCATTTTTCTCAAAATATTTTTTTTTTGCACCCTCAGATTCCAGATTTTCAAATAGTTGTATCTCTGCCAAATATTGTCCTATCCTAACAAAGCATACATCAATGGAAAACAATGAAACATCAGCTTTCTGATGTATACATCTCAGTTTCACAAAATTGACCCTTATGACTGGTTTTGTGGTCCAGGGTCACATACAGTACATTATAATACTTTTTTATTTATTGTTACATCTTTAGAAAGTGTAATGCATAAAAACATAACTATTTCAAAGGAATCTGCAAATATAATTCTTTGGCTACAATTGTTTATGTAAATATAAAATGCATTACTATGCAAATTATGAATGCCTGTAATAATGCATTATACATATAGGCTTCAAAAAAGTGGTCCCAGTGTTTCTAGCAGGAAGTGTTTATGGGCCCTGAAAGTGACAGAGTTGGCGTTTGGCTGCGGGACGCCCCTGCTCTGTTCGGTTTAATTAATAAAGGCAGTGCCAGGGGACTCCCGCGATACTGTCCGCTATGACAGGACGTGTCTCCGGTGCACTAAAGCATTAAATGACCAACTCCTGTCAGGCTAACTTCCATTGGCGTCCCTGGAGACCACTCGCTTTTTTCTTTTTATTTTCTTCGGTTTCTCTCCTGAAAGAGAAGCCCTTGCTAGTTTTGTTCTCTCTTCCTTTTCACCCCTTTTTCTTTCTTTAAGAGCAGAGCTCCTGGTTCTCTGCTCGGGGTTTTTCTGTGTCTGATGGCTCTAGTTTATTTCTGCTGGATTAATTGGTCCCTGAATGAATTCGGTTGACAGGGTAATTCATCATGAGTTTACTCTGACAGAGAGGGGGAGGAGAGGAGAGATATACAGGAGAAAGAATGGGAACTGGGAGGATGGAGGTTGATAATTTGACTCTTTCTCTTGCTGTTAAAGGAAAAAATCACCCAAAATTAAAATTCCGTCATTATTTACTCATTAGTTACCCTCATGATGTTCTAAACATGTATAACATTTTCTTTTCCCCAGGCAAACCAGCCAGGGTGCTCACACTATACATACAATGAAAGTGAATGACGGCAGACACTGTTGAGCTCCAGAATAGGACAAATTGAAAAACAGTGCCTTTATGCATTATGGCAGGTTTTACATCACCGACAGCAAATGTTTTAGGCAAACACAACGTGCCAGAATAAATATGGAGAATGAGATTTAAAAGCTACAGTGGAGTAAGCTTTCATTTCATTCAAGGTTTCATTTATGTAATGATTTGTAGGTTCAGTAATAACCATCTTTGTAAGTCATGTAATAATAACCAAGATTCAATTTATATTTCAGTTAGGGAACTTTTCAACACTCTAGGTTAAAAAAAAATATATATATATATATATATATAATTATTATTATTTATTTATTTTTCAATCTAGGGTTTTGAAAAGTTCCCTAAGTGAAGAATCTTCCACCAATATTGGTATAAATGTAATCTTGGTTATTTTTACTCTCATTTGCAATCATGGAGAAAAAACAAAAACAAAACAAAACAAAACAAAAAAACAATATATATATATATATATATATATAAATAATATTTTTATTTATTTATTTATTTATTCTAATGTTGTAATACTGATTTTTAGTTTCTAATCTTTACTTATGTATTTTTTTAAATGAAAGTGTAAATAGTATTAGATGCTTGTTAATTCATTCATTGTTTTATTTTTTTTGCTCCAAACAGTCGAAGAATATACCTCAGTATATTTTAGTATATTATGAAACTGTATGCAATAATAACAACATATCCAATGTATATTTCTTAAAGTCATAAATGGATGCTTCATTATTGCTTTTTTTTGTCCTTTTTAGGTTATATTTAGAAAAAGTTGGCTTTGGAACAACATGGGAGTAGGATTTTCATTTTTTGGTGAACTGTTTTTTAGTTTCAGTGTGACAGACGTGACTGATCACCGTGAGAGTTTGCGTTCAGGAGAGATCTGCACGTGTTTAGACGATTAAGGCAGCGTGTGTTTTGACACTCAGGACCCCTGACTGCCTGTCATTCTGCCTGCGGTAATCACATACGTGCATAACATTAGCTTTTAATTGCATCATGTATCACACAATAGCCATTAGGGCTAATTATTGAGTGGTGAGGGAGAAACGCTTGGCGCTGGATGGACCGGGCAGCACGTTGGCAGTGCTGGAGTCGTTTAATTCACTCTCTCACACTCTCCTTCGCGTTTGCTGTATTGAGTGTGAACAGCTTTCACCTGTGATGATTTTTCATGCTCATTTACTCCATTTTGAAACACTTGCTTCAGAAGGTCTGATCACTGAATGTTCACTCATTAGCTCCTGGAAGACCTTGCATCTCCTCAGTCAAAAATCATCTATAATTGTTGTTCAGCCATCAGGCACCTGGGACGGCCTGCTAACACTCTGTGCCACATGGGGCCACGACTTGATATGATGCTTCCTTAAGAGACCCATTATTTATTGCCATATCAAATTAGATTCTGAGTATTAAAGTGACAGCTTTGCTGTGCAGTTATGCTGAAGACATGAAACATGTCTGATTTTCTTTGTTTCCATCTCACAGTGAAAATGAGCGCATGAGATTCACTGAGAGGACGAAGTGATGACAAAATCTGTAATTATGTCGTAACGGTGGTTTATTTTAAACAAGCTGTGGATAGACGTTGTTAGCTGGTGCTCGGTGTGCACTGGGTTGTGAAACTGCGACACGTTTATGACCTGATGGGAAACTAATGCTACTGCTAAAATGACAGTGTTTGAATCACGCATGGCTTGTTAATTCATCAATATGACACGTTTGTTTAGACTGTTTCATTCTGAGAAAAGTGAAGAAATGTACAGACATTTATTATGAGTTTACATAGGTATGTAACAGAGTACAAATAATCAAGATTAAACTTAATACTGGTGGGAGATTCTTCAATTAGATTAAAATCATGTTTTTTTTTTTGTTTGTTTGTTTGTTTTAAAATCCACTATACACTTAATATAAGGATATTGTGTATTTTTATTTAGTTTTTCCACCAGTTATTGTTAAAGTATATTGCAATCAAATACAGAAAATGTAAATAAATAAATATATAAACAAAAATATGGAGGCTTCTTACACTTTTTGAGAGATGCCATATTAATTTATTATGATTTTTAAATAGTAACAATAATTATAATGTTATAGTCTGGCTGCAAAATTACCATGCAAAATCACTGTTATAATAATTTATATAAATTTAATTTATATATACAATTATAATTATTAATTATAATTAATAATAATAGGATATAGTGTTATTAATTATAATTATTAATTATAATTAAATAATAGGATATAGTGTATTTTTATTTAGTTTTTCCTCATTAGTATTAAAAAACTATAAAATAAATAAAGGTGTTCTTTATTAATCTTCTGGTCTGATTTTAGTTGGAAAACAAGTTAGTTTACTGTGAATTAACCTTTAATTTACAAAAATAGTGCCAAATTAAACATTTACAATACAAATAAGTGGGGAAAAATATAAAATATTATGGATAAAAAGGTTTACATAAAAAAAAGAATAAATAAAAAAATGTTACATATGTTTTAGAATTATTTTAGGCTGCATATTTATATGTATTATTTATTTTTTTTTATTTATTCTAAATATTTTTTTTATCAGTAATCAACATGCACTTGAATGTTAAAGGTAAAATGAATGCAACTTCATTTGGTTTTATGATACCAGTGTTTGACAGTGTTGTGGTTGTAACTCCACTGTAGCGTCCAGTGCTCTGATCACACTGCTGAACATTAGCGGTCATGTGTTTGTAAGTAACTGACCACAGCGCTAACAGATCAGCTCATTAACGCTCAGTGAATGGAAACTTGTGTTTATGCATCAGGTGCTCAGATCATTAAACTGCAAGTTTATAAACCCTGTAACTTAATGATGACACATTTTAGCTGTAAAATCTAGACTAGTTGTCAAAAATGTGGGTTTGTATATTTTAAACAGTCTATATGATGTTATGTGTGTGTGTGTGCAGCATTTGAAAAGCCCTGACAGTGGCAGGTGCTTTTTTTGCCGTTCTGATGAGAGCCAATCAGCTGGCAGCTCTCTCTCTGTCTGTTCTCTCTCCCCTCCCCGAATCCCGTCATCTGGCACGCCGAAGTAACGCTCCGTTTGATTGACAGCTGCATCCAGGTTCACAGTTTACTGGTTTCAGTGAAAGAGCCAGAAATGCCAATTTAGACAGGAGTGACAAAAAGTTTTCATCTAAATGGAATAATTTTACCACAGGGAATTCTCCGCTCAGGGAGGGAAGGAGTCAACAGTGGGTTTTTTCTTCTCCTAACAAGGCCTGAATGACAAACATATACGACAGTTAGAGGCTGATGTGAGATGCTACACAAGGGAGCGGAGAGATAAACACAAGCTGAAAAGAGAAAACTTCAGCTAAACCCTTGCACACATTTACCATTGTAAACACAGGTTTTCCGCCAATTCTCGTTAAAGTATATTGCAATCAAATACTAAAAATGTAAATTAATGTAAATTATTATTATTTTATTTATTATTTTTTCTTTTGTCATAACCTGTATTGTCTGTTTTGAAATATAACCAACCAGTGATGATGAGTGTTATTCAAATTTTTGAACCTGCAATAAAAATCCTTTCAGTTAGATTTTAAAATATACAGGCTAAGATAATTTCAAACAGGTGTAAGTTTTTGAAGAAAAGATAATAAAACTACTTGGAAGGTCTATTTTTTTTTCTTCATTTTTTTCTTTCTATTTTTTAAATTTATTTATTTATTAACTACTGTTAATAGTTATGTCATTGTTTGATGGGCAATGGTATGTGAGTGAATATGTGTTTGCGTATGTTTGAATATAAGGAAAATGAAGAAAAGAAAAAAAAAGTAAATAAATAAATTAAATATGGAGGCTTCTTACACTGTTTGAGAGATGCCATATTAATTTATTATGATTTTAAAATAGTAGCAATAATGGTAATGTTATATTTTGAAACTATGATAACCATGGTAACTAATAAACGTAAATGATATATATTAAATTATTTATGATTCATTAATATATACAATTATAGAATTTCTATTAATTTATTATTACTTTAAAGTAGTTGTAGTGAGGTATTTTGGCTGAAATTATGATTACTATGTAAATTATTATTATATTAATTCATGTAAATGTAATTTATATATATATATATATATAATTTTATTTACATATAATATATATATGCAAGTATAGTATATTTATTTATACTTTATGTATTTATATTAATTTATTATGATTTTAAAATTGTAATTGTAATGTGGTATGTTGGCTGAAACTCTAATTACAATGGTAAACAATTCTGTTATAGAGTCTTATTTTGGAATTATATAGTTTATTTATAATTAATTTGTATATATAAGACAAACCTGCATTAAAATCAACAATTCCCAATTGAAAAAGCCAATAAAATACCGCATCTTTTCTTTGAAAAGCTTCACCAAAGGGAAAAAAAAAAGTAGTTTAACAGTCAGATTTTGTTCATAGGCAAATAAAAAAAAAAAAAAAATCTCTCCTAGGGCTAGTGATTTTGTTCAAGCGGAATGAACTCACCTCAGTCAGTCTGGTCTTTTTTCATTTTATTCATAATCAATAATGAAGCACCAAACAATTCTCCATAAGCCTGCAGGATGAAGAGATGGGAAAAAAATAATTTCCAAAGAAATTCATTGCATCCTGTGTGAGAATTCCTGCTTAGATGCCTCCGTCTTTTTGTGAGGTCCCTGCTAATTGAATTCATCCCCATTTCTTGAAATAATATTTCAGCTTTTCAGGGCCTGGAGAGGTTATACATTTTATATGCTCGGTGATCCAAATCATAAAGAAAACATTCTCTGGCGCTCTTCCCAGCCACATTGTGATCTCTGGCACCCTTAAATAAGTTCATCTATTTAGCTTTAAATTCCCTAATTACTTTTTTTATGAATAAACAAAATAGAATTCAGTCCATTAAGCAACGAGGTGTTTATAAAGCCTCAAGGGGATCGTTCTCACGAGAGCCACTGAAATGCTTCTGAAAGAGATCTGGAAGTGAATTAATGCCACATTTTATTTTATTTACAGACTAACAAACGGCCTTTTCTTCACTCGCACTTTCTTGAAGTTATTGAAGACAGTGATATTCATAATGTCAGTATTCATGCTGTTGTACACTAAAAATGGATGGATAGATGGTAAGAAATCTTGTAAAATTCCTGCTATATTCCCAATATATGACTATTTTGCATAAAATAGTACTGAGCTAGTTTCATTAGACTGAATTTAGAGACTGTAACTATTTGAATCTGTGTATGTTTTGCTTTTAATAATAATTTAAATAAGGTAAATAAATTGCTTGTATAAATAAGCATTACAAGAAGAGTCAAATCCAGCCTATTTCTGAAGTCTGAGGTATTTTAAAGTTGTTTCTGGTTGTCAGTAAGTCTGTAAAGTGTTCAGACAAAGGATAAAATGTATTGCTATAATTTAGAAGCTGTTAGCTATATTGTGTATGTATTAGGGTATTCCTGTTTGTATTCAACCCATGTGTGTCTGTAAGTTGCTTGATGAAACCAGAGAGACGAACCAGATTTGATCAGAATGTATTTACAGTACAGAAATGACATTTCACACAAAATTATTTTAAAAATTATTATTTCACAAAATAACATAAATAATGAACAAAACAAACATGTCAGTAGTTTTATAGTTTATGCATACAACAGCTTTTCTTTGCTCTGCATAGGATTTGTACATATATTGAAAATGTTTTTATTATAATACTGTTTGTACAATGCAACAGCAGACTGTAAATAAAAATATACATCAACAAAAAGTCTTTGGCAAATATGATACAAGTACATTCTCTCAACTGTAACAAATTCGATGAAAACTAAAGTTGTCAGAAAATGAATGCAAACCGGAGCATACAGTACGTGATTATGAAAAACGACTTGCAGAATTGCACTTGTTGTAAAGCATCAAACGAAAGGTTTTTTTTTTTGCCTTACTGAAACAGCTTGACGATTCCCAAGCAGAGTTCTGAAAAGTAAATCATAAAGCCGATAACCAGTGACCAACCCATCTGTTGATTAATTGAACAGCTGCTAACTATTCTGTAAACACATTTGGAGGTTTAAGTGCTTCGTCTGATCAGTAGTACATGTTTGTTTTTCTCAAATGCTTCAAAAATTTATAGCAAAACACTGAGCATCCAATCTGACCGAAGAGTAAGTTCACTGCTTATTCACTCAAGACTCAAGATATTCATAGCCATCTCATAAAGAGCACAACCCATAGTGCAAACACTGAGGGGTGAATTCACTAAACCGCTTCTGCATCCGTATTTCAGCACAAAAACCTGGGTCTTATTTGCTGACTAACTCTAAACCAGTGGCCAGTTGCATAAACCGATTAGACTAGTCTTAAAAGTTAGCCACTGATTCTTTTTTTTCCCTGCAACTCTGGTCAGAACTTTTTTAAACTTGGATTTAACTTGAATTTCAAAAATTGAATTTGAATTTGAATTTGGAATTTGGAATTTGGAATTTGAATTTGAATCCGAAAAGTAACACAGACTTGAGATACGTTTATGCAACTGGCTGAAATAGTGTTTTCAGTGTTTTCCACAAAATCAAGTGCTAAAACTATCATGCTTATCAATAATCGCAGTTCATTCTTAGTGAATTCCCCCCTGAGAATTCAACATAATTTGATCTATGATAAACACATAAAAATGCATAATGAATGAAAATAATCCATGCATACTGTAGAGTCCTTCATGATACTTTTGTCATTATAAAAAACAACATACAAAAATGTATCTTCCACTTATATCAAATCTGGTCTCGGTAGAACCATGATTGACAATGTCTCTATTTCTTGTCCGGTTTCTTTTCTTTCTTGTTGGTATCTGATTGTTTCTCACAGAAGTGTGCTAGCGATCTTCTGCTGGCATTGAGAGGGTGGAGAAGGCCTGTTTGCTTTGTATTTCCATGCTGAGTTTGAGTACATACTGTATTGAGTAATAGTTTACTGTGTTGATGAGTGGAGCGTCAAGTTTTGAGTTTTAATGCTCGTTTTTGCGCTGTCCAGAGACACGCCGAGAGAGAATCTACAACCATGCGTTGAAAAGGTTTTACTTGTTCAGATGCGTTTATCCATATTGTAGGTATTCATAAATAAAGTCTAACTAGACATTTTTGTACCTTTGGATAGACATTGAAAGTACAATCTGAAATGCAAATGCTTTTACATATTAACAATTTTTTTAAATAAAAAAGTCAAACTGTTGATATGATTCATTTCAGTGTCTATCCAAAACAAACGAATAAATACATATGCTAGAACCACTTTAAGTATGAATACCGATGAATAATGTTAATGATAAGACAAAATATAAAAGTATTAAAAAAGCAGATGTTAATTCCATTTTAAAAATCATATTTACCCTCAGTCTTTGAGATTTACATTTATTGTTCGTTTATCGTTTTTCCCTCCTCAAGCCCGTTGAGGCTTGTGCGACTGGCTGAATTGTCATCTTGATATTTTTGTTCCTGATTGGCCTGTTCTTCATCATGTGACCGCATGAAACCGCTCTGTCCAATCAGCTGCATCGCTCACACTGGCAGAATATGAAGTCCGAGTCCATGGGCGTGCCGCCTAATTTGGTTTCCGTGGTAACTAGTGGCGGTCATAGGCAGTGGCAGCAGTTGGGGGGGCGGAGCCTCGGGATGCACTATAATAATAGGGGGAACCTGAAAGTTAATAAGAAAGGAATGTACCATTTCAATACACAGCGACAATGACTGCATATTAATTTATTAAATGCATATTTGTTTTAAGCATCACGTAGTATTGATTTCATGTATGGTAGTCCTTCCAGGATTTTGCTTTCACAATAATTAATGCAACTTTTACCAATTACAATAATATGAATTTTGGCAATTTTTGCATATAACAAACTTCATATAACAAACTATAACAAACTTGCATATAACAAACTTCAGCCAAGATGAATTACAAGCCATTTAAGTTAAACCGATTATTATAAATGACTGGGAGAATATTTTAACACAGTTGCATTATTTTTTATCATGTTGAAAACACAAAGAAAACACAAATATATTTTATGTCATTTATGCTAATATTTGGATGTTTACGACACTTGAAAATTAAAAATCAACAAGATCTGCAAATCTTATGGAACTGTTAATTAATTTCTAGGAATTATTATCTAGCATTAATTTCTTTTACATCCTAAGGGCCTGGTAATTAATTTCTAAGTGTATTTATATTAATTGTTTATTTATTATAAACATTTATTATTAAATGTATTTATTTTTTAATTATATTATTTTGAAATGATATATATTTATTTGTAATAAATATTTAAACACTATATTTAATTATTTTTAAAATTATATTTATTTATTTATTTATTTATTTTGTCTATTCATTTGCATTCTGAATTATGTATTCATTTAATTATTACAATTAAATGTATTTATTTATTTATTTATTCATTCTCGTACAAAGTAACACAATTTTATTATAGTAACAGATACTGTTCCTGTTGACAGAAGCTATGTTTACCATGGTACATTTCTGTATGAGACAGATAGTTGGCGACACTCACTCAGTATTGCTGGGTTGCTGAATCTCCAGGCTTCATTGTAGGTGGTGTACTGTGGATGGCTGTAGGGATTCCCTGAAAATTCGCTCCCTGAAATGAGACACAGGCATGCACGTTAAAATAATGCACCATCAATTTTACACCACACTTGCAGAAACTTTGATAAAACCTCAAACTTGTTTAGAAAATGTCAAAATATAGATCATAATGTCAGTGTGTCCTGCTGACTGACTGCACTACTGTCTCGCTTTCTTCTCTAAAGTTTCTTTCTCTATTGTGTAATTTGATTGTGCAGGAAGAAAGTCAGAGCGTCGTGCTGAACAATGTTGGTCCAACGCTGTTTCTCTTTTATGGGATAATAAAGAGGTGTTTTTATATGCGCCGACCGCATTGAGGGCTGTCAGTAAATCTCTCTGTGAAGCAGCGTGTCTGCAGAGAGCCGCTTCTGCTGCTCTTATTACCTGCAGCGGCTAAAAATAATGCGAGATCGAACCACATTTTACGAATTAGTTTGAGCTCAGTGATCACAAAATGCCTTTCGTCTGGAAATCTGTTGGACCAGTTAATTCTTTAGTCAATTGAGGTTTGATGGTCTATAGTTAAAGGCTTCCTGCATTCACACACCAGTGAAATGCTGCTTCTATGAATGTCTGCGGGCTGCTGTAAACACGACAGGACTTCTTTTATTGAGTCAGACTGGTATCAGTGTCTGGTCAGTTCATAAATGCAAGCCAAGCTAATATTTTATTATTTAAGCTTTCATCAATGTAGAAATGTTAAAGTGATAGTTCACCCAAAAATGAAATGTCTGGTTACCAAACAGTTGAAAATAGCCATTGACTTCCACAGTATAGAAAAAAAAATGCAATGCAAGTCAATGACTACCATCATTCTTCAGAATATCTTCCTTTGTGTTCAAGAAACTCATGCAGATTTGGAATAAGTGGGAGGTGAATAAATGATAAAAGAATTTTCATTTTTTTGGGGTGAAATGCACCATTTTTCTAATGTTAAAATAGTTTATTGTACTCCAGTTTAATGTGCTTAGACAATTGTGACGTTGTATTTTTAATTTCACTTAAATTGCCTTAAAATACTCACCAGGAACCATTCCAGCCAGTGTGGATGTTGGGTAGCTGCCCTGACCGGTGGGCGGGACGTGAGGTGGATATCCGGGTAAGGTTGTGTTGGCCATATCCCGACCTGCACACATAAATCACACCAACATTCACTTTCTGTTCCGTCCATAAACAATAAATCATTCAGCTGATACTAAATAGATTGCAAATTCATTTTGAACTTCACTCTTACAAATAAAGGTTCTTTTTTGGAACCTATGGTGCATAAAGAACATCCATGGAACCTTTCCACTGGACAAAAGTGGGAAAAGGTTCTTATTAAATTGTAAGAAAAATGGATTACTGAAAAGTTCTTGGGCAAACCCAAAATGGTTCTTCTAGGGCAAAAATGCAAAAATGCCAAAAAAAAAAAAACAAAAAAAAATTCCTTTTGGAACCTTTATTTTTAAGTAGTGTTGTTGTTGTTGAAATAATGATTAGAACAGAATCTGTTTTTGATCTGTGACAAAAATGCAGCAGCTACATTTGCAGAAACACTGAGTATCAAAGGATTTATTCTTGTCTTTTATGGGTCAGAACAGAGAACAGATGTAAGCAGGGTCATACCGACCGGCCCATACCGGCCTCCGCTAAACAGTCAGTATCTCTTCTTAGTGAGAAGAAGCTCCACATTCAGAGCAGTAATTGGGGCTGACGCTTGGCTGTCCTACCCAACGACGTGAAGCCTCAACCCAGCCGAGCGCTGAAGCCTGACACCCCTCACAGACTAATGTTTTTGTTCAGGAAAGGGGGGCTGGGGGAGATGTGGAGGGTTTACTGGGGACGCTGGGGGAAACTTGGCCACCGGTTCAATTCTAATGAGCAGGACAGTGTCCATCAAAGCTCAGCGAGTGTAATCCTGTGTGGACCGGGACGGCTTGCGAATGACCAGAAAAAAACACATGCAGCACAGTGCAAAAGCTAAACCGCAGCTAAAAATGCACTTGAACAAGACAAAAATCTGAAAAAAACTTTTTTATTTACTTTAAAAGCATCCCATCACTTGCTGACCAATTGATCCTCTGCAGTGAATGGGTGCCGTCAGAATAGGTGTGCAAACAGCTGATAAAAACATCACAATAATCCACAAGTAAACCACATCAGTGCAGACCATCAATTAATGTCTTGTGAAGCAAAAAGCTGCATGCTTGTAAGAAACAAATCCATAATTAAGATTTTTTTTGGTCAAAATACAAACCTATAACACTTCCTCTAGTGAAAAAAGTCCATCTCTTGTTGTCCACCTACATCAAAATCCACCAACATATTAGTTTAGAGCTGTTTTGACCTTTTTTGACGGTGCTTGATCTGTGAATATTTCTCTTCTGATTCAGATTAGATTACTTTTTCACTGAAGAACGCAATATTGTGGTTCAAGGACTCATATTTAAGCCAAAAGCAATGGTTTTAAGTTAAAACAGCTTAATGTTGGATTTGGCTTCATAAGATGTTAATTTATGGACTGGAGTGGTGTGGGTTACTTGTGGATTATTGTGATGTTTTTATCAGATGTTTGGACTCTCATTCTGATGGCACCCATTCACTGCAGAGGATCCATTGGTGAGCAAGTCATGGAATGCTACATTTTGCCAAATCTGTTTTGATGAAAAAAAAATTTCAACTTTTTAAAAAATGTCATTTTTGGGGTGGACTATTCCTTTAAAAAACGTAAAGAACCTATAGAGAATCAATTTATAACCCAACATACTTTAAGTATGCATTGCATTTGTTTTCTCATTCAAGTACGCTTGATTACGAATACTTGAGTATGTTTCTGATTTAAGCATTGCTAGGAAATTGCATGACTAAAGCTCTGCATCAATAATCTGTCAACATAAAAGAAACACACATCGCCTATTGAACTGTCTAAACCTCTTTGCTGAAAATCAGGATGACCTTAGTATTATCTGAAAAAGTTGAAAGGGTTGAGTGCATACACTTGCTTCAATTTCGCTGTATTAAATTTGCCATGACAGGGACACCTTAATGTTCCAACAACGAGGCTACGGGAAACGTTTGACCTCTATTTTCTACATTCAGGATGCAGCAATTTATCACCAGCCAAAAAACACGGCACCCTAATTAATTACAACTAAGCAAAGGATGTTTGGAGAGCCAAATTGCCCTAATTCCCTGGATGCACGGTGAAAGTCGTTTGTTATCAAATGTGTGCTCAAAGGTTAGTTTGCTTTTTGTGAAGATGGAATAAGCATTAATTTGTGTGACTAGGAGCGTGGTGCCCTCAGGTGCGGACACGGATAGCCAGTTTGTCAGGAGAGAGAGAAACTACTGCTTCTTTTAAGTTGACAAATTCATTGCATTTTCCAGCAGCATTTTCCATATGGGACAAAGTTCAGCAGCAAACCAGATCTAGTGTTAAAGCTGTTTATAAATTTGATTCAATTATTAAATTTTACCTATAAATATATAATTATTTTTTTATGGAATATTATATATTTTTTGAATAATTTACATATAATTTCTTGCAGGCAGATGCATATAAAATTATATTTATATCAAAGAATACATTTGAAAAAATATATTGTTTTTATATTTTTAATATTTATTATTATTTTTTATTTATTTTTTTTTTTGCAGGTAGTAAGAATTTTTAATAGGACAAGCCGGGAAAATAAAAGATGTGTATCTGTGAGGTATTCACAGTTCACCAAGAACCCTCATCTCCTCTGGCACCGGCTGCTTCATGAATCATTCATTTTTAATAGATTATGCAAATTCCCTTGCATAAAATCAACAAGATCAATAACTGTGGGCATTTTAATTGGGGTTGGAAAACATTTTAAGGATGAGTGTAATCTGTGTTTCTTTTCCTTCAAGGAAACCATTCATCTGAACACCGGATCTAAACATTGGAAATCATTTAAATATTTTTGTTTTGCTTCAGAATTTCTATTTGGTAAGTTTATCATGCATGTTTAAACTGGAATACATTCATATTTAGTACTAGTGCAACCAAAAATGATTTCTGTACTCATCTTCAGATTATTCCAAATGCAAAAATTTGTGCATTATATGTCATATGGACTATTTTTAAGATGGTTTTGTCTTGTTTTTTTAAACATTCATTCCCATTTATTTTTATATTCTTCATAACATCTCCTTTTGTGTTTCAGAGAAGAAAGACAATCATTTGGGTTGAATGTGAGGCTCATGTAGGTGAGTAAATGATGACACATTAACCTGATTATTATATTCATACTCAATTAATATAAACAACACAAATCTGTTGTGACGTGAAACTACCATGAAACAGATAATCAGTCCGCCAACCACAAACCCACATTCTCTCTCTCTTTCTCTCTCTCTTGGCTTTCTGTCACCAGCCAAACACACACACACACACACAGCAATGGCTGTAATGGCTTTTGCATAATTATGTGAATTTTAATAAAAGCGGTGTATATTTATCTTTGACCTGAAGATGATCGTAAAACTGTCAGTAAACTTCACACATTTCACATTAATAACTGGCACAACAAGCACACTACGTTTTAATTAACCGTCCCATCATTTATTATTAACAAGAGCGGGCGAGTGAGCGAGAGAGAGAGACAGAGAAACAAATACCCCACGTTCCCTGTCCGCCATGAGCAAATGATGAATTTGTTTATGTAAATGTTAATATTTGATATCATTTTGAAGCTCAGCGCTGTGATAGAGCAGTTAAGGAACAAACATCCTCTGTGCAAGAGCTCGTTAGTCTAAAGCTGGTTTCATTACCTTTGTTAAAAGACCAATATCACTACACATGAGTTTTGAAACTGCATGTGCATGCATGTGGATAAAACATGAGTGCCTTTGTGTCCAGCTTTACTTCAAAAGCATTTTCAATGCATTATTATTTGAGGGCGTGGATGGTTATGAATGGGACAGATCATGTGATCTTACCTACAGGGTAGCTCTGTGACACGCTGGCGCCCAGGTCAGAGGTCGTGCCGGAGGATAAACTGGGTTTGACTTCATCCAGGCCTGCGTTTAATGCGGGGAGGCTGTATTCGCTCGCCTGCAGACCAGAGGAACATCAAGCATCAGTATTGTTTTAGTACCAGCCTTTATTATATTACAGATGTCAGTTCCTCTGTGATTTAATGTGCTTTCCTCTTTCAAATCAAACTAAAAACTCACTTAATTTATGTTATGCTTGTTCCTCTCACAGTGTTCTTTTGTCTTGCCTTTTTTTAGTTGTTTATTTATTCACATATGTTATTGCTATAAATATTTTGTCATACTTTAAGTTTGTTTGTTCCATAACCACAAATGTTAAAATCCCACTGATTTACATTGAGAGAGAGACTCAAACCGTATGTACAAACAAGAATATCAGAGACTCAAAGTTGGTCTATTTTTATTTGGGTCAGAAATCAACATTTACATTTACAATAAACAACATAAATTAACCTAGCAACCATGTAAAAATAATTTAAAATGTACTCTTTATTATCATGTTATTATTGTTTTAAACATATATTTTATTATTATTATTATTATTATAGACATATAATTATGAATTACAAACAATTATAAAAATGATATATATTTTCACTTTTCATTTAAGTTTATTTTTCCGTTTTCATTTAATTTAAATTTACTGTAATTTTTTGTAATTTTGTTGTGCTTTTTATAATTTTTTATATTACTATTAAGTATTTATCAGTTTTATTTTATTTTATTTTATTTTATTTCCAGGTAGTGATTTTAGTTCTCCAACTTATTTCAATCATTTGCCAAGGCACAATTTCTAATTTTATTTAGCTTACATTTTAAATTTAAATATTTATATTTTAATTTATACTTTTATTTATTAGTTTAAGTTTACAGTAGTTTCCCTGTCAGCCCTTCACAACACCCTGAAATATTTGTTTGCATCCTTTTCATCTTATAAAACATTTTTTATAAGCCATCTTTTGAGCCAGTTGTGTTTCCCATGGGCAAAATTAAATTTTTTACTCTAGAAAATAAAGATGATGACATGTTATTATGAATTTAAATTGAGGGCTTGATTAGTTCAACTCATTCTATAAATAAAATCATTTCTGAAGTGTTGTTTGAGCCTTTGCTGAATCACTTATAGTTGCAAGGCCCCGCTTCGGAAATGACATTGATAAGATTTATGATTTTCACAACCCCCTTCCATTACAGACATGCTCCTCAGACCGTGTCAGCAGATGGGGGGTATTTTTTTTTTCTTTTTTTTAACTCTTTTGTTATTTAATGAGATGAGACTTCCGGCGTCTGCATGTTGAGAATGTCTGTCCAAAGTAAATGTGTGTGTGTGTGTGTGTGTGTCACAGGGAGGCCCCTGACCCCAGCCATGTCTGTCTCTATCACAGATAAACTCTAATTGTGGGCTACAACTGTTTGCGGCGGCCCTGCCTGATGTTTCGCTCTTTTCGGTGGAGGCTGTGGAGCAGAACAGGGCTTTTCTCATGCAGATGGAGGGAAGAGTGAATAGGATGAGCACATGGCTGGCAGAAGTGTGGGAGGAGAGCCTATCACATTCAGCATCTCAGAATGGCTTTTTAATGCCCCTAAACACAACCAAACCACTGGCTCTGCTCCAAAACCTAGTCAGCTGCCTACGTAGGAAGTGTTTTAGGAATCATAGGCATGCTCTGGAAATTAAAAGCTGCTCCAAAAGGCAAGATTTGAAGAATGGCAATACCAAGGCAATGAACTGTGACAAGCTCAGTGAAAATCTATGAAATATGTAATATAAAATATATAAATCTAAAAATAAATAAATGCTTATGAGGTGAGATGTATTTAGCTTTATATATTTTATCCCACTGAGCTTACACATAAACAATTTATTTAGTACAAAACAAACAAACCCCCACTGAATTGTGTTATGTGCACCAGGGATATTAAAGTTAACTAAAATTGAAGCCACAAATAAAATAAAATAAAATAAAATAAAATAAAAAGTTGCATTAAATCAATGTGAACTGAAATAAAATAAAAATATTTTAAAAAATAACTTATTTTATTTCAGCTACTTCCTGAAGTAACATTTTTCATTTTTATTTACTTTATAACTAAAGTAATTGCAATTAAAATAAAATGTATATACTAATAAAAATATACAGACTTATTTATTTATTTATTTATTTTTAAAAAAAGAACTAAAACCACCTATAAGATTCCACTGCAGTGTTCATGCATCCTTAGAAGACAGCTATCTAAGTAGGCAGTAGACAGCTAGTCAGCTCACTAGATTTGGAACAGAGCCATTAACTAATAGCCCAACATAGACAGAGACAAAAATAGAACGGTGGTCTGGTTTAGGGATAGCGAAGGAGGGGAGAAAAAAGAAAGGTGGTCTATGAAGGGAGAAAATAGTCTGATTAATATTGCTTTAAATTAAAACTGATTTTTCTAGAGCGTTCCGTTCGCCCATTTTTTCCTTCAAAGGCTTTCGGTGTTTCCTTCGTCTTTTTTCCCTCCTTTTTAATACCCTCTTTGACGGCCTTTGTGATTGCGAGTCATTTCTAATTCATTTCGGTATTGATCTTGCAGTGAAAATCAGTTTTGTAATTAGCTGCAAATTAGGCCTTCTTCTGGAGGTGAGTGCTGTCGGCCTGATTAATCGCTGGAGTAATGTCTCCGGATCGCACCCAAATTAAAATGAACTCAATTAGGCCGTTCCCTTTGCTTTATGGCTCCGACTCGCTCTTTCGGGGAGAGAAATTAATCGTCACTTGTTGTTTAGTAGTCTAATGAAAGTAAATAAAGGTTATCCATTATAATAAATCCTGCACTTTTAATACGAAATTGTACATAAAGGGTTTCATATGCTGCTGTTTGTTTGTGTGTGCGAGTGTTATTAATTGCTAACATTGTTTGGCCACATTTGGATTTTGTAAACAGCTATGAAGGAGCCGTACAGGAAATGACATCATTTCTCATGTGCCCGTGTTGTCTGTGTGGTAGCTCATCTCGTGTTGTTTTTCCTGAGAATGTATTTTTATTTTCATCAGAAAATCAATAAGCAGAGGGAGTTCTGCTCTTTGATCCTCAATGCATCACTGCAACACCAGCACTTACTAATAAACAACATGTATATATTTATACACATAGATACATAAAAGAAAAACCAGAAACAGGACTGGAAGCATACCTTAAATATTGTAGTTTGCTAAGACAAAAAGTAATACCATGGTATTTTTCTGTTATGTGACATTTAACATGTATTATTATTATTATATATTTGTGGAAGCTGTGATACCATTAAACAGTTTGGGATGCATAATATTTTGAAATTAATATTTTATTCAGCATGCATGCAATAAAATAATCAAAAGTGCCAGTAAAGACATTTATAATGATACAAAAGATACACATTTTAAATAAATGCTGTTTTTTTTTTTAAACTTTCTATTCATCTAAGAATCCTAAACTTTCTATTCATCTAAGTTTCATGATTTCTGTAAAAATATTAAGCAGCAAAAGCTGTTTCAAAAATGGATAATAAGAACCATTATTAAAAACTGAGCAGCAAATCAACATATTACAATTATTTCTAAAGCATCATGTGACACTGAAGACTGAAGTAATGATGCTGAAAATTCAGCTTTGATCACAGAAATAAATTACATTTTAAAATATATTCAAATAGAAAACACTTATTTTAAACTGTAATATTATTTCACTATTTTTGATCAAATAAATATAACCTTGGTGAGCAGAAGATACTTATTTTTTTTTTTTTAATTGTAATGATTTCAGACTTTTTACCTGTAGTGTATACCATGGTATTAGTATCTGATACCATCTTTGTACCGTAGTACTGCTGCTATTTTTTTGTAAGGATAAATAAGTCTAAATATCAATATATTTCCCAGTTCATCACTCACCTGCTCCGGTTTGATGTGTTCAGAAGTGGGAAAGACGTCTGGGAATGCCGGCCTCTCGAACACTCGGTCCAGGGCCTCTAACTGCTGCTGGGTGAAGGCATCAGCTCGCAGATGTTTCCTCAGGCTCTCCACGCTGCCCTGAGAATCGCTGCTCTGCGCTGAACCCTCAGAACCATCTACAGACACAGAAAGTATCCTTCTAGACTCCAACATTCAATAACAACAGGGTATAGTGAGGATTTTCTGAGCCAGACGAGGAAAGGTCACGTTTATGATTGAGTTCTCCTCATACTAGAGCAGGAGGCCCCCATTTTTTTGGATTAAGTACATTAAAAATAAATAAAATTGCTAATACAATCAGTCATGGCCCAATGGTTAGAGAGTTGGGCTCTCTCTTGAGCAAGGCACTGAACCCCCAATTGCTCCCTGGGCGCTGGAGCAATGGCTGCCCACTGCTCCGGGTGTGTGTTCACAGTGTGTGTGTGCACGTGTGTGTTCACTTCTCACTGCTGTGTGTGTGCACTCGTGATGGGTTAAATGCAGAGGGCCAGTTTCGACTATGGGTCACCATAGTTGACAATACGTTGTCACTTTTCACTTTTTCACTTTTTTCAAAATGTCCCTCAGCTGCTAAAACCAAAGAAATATCATGTTTGTACTAATGCACTTACAATGCATGTCAATGGGGCAAGTGTTTACATGTGCACAGTGCACTGCATGCTCATCTCTCTTGTTTTCTCCAGGCGTGTGCAACACTGATTTGATTCTCCAAAACCTCTTTACTTTGAACCTGACAAACACACACCTGAAGAAAACCTATGCTGTTATTGTTCAATCTCTTTACCGGTTAAACAACGTTCCACAAACAGCACTTTCTCTTGGTTTTCCTCTGACCTGATTACCCTTGTGCAGAGTAAAAGACTCCCTCACACCTTTCCCTCTCTCTCTCTCTCTTTTCCTTTTCACCCTGCCAAAATGCTTTAGAGCTCCTTTAAATATCTTCACATCCCGCCTTCTCTGGAAAGTCGCGTCTCCCTTACAAATCTGTCACTCTACATTCGCAGCATATTATGTTCTCTGTGCGGCCCACAGGCGCTGTGATGTATGACATGCTCTGCCTCTATTGATTGACCCGAGAGAGAGATGACATGAGAAAAAGATAAACTCTTGTGCTTCAGACATGAAGCAAAATGTTATATTTATATTTAATATTTATAATACACATTTATATTCTGTTGTTTATATTGTGTACAAATATTGTTAGCTATTAAAAAAAATATATAAATAATTTGTTTAGTATTTTTTATGTTTTCTCTCATTTGAATTCAGTCCTATTAGTAGTGAAAAACATCAGAAAAACTAAATTGCTATTTCTTTGAAAGAATTAACAATATCTTTCAATTGTTTTGGGAGAATACAATTTAATTTATAATAGTCAAAAGTGACTAAAGATGTTTATAATGTTATAAAAAATAATTAAAAAAAAATGCTGTTCTTTTAATTCATCAAATAATGCTGAAAATTGAAGAAAAAAAGGCAGCACAACTGTTTTCAATCTTGATAATAATCAGAAATGTTTCTATCTATGTATTTTTTGTCAGAACTATTATCTGTTTTTTATAAAATAAAATTCTACAAATCTATTAATAAATTCTAAAAAAAAAAAAAAAATGTTTCTTATTATTTCTTATTTTAATGCAGGCCAGTGAGACATTTTTCCCCCAAAGAAATAGCAGAAGGTTGCATCCAAACAAATGAATATCACTTAACATTTAAGAAAATTCCTTGCTATATAAACTTTTATTTTGTTTTATAGCCCATTTTGTTCCAGTATTTAAGAATCAGTGATAAGAGGGATGAGGGGATAAACCCAAAGGGAACGAAAGAGAAAGAGAGAGGGATGGATGGATGGAGTGATAGAGGCTCAGGCTGGAATGAAGTCTTGATGAGTATCCTGTCCCAGCTCATCGTGTCTATAATACTTCTTGATCGCACATTTTTCACTGCCGCTGAATTCAATTGATCAATCATGTCTGTCTGATGGCACCATTTCAGCTGGTTATTACCACTGTGCTTGTCACGGTGACCTTTTCTTTCTGCACAGTGCGCTCTTTCACACACACACACACACACACACACACTGGACACTGCTCTCTCTCTCTTTCTCTCTCTCTCTCTGTATCTCTACAAGTAGATTTTTACATTTTCTGAAGCTTACAAAACTGCCACTATGGTGTTTGAATGTTGTGTGTGATTGTTGAGGTTACTGAGGTGCTCTGAATAGTTGCCAGGAAATTATGCCCTTTCTAGAGTGTTCTGGGTGGTTGCTAACTTGTTTCTGGAGTATTTAGTGGGAAATGCATTGCTATACGATTGATTGTGTGAGCTATAGGTGGTTGTTATGGTATTGCTAGGATGATCTAAATAGTTTCTTGGGCATTGTTATGCCATTTCTGGAGTGTTCTGGGCAGTTTTTAAGCTGTTTCTATGTGATTTCTGTTGTATTTAGTGGGCAGTGCATTGCTATACAATTGATTGGGTGAGCTATGTGGTTGTTAGGGTGTTGCTAGGTGTTCTGAATAGTTGCTAGGACATTGTGTATGGGTAATTTTTAACCTGTTTTTCTGTGATTGCTGGGATATGTAGTGCAGAATGCGTTGCTACACAATTGATTAGGTGAGGTAGGCAGTTGTTAGGATGTTGCTAGGGTGTTATACATAGTTGCTAAGGCATTGTGTATGCCATTTTAGGGTGATCTGGGCAGTTGTCAACCTGTTTCTCTGTGATTGCTGGGATATGTAGTGCAGAATGCATTGCTACACAATTGATTGGGTAAGCTAGGCAGTTGTTAGGGTGTTGCTAGGGTGTTCTACATAGTTGCTAAGTAGTTGCATTGTGTATGCCATTTATACGGTGTTCTGGGTGGTTTTTACCCTGTTTCTACGTGATTTCTGGGGTATTTAGTGGGCAGTGCATTGCTATACGATTGATTGGGTGAGCTATGTGGTTGTTAGGGTGTTGCTAGGTGTTCTGAATAGTTGCTAGGGAGTTGCTATGTCATTTCAAGCGGGATCTGGGCAGTTGTCAACCTGTTTCTCTGTGATTGCTGGGATATGTAGTGCAGAATGCATTGCTACACGATTGAGTGGGTGACTTAGGCAGTTGTTAGGGTATTGCTGGGTGTTCTAAATAGTTGCTAAGACATTGTGCCAGCCATTTCTAGGGTGTTCTAGGGTGTTTAACCTGTTTCTGTGCGTTTTCTGGGGTATTTAGTGGGCAATATACATTGCTAAATGATTGATTGGATGGGCTAGGCGGTTGGTGGGGTGTTGCTATGCTGTTACTAGAATATCTTAAATAGATACTATGGCATTGTTGTCATTTCAAGGGTGTTCTGGGTGGTTTTTAACCTGTTTCAATGTAATTTATAGGGTATTTATTGTGCAAAGCATTGATTGATTTGGTGAGTTAGGCAGTTGTTAGGGTGTTGCTAGGGAGTTTTTATACTGTTTCTAGGATGCTATGGATGCTATTAACATGTTTCAGCGTGATTTCTGAGTATTTAGTGGGCAATGCATTGCTATATGGACTGGGTGAGCTCGGCGGTTGTTAGGGTGTTGGTATACTGTTGCTAGCGTGCTCTTTTCAGTTTCCATAGTATTGCATTTTGTTTCCAGTGTTCTCTCTGTGTCCAAGATAGTTGATAAAATGTCCTGCATTTTTTTAGCATGGTGATATGCGATTTCTAGGTACTGTAGTTGCTCACTGAAAAAGCATCCTCAAGTCTCTAAACAATAGTAATAGTGATGTTTGACTTTTGTGTTTTTCCCTCTTTAGCCTGTTAAAGCTGGATGTTTCCGAGCAGGCGCTCTGTTTAGACAGCTCCCATGGGGGTCCTTGAGGTGGAGTGGGTATTTGCTGTATCGGGCGCAGGGGCAAATGAAGTCATTAATTAGGTGCCATTAGGGAGCCTGGGCCACAAACCTGATCAATACAGCTGCATTTGTCATTCACACCAGTGACAACAGCTTCCCACTCACTGGATGAGCAACACGCACATGTGTGCCCATTACTGCTCTGGATCGCTGTGGTGTTTTGGCAGGAACGATGAGCGTAACGCTTCAGCTGCTTAGAGAAAATCGACTACTGAATCCACATGTGACTCCTACTGTGACCACGAACAAACATCATTATATTACTGCAAAATCTGTTTTAACTTAAAAACTGAAACAATATTACAGGGAATATTAGACATAGATACGGATATTGTTCATTATATTGCAACACTCTCAGAAAAGAAGTTCAAAAGCTTTCACTGGGGGGTTACCCTTTTAAAAAAGTACTAATATGTACCATTTAGGTATGAATATGCACACTTTAGTTACAAATATGTACTTTTAATGTACTAAAATGCATCCTACGGGGTAAACAAGGCACAAATGTGTATCTTTTAAAAGGATACTGTCCCAGTTGGATCTTTTGTACTTTTTATTCTGAAAGTGAAGTCTTCTGTATTAATATTAAATGCTTTGTGAGAAGAATCAACTGAATCTCAAATCAAATTTGCGTCATCATATATTCATGTTTGCATATGCAAAAGTGCAAGTCATGTAAACCATTTTTAAGATACTTTAATGTCTAAGTCTCCATTATGGCAGTTTGTTTTCATTTAATCTTATATGGATTTGCAACACTATGCAAAATGTCAGAATTTTAATTTTTGCATTAACATTTGCATTTTACTCTCTTCACTTTTGCCATGCTGCTCCCGTCTGTTAGGTTACCAAAGTAAAGTACGCAGCTGATCAGGACATTTGGCGAGCTTCTTCAGTCATAGAATGAGATGAGTGTTGGGGTAATGCATTAAAAGTAACTCAAGTTACATAATCAGATTACTTTTCTAAGTAACTAGCAACTTATTACTTTTTAATTTACAAGACAATATCTGTCACTTTGTTTTTCCATTTCTTGACAATTACTTTTTTAGAGACTAATGCAATATTGTAATGCATTATTTTTAAAATTACGTCTCCCCAACACTGCCAATTAGTGCTTATGTAATGGCTTTCACCTGGAGCCTCAATGGCACCGGCTTTGAGGCGCTGGTGCACAGTTGCGACGTGTGCTGCCCTGCTGCTGTGGTATTGATCTGCGACTGAGTGGAGCGGATTCCTTTTGACGTGAGTCAGTATTAAGACTGAGGTAACGAGGGAGCGCTCTCTCTGAGAGCAGATAAGCAACTCCATAACGCCGCAGGATTCACACCCACAGGGCCTGACCCCATGGGAAAGAGAGAGAGAGAAACTTCTCTTATGGCTTTGCTTCAGGGCCCAGATTTTACATGACTTTCCAAATGGCAAATTAAAACAGCGCCCTGTTTGTGTATAAAAGTAAATTAGAGCTCGTACCAATTTAAATACTTGCACTACAGACTTAATGTATGTACTTTCCATAATTTGAGCATGTAGTAAAACTGTAAAGAGATATAAAGACGTTTTCATTAGCATTTGCATCTAGCGTCTAGAGAAATGAATTACCTTAATTATTTAAGTTTTGTCGTCACTTTTACCTGGAAAACCTGAAAAAGAGCAAACTTGTCCTCTTCTAGTGGTTTACTGTTGGCAAAACTAGCCTAAAAAAGCATGTACCAATGCAAACCATCCGTGCATGTTTTGACATGCTGTTTTTAATGTACTATAATCGTAATCTTGCATGCTATTTAGGATGGATAGTATCAGAATTGTAACCCTCCTGTTTTAATAAACATTTGCGTTTGTGCTTTCCTAGTTGTCACCTGGCATCAAACATATTCAGTCAAGATATACAGAAAAAAAATCTCATGTAGAAAAATAATACAAAAGTGGACTTAAACAATATTATTGTGAATAATATTGTGGAAAACTGTAGTGCATGTGTCCATGGTCAAGTTTACCATAGTAATCATAGTTTAAAATATCAGTGTTTTTATAGTTAGTTACTACAATGAAGTTGTGGTAATTTGATTTTTAAAAGCTTGTATTAATGTTTTATGATTTTCTAGCAGCAACAGTAATTGTTTAGTTGTTGATATAGTGCCACTTCATATGAGTGCCATATGAAATTGTGGCTGTTATTGAAAAACTTTGGTTTGTTGTTTACAAAATTAACTTAAAAACTATGGACATGCCGTTGAAAATCCACTGGAATTATTATAGCATCCAGGGATCTTCTGGTCATGTTAAATTTTATAGTTAAAGCATGTGAATTTTAATCTTGCATACTATTTAGTACGGTTTTTGTATGCAGATAAACTATAAGCGCTCTATTTGAAGAACATCCCGTTTTGTGTTTTTTGGTTCTTATGCTTATTTGTTAAAATCTTATTTATAGGATTCTTTGGCCTAAACACTGACATCCTAGCCATAATGTTAAGACAAAAATCATTGCAAAGTGGAATTTTACAACTAAAAAATGAACGTGCATTTCCCAGCATAAATACAAATCAGTTTAATGGTAAGGAATATAAAAACACACATTCACAATCTGAGTTAAAGCTGCACAGCACCAGCTCGTTCTCTTCTCTGTGGTGTCTTGGGTTGGCCGGCGTAAAACTGCTCTCATCTTTTTAATGGTCTGCTCTTATGAGACAGCTGTAAAGGGGGGTGCTGGGATGTGTGGATGTTAGATGTTAATTTGTGCCGTAATAGCTTTTCTCGGCGGAATTGCAAATTCTCTTAAATGTCACTTGCAGCATCGCGGCTCAGACAGCCAGGGTCCGTGCGGATACCAGCGCTGTCTCTCTCTCTCTCTTTCTCTCTCTCTCTGTATCGTGCTACTTTTAATTTGCAGTAATACAGTAGCGCTGTCAGATTAATGGCTGGTGTGACACCTGTGTCCCCGCGGCCTGCTCTCTCAGCTCCGCCGTGTACATAACGCGTGTCACAGCGCATTATCTCTCTGCTCGGCTCGTAATGGGCCCTGCGTCTGAGGCCACTGCTGACTCCAAACCTACTGTAAGAGCTGCGTGAGCTCTTGGCCTCTCTTGGCGTGCTGCCACAAGCAGGACCCAAAGAAACACTGTCCTTATACCACTAAGATCTGTTACATTGCATCTGACAGTGTTACGTTTAAAAACTCGCTGTGGCTTTCTCAGAAGATGGCTGTTTTTATTGTGCATCTTGTTTGTGTGGTGGTTTAAAAAACTGTTTAAAGCAACCAGTGAAATCAAAATGGACTTTCTTATTGCATGTCCATGCATCTGTTTTCCTGTTTAACTTGGGAAAATGCATCACATTATGGAAATAAAATGATTTTTCATTTAGACAAAGATTATGGGAGTATGTTTTACAATTTCAGCTTTCTGCTTCAAAATTTTGCATTTAAGTCAGCGTGTTACTTGCTGTTTCTTTGTAATTATTGTGAAATTTATTAGCAATTTCTGAATGAAAATAGTTTAAGAGTTAATCCTGAGAATTTAGAGTATATTTTAGTTCTCTAATGTAAAAAAAACTAGGAAAAAATAATCTCATTATGGAAGTAAAACACACTGTAAATGTTATTTTACTAAGCTGTAAATAAAACAAGGATTAATATAGTATGTTTTACTAGCCCAGCCTTTCTACTTTCAAATTTCTTATTTATTTTAATAAGTTACTTGCCATTTCTTTGTAATTATTTGTGAAATTTACCAGCAATTTCTGAGGGAAAATTCTTTTAGAGTAAATTTGCTGTATATTTTACATCCAGAATGTGAAAAAAAAAGATATAATAAAAGTTATAATAAAAAAAAAACACTTTTGGAGTACATTTTAATATTTCAGTTTTTCATGTTTCATGTTTAATTCAGTTATTTGTTTTTTTTTATATTATTTGTAGTATACTTGCAATTTCTAAAGGGGAAAGTTACTGTATATTTTACTGTACATTTTACTTCTATAATGCGAAAACTAGGGGGGAAATCATGACATTATAAAAGTAAAATGCATTTTTTAATTAAAAATGAAAAAAATTGTTGGTGTATGTTTGATTAGACAATACTATTTTAGTCTTTTTAACCTCATGTTTAATTCAATGAGTTACTTAATGATTTATTTGCTTGTAAGAATTAATTAAATTTACTAGCAATTTTTAAAGTAAATTTACTGTACATTTTACTTCCATAATGTGAAAAGTAGGTAAAAACATCATATTATAAATATCTAAATATTTTTTGTGAAGTATTTGCAATTTGCGACTTGCCGTTTCTTTGTAATTATGCACTTAAACATTTGTTTGAAGTGCACTTTACTTATAAAGTGATGCATTTTTCCTACAACAAATTTTGTTTTAGTATAGTTGACAACGACAGTGCATGTTAACTTTAAACATGCAGCATTATGGGATTTTGCATTCTATGTTTACTACATTTTGCTGCAGGGAAGACACTGTTTTAAAAGCATCTTTAGCTCAGTGTGTGTGTGTGTGTGTGTGTGTGTGTGGCTTCAGGTTTGTCTGGCAAAGATAAAGTACACCTATTCTGGATTCCAGGTGTCTGCAGTCCGTGCAATGTGTGTGTGTGTGTGTGTGTGTGTGTGTGTGTGTGTGTGTGTGTGCGTGCATGCATCACATGACCATTTGTGAAGTTATACATAACATACACTGCCTTCCTCCTCTCCTCTCTCCTCTCTCTCCTCCACCTCTTCATCCCCATCGCTTAAATCAAGAAAATGGCCACGCATCAAGAGGATCATTTGGGCCCGAGAACAACCCTCAAAACAGTCAATCATCTTAAAGACGCACACACAGACACAAGCAGATCTGAAGTCACCCATCATTCCTGCTGCCGCTGATGTCACCCCTGCGCCCTTGCAGCATCTGACAGCAAGAAAACCGATGAACCCCAATGCAACACAAACGACTGCGAGTGTAACGCTCTAATCACAAGAACGACTCTTTCTGTGCGCAGCGGATCACGTGGTGCTGAATGCGGAATTGTATCTGTTACGAGTTAAAAAAAAATGGCAATAGCACGACTGGCACAGGACATGCATGCTGCTATCTTTGCTTTGTTGTTTAGTTAAACACCTATTACCACGAGTCATCCGTGCCATAAATATTCTCTCTAGAGTCACAGGAAAATGACATCATGACAGCTCTGGTGACTAATGGCACCACATGAACGTACACAGAACACGTACGCAGTGCACAAAACCCTTCGCTAGCAAAGACGGTGAGCTGTGACGTCAAAGTCAGCAGACAGGAAATCATGTAAGTGCATTTTATTATTTCTCTGAGTTCTCTTTCACTCACTATTGTACTGTATTGCAACTTTTGAGGTAAAACTAGTCACAGGATTTGTTAAAAAAAGGCATACAATACAAAGATACGCAGAGATATGTAAACAAATGTTGTGTGGATATTTTAGTATATGTTGAATCATTTATATAATGTCGAATAATATATTAATATTAGTTGTTATTAATAAAATTAATAAAAATATTAAATAACAATTAATAATAATTTAGATTGTGACTTAATATACAAAACATTTTAATTATACGTTTAAATTTGTTTGGTCAAAAAATACAGTAAAATCAGTAATATTGTGAAATAATATTCCAATTTAAAATAACTGTTTTCTATTTGAATATACTGTAAAATGTAATTTACTTCTGGGATCAAAGCTGTATTTTCAGCATCATTACTCCAGTCTTCAGTGCCACATGATCCTTCAGAAATCATTCTAATATTTGCAGTATAAAAAATATTTCTGATTATTATCAACAGTTGTGCTGCTTCATATTTTTATGGAAACTGAGACACATTTTTTGGGATTACTTAATGAATAGAATGTTTAGATCAACATTTATTTAAAATCTTTTGTAAAAAAGAAAAAAAAAAAGTATTCTTATCTTAATATATTTTTGATCATTTCTTTGCATACTTTTTACAATTTCTCCCTAAACAATATATATATTAAAAAAACTAAAACTGTCAGTTGCTTGTGAATGTGAATCTAATACTACAAAACAGGTGTACGATTTTTGGCCAGAATAAGCTGCAAAGTTGACCAGACATACTGATAGTCAAAGTAAGCACCGTAGAAAGAGAGAGAGGTCCTTGAGCTAAATGTCCTCTTAAGACTGTCGCTCTTGTTTGACTGAGTTTGTTAGTTGGCTACATCATCTTGACATGTAATTACTGAAGCTCTCTTAATCACTGCAGTGCAGATTAATAACGGGGGGCTCCTGTGGGGGTCACATCAGCACATCAAACCCCCTCTGCCTCCCTCTGAGTCACACACTTGATAAATACTGCACCCAATCATTACACATTCAAGGGCAATCTGCTCTGAATATTATATGTGAAAACTAAACAAAGTAGATTTAAACAGAAAACTGACTGTGAATGCACAATACAAAAGCACATTGGACAGTGTAAGTCATCAGGTACCAGTAACTTCTCTCTAATTAAACATGCATCTCATATGCTCAGTCATGAACAAATATATATGTATATAAAAAAAATAAAATATAAAGATATTAATTAATTTAAAAAAGAAAAGAAGTGTAAATAATTATGAAGGTAAATATTTAATAATAATAATAATAATTATTATTATTATTATTATTGTTATTGTTGTTGTTGTTGTTAATGAAAGTTAAAAAAAAAAAAAAAATCTATTGTTTGTAGCCTTGCATGGCTTCAGGAATATTTTTCTGCATGTCCTCGAAAAGACCATGAATGAGAGAGAAACCGCAGACTTACCAGCATCTCTTTTCCGCTTTTCTCCATTTGAGCGAGGGATTCCCAGAATGCCGTTGATTGAATAGGAGCCCACAGGGTCATTGGAAGAACTGGAGACTGGAGGAGATGCTGTACTGGGGACTATGAAAGTGAAAAAGAGAGGGTAAATGATCAAAACTCTTCCTATCACATTAGAATTACTTATATCAAATTGCATTCGATCTGTTTGAGATACTTTGAGGTTTAAAAGTCTGACACTAGTGTTTTGTATTTTTCTGCATTAATGCACATTATTATAAATTATAATATCAGCATAAAAATTTAGATGAATAAACAAAATCATATTTGCATAATAGCAGGATAGAAATGGCATGAACAAAAGCTGATGATCATGATCTCCAGCATTATTTGAGAGCATCTTAAGCTTCAATGGAAGCAAGAAAATCTGACAATCTGTCACATTGTCGATGTTACTAATTTACCTGCATTTGATTAGTCACCTAAAATGTGCATAATCTTTAAGATTTCTTCATTTTATGTCATTATGTCTTTCTTTCTTATTCCCCGGTTTCAGTTAGTTTTTGGATTTCATTGTTGTGTCAGAATTTTGACCTTCGGATATGATTTCTAACACAGCTTTTAAGTACTTATGCCGATGTGCAAAAAAGGTCTAATATTACATAATTTGATGATGCTCAAAATGTTCAAAAATGTCAGCAAAACTTTCCATCTTATTCAGTTTTTTTTCACAAAATAGGAATGAAGTTTTTTCAAGATTTTTCACAAAAGAAGTATTCAAAATGAATAATTGAATTTTCAATCTAGACAGAAGTGGAAAAAAGGAAAATCTGGATTATGCATGAAATAATAATGTCTTCAGAATCTGACCATCAGCTGCGAATTGAACAGAATAGTTGCAATCTGGCTCAGAGGAAGACAGGAATCATGATTTTATGGCTGTTTTGTCTGGTTTTTAAGGGATAAAACAAGACTTCTTCACCTTCCAAATGGTCGTCGAAAACAAAAATGCTACAAATGCATCATATTTGGTGAGAAACTCTGACATGCTCAAGCAAAACAGACCCTGTTTTTGGAACGAGTGCAATTTGGAAACAAGCATTAGATATGATGCAGGGCAGTGCAATGAATTAAAAGACAAAAGTTTAGCGTGCATCTGTACTTTTGAACTAAACCACTAAGACATAGTAGGTAGGCATCTGATTGTGGTTTTTCTACTGTAAACTGGTCCAGCTGCAGGTAATATCCAGCTCTGAGCAGAAAGCTTTGGCCCTTAATTTGATTTGGAGGGATGACCTTGTCCACAAAGGTCCAAAGATGGCCCCTGGAGTTAATGATGTGATCTTACCTATAGTGTGTCCTGGGGTGGAAAGAGATGTCCCATCTGGTGAGGGGTGAAACGGTTGCTGCACCTTCGTCCGAATGATCCTGCACAGTAAATACAGTATATTTACTCACATGGAACTCCAGAGCCAATGCAGTGTGTCGCTCTTTGTCTGTCTGTCTCCCTCTGATAATCTCAGATTTACTTTATATATCTCCGTGCAGACAGAACGGATAACCGCAGACGTTCAGATCCTGTTTAGCCGAGTGAGAAGCAGACCCGCCGTACCTTTAAGGTGAGCTATAGCGCAAAGCTCTCTGAGCTCTTTTGCCTTGAGTGATCTTGCAAACAAAGCATGAAATCACAACAATTCACCGCGATAATCGTCTTCTCTGTTTGTGTGTGTTTCGGTCCTGAGGAGAGCCTCAGGCTGGGTTCTAGTGTGGATGAGGTTCTATTGATCTAGACTCTAGGATAAAAAGTTCTGAATTAGCCACATGGGTACTGGGATGCAAATGGAAAGCTATAAATTATATGTGACAGGAAAGCAATAGTTGCTCAGTGCGGTGTACAAGCTTACGCCAGCATTTGATTCTGTTAATCTGAACGGCACTTTGGGAAAAAGGCCCGCTGTCACGCTCATTTGTAAACTTTGGATCTATTCATCACCAGCGGCATTGCTTCTGTTTCAGCAGACATATGCAAACAAATGCACTGGAAGTGCACTGTGTTTGTGCTGCATGCAAAAACCATGCTTTTTGTGACACTTTTTTTTTTCATTTCATGCCCCATGAAGATTATTGATTGTAAAAATATTTAGAATAGACTGCAGATACTATTCAAAGAGCAAATATATTTCCATTAAAACGAGCGTGCTGCTAATATTGATATCTGCTGAAATAAACATCAACTTTAGGGATGTGTCCTCAGGGCATTGAAACAGAGAATGGAAAGAACATGCAGTGACAACATATCAATATTATATTTCATTTCTCTCTTTAAAACCAGAGTTTGACCCTCTCGCATGGCCTGGGGAGAATAAATCTGCAGACTTTATCCACAATCTATGTTTCTGTTATTGAATAAGTCATTTGGAAGAGTGAATTAATGTCTGGGTTGTGTCTGAAAATCCTCGGAAGAAATATTAAAATTGCTTTACATGTGAATCAATAATATTGAGCGCCGTTGAGGAGGTTTTTATAAGTCTGGTGGTTTCGGTGCTGTCACTTGTTGGCTGTGGAGACACTTTAGTACAACAGGAACTCTGTAACGCTTAATAATGCATGTTAAAGAAAAGTGTTTCGAGTCTGAACATCCTCTCACTGTCAACAGGCCCGCTCTCAGTGTGCACACACAACTAGAGCTTTTTTCATTCATGCAACATTTTGCTTTAATGAACAACTTTTAATGCAACTCTTATTGCATACCACACCTTGCCTAATGGATCAGCAGACTCTTCTTTGCAAGCTGCAAGCTTCAGAATTCCCAAATTATTTATCTTATATTAACAGATTGAGCTTGGTTTTAGCCTTATTCAATGATCCAGACACTGCTTCATGCATGAGTATATCTACATACTGTTAAATATAAACAGACAAAAAGGTGGAATAAATTGTGTTTCATCAAAATTAAGCTATGCCTAATACAGTCTTTAAAAGGAGTCACATTTGCCTGCATTCATATTTTAATTCATCTCATAAACAAAGACCTGTTTCCTGTTTCAAAATAGCCAGACTGAATTCAATTAGATTTTAGAGACGTTTAAGGGCTTTGGTAATTACATTAACGTACATTTTGCATTTATCTCACAAGTTCATGTCAAAAGACGTTCAAATGGCCCTTTTTAGGTGACCATGAGGCATGAAATGAATTTTTTCTAGCCTTCTCTTCTGTTGTGTGAGGCGCTCTATTCTTCGCCATCGACTCATTAAAATGTAATGCAGAGTCTGGTTTTATGGAAGAGTGAATCTTAACCAAAGTTCAGCGCCTCACTGCTTCTTTTTACCGGTTTGATTTTCCACACAAGTCTAACACACCACCCTAAACCACCATTTTAAGGATGTAAATAGGATCATATTGGATTATGGATTATGCATGCTGCAGATTTCCTATATTTGTAGTCTAGGTGGTATATTATCGATTCCAGTTGGAACAAAAATAAAAATGTTAAATATAAAACCTTGTATTTAAAAAAAAAATCACACTTTCGTTTAATTTCAGTATTAATTCATTCAAAGTATTTTATAGACCAATAATGTTTAGGCTACACAAATGAGCAGCTGACAACGATGAAACATTTGAAAATCCTTGTTGCTTCCTAATGACTATCTTCTCTTTATATATATTATTTTGGAAAATAGAAGGAACAGATAAATAGCGGTATAAACTCCAATCGAGCAGCCCTGTGTCTCTTTTACCAGGTCTGATCGCCATTCATTGATCGGTTTTCACTCGGTCAGATGAGATTTTAGAGCTTCAGTCTGTCATTGTTGCGGTAGTTTGAAGCAGGGGGTTGAATTTCATCCATAAGACCACCGGCAAAGCCACAAAACGGAGCTTTATACTGCAACAATAGACAGCCTAATATTCGCCAAAATACTTGATAATTACTATAATGAATTTCAAAGCTTTTTACTTCAAAAATACTTGAAACGATTTAAAAAAAAATGTTTTGGAAATAATTTCCATATTTTTTACCTCAACGAATGGTGATCAGACTGAGTAAAAGCAAACGTTTAACCTGTTTTTTTTCCTAATCGGTGGAAAGACATTAAATTGATTATTTTTGTATTGAAGTATAACTACGTTTCAAATCTCTGTGGTTTATATTAATTTAAAGGTTTACGAACCACGTTTAGAAGTAAGTCAAGGTGCGCTAAACAGACGATCAGTTTTTTTCACCTGAGCTGGTAACCATAGCAACCGCACGCAGCTCTACTACTTTCAGGTATGATCAGTTTCGGGACAGAACACAGATTGTCCAATAATTTTTTTATTGCAGATTAGCACATTGCATAGTTTAAAATGTCTTGACGGAAGCTATAGACGGCAAATTAATGACAGAAAAAGTAGACAAGTATTCACTCAATAATTGGCACAACAGATATTGGGTTTTTCTCACCTGTTTATGGAGGAGACGCTGGGGACGGTGTCATTATCACAGATACCCTCCGCTAGCAGCCTGTCCCGGATCTCCCAGGCGAACATCGTGGGATTCTGGCGTTTATAGTCCGCTATTTTATCCACCACCTTCGGCGTGGCCACTTTAGGTTTGGATCCTCCGATGACTCCAGGCTTTATGCTGCCAGTCTCATAATATCTGCAGAAACAAGTGCAAATCTGATTTTCATAACCTGACCAAACCTAAAAGACAATAAACAACAGATGCGTGCTAACAAAGCCATGAAAATGTTTTATCTAAGCTACTTAACACGGCCCATAGCAGCACTAGTAGGAAATTATCATATGATTAGAATACTAATTTAAAATTTTGCTCAGCAGGACATTAAACAGCCCATCTGTTTTAGTTACTCACTTATTAATCTAAGATGAAGAAAATAAAATCTATTGGGAAACGGAATTCTATACTGTGATGAACTACAATAAGCTAAGCTAAAATCAGTTTGTCTCTGAATCACTTTTGGACTAATAAATCAATTTATTATTAAATATATCATTTATTACATTTATTAAAAGCTTATTAGCATTTCCACTTCTGCTTTTTGACCTCGTTGAAATAGCTTGAACTAACAATTTAATTTGATTTAATTTTTTTATTTTATTTGAAAGCATTCAAATCATTGGTCAGACAATTTATTTCAGCTCAGACCAAAATAAATGAATTGCCTCTTTTTCTGTATAAGAATAAAATGCATCTTTGGATTTTTATAGTCTGAGATGGAAAAGTTTTTGGCAAGATAATAATAATAAACACATCGTTCAGGCTCATTAAAGATGACTCTTTTGGTTTTGTTTATTTCACACTGGGTATAATCAGTGAAAAAGCACACTTTAATGATTTTCAATTCTGTGCTATATTAAAATAAGCAAAACGTTTTTTCTTTTCTTTGACAGCATGTTGGGTGGATCGTCATGTGCTTAAAAACATTTGCAGCATGTTAATAATTCTTGTAGAATTATTATGCATCCAGTGTTTTATTAACTGTGATACTACATAAATATTTGTAAATCAAAATGCGCCTGAAATTTACGCTTCACGTCAACTGATGCGTTGTTCTTTAATGGGGCATCTTGGACTGAGTAGATATCATGTTGTAGGGTCTCACCTGCCCAGGATTTTGCTGACGCAGCCGTGACTGACCCTCAGCTGTCTGGAGATGTCACAGGGTCGGACCCCTTGATGCGCGAGCTCCACGATTCTCTGGCGCACGACGTCAGGTAAAGGCCTTCCGTTCACGAACACCCCGCCCAGCTGGTTCACTCCCCCGTGCCCTATACCGGAGACAACAGCAACAAACACCCACAACATAACATTACATACAGGCCGTCAGTGACGTCCGTCACAAGTCCGTCACATTCGTCCAGTTAACAAAAGACGCCTTCTGTGCGGCCACACGAGTTAGAAATTGCAATCAAACGCACTTGGAAACCCTGACTCTACTCACATCAAGTCACTGAATTAACAGACGCAAACGAATCTATGCAATGATAAAATAATTGTTCATAACCTATCTGTATTATTTTCGTTTATAGATATACACATACACACAGCGAAAAAATGCACAAACATATTATTATATTATATAAAACATATTATATTATAGTTCATCTAGAATTCTATATTGTTATTATTGAATATTATTTTATACAATAATCTAAAACATTGCAACATATATTATAAATTTATATTTATTATACAAAAAGAATAATATATATATATATATAAATATACAATTTATTTTGTAGCCTATATATTATGTCTGTAAATGAATTGTAATTGTGTAAATACAGTGACGTTCAGTAGCATTTTTAAAGCGTTTCACAAATTCTCTATATGGCCGAAAAATTAACATTTATTTTTCTATTTATGTTTTCCAGTGATGCACATTAAACTCCTGTCCTGGTTGTTGAAACAATACTGGGGTTTGTTACTCGTAGGTGAGCGATTAAATTACACGAGCATTTATTGTTTTCATTCCCTAGATATAAATTATTAAACAGTTTAGTTTGATCACGTTACATATTGTTATTCTCAATTGATTATTTTTTTTAAACGTTCCATTTTAATTCATTTAAAAGTCCAAAGCTTGATGCAGAACCATAAAGCAATCTTTTAATGTTGTGTTTTTTGTATTTTCAAATTTTGCAGTTTTTGCTTTGACCAATCAAAAATATTTACCACTGTAAATCGAAGTGGAATTTTCCCAATATCCTTAATATTTTGGTCTTTTTTTAATTCCTTGCATTCACTTGTTTTTTTTTTTTTTTGTTTTTTTTCGTAAATAATAATGCAAATAGCGCTTTTTTTTAATGTTCTCACCACACGCAGGTACGTTTATCTCGATTATTAACTGAGTTCTTTAATGTTTCAATTTTATGTTGTTTTATTTGTTCCCTAAATGTAATATAAGAACAGTGTAATTGTATCTGTTTATCCGGAAGCCTAATAATTTCCTGTTCCAGTGAGGATCTTAATTGGCTTAAATGTGAAAAACATTCTCCAGATAAACTCCAGTGTAACTCACGGTGCATGGCGGAGAAGGGGTCTGCCTTACAGTGAATATCCATCGGATAACAGAGAAAAGACAGATAATCAACTGAAGTCGCCGTCTCGTCTTTCTTACACACAGAACAACTGAAAGAAACGAAGAAGACGTAAGGTGAATCCAGCCGAGGAGAGGGGAACTTCGGAAAGTTGCAAATGGACGCAGGATTTGTCAGGTGTCAGACATGACCGTGTGTTCTAGGTCAGAACAAAGTGCTCTCAAAGCAATAAATGCTTAAATGTTTTCAGCACGCATGCTTTCCCCAGAACTCGTTTTCCAGCGTCCGTCCCATCCATCCGCGTGTTAGTATCTCTTATATCCCGGTGGTCTCGGTTAGCAGGTGCGGGGCTGCTGGGTTTCGGCTCTGCGCATGGATGACAGATAGCAGAACCATTGGAGACTGCGGGTTTCCTGTGCCCAGCTTTCCCTCAATAACAAACACGATGCGTTTGCACGCGCGCACGGCCCGGGACTGAAGGACTTGGGTCGCTCGTGTTGGTTTGTAAAAGCTCCAGCCCCCTCCTTTACGCGGACCCCCTTTCGCCACTATGGATGAGTGTATCAGACAAAGGCAGTAGATTCCAGCACTTTGTGATTCGCTCAGATGAAGCTCCATCCGCCTGTCACTCCAAAAGGGGAGGGAGAAACACGGTGCCTCTGAGTGAATGAGAGTTTAGTGGAAATTGAGTGAGGATGAAAGCAAATCATTTGCTTTTCGTTGTGATATAATAGTTTACGACTTATGAGGAATTCTGTCAAATCACAATTGCGTATTTTCTGCCACGTCCTTAATGAATCGTATCAATGCTGTAACGAAAAACAAACGAGCGCGCAGGTAATAAGATGCGTAAAATGAGCATTTGTATTAAATTAACCTTCACCTTCAGTCAACATCTCACAGAATAAAAGCGCACAGCTGTGGTCTCCGAAATATAATGCCAAATACGCATCTTGCTCGAAAAGCGCAGCTCTAATGTCATTAATGGAGAGGTCGATGGTGTGATTATGGTTTGATTTAAACACCATCTTGTTTTGATTTGCTGCGCTCGTCTCTGCGGTGAGCAGCTTTGGATCGGGTCAGGCTGACAGAGACTGGCTGTAGGTGGCGCTATATCGTTTCCAAATCCTTCGGAGACGCAACAAAAAAGATGGGTACGTTTATAAATACATATATTACTTTTTATATCGTTACAGAATTCGAGGCAAAAGAAAATATTACAGTGTTGAATTTGTTTAATTTCTAAGTTACACTCTCCATTTTTTTAGGTGTTAGGTAAAGATAAACATATCTTTACATTATTCGTATAAGAAATGCAAATTTAGCTGTTTTATCACATAAATATAAAATATCTTTTATTTTGGATATTTTGGATACAGAAAAGTTGACTTCTTTCAGACACATCTGGACTGTTTTTTAACTCAAAAAAAAAAAAAAAAAAACAGGGAGATGTGCATGATGCAAAGAAAAGTAAACTTTCTTATATTGTCCTTTTTGTTTTACTTTCTTTCCCCCCAGAGTTTGATGTTGTGCCTGTATTTCACAAGAGCGGTTTATTTTCGTGTGATTTCCCTGCAATAAAAATACTTTTCTTTATGAAAACCAATATAATAACGAATAAACTGAATTGCAGATTTGATAGGAGTTGTTATAAATCAAATTAAGTTAATTAAATATTAAATAATTTAAAAATAAATTTTAAAATGTAGTTTCAGAATTAGGAAGGGTTAAACCGAAATTTATGGGAAAATATTATTTTGTTTAAAATATTAATGCACGTAATATTACCTCATACAATATTTAACAACATGACCAGTTTTTAAAAAATGTATTTTATGTAGTTATTTCATGGTGATATTTTATAAACAAAGAATGAAATACTCGCTGGTACTATAAAGACTGCAGAAAGCCGCAGTAAAGTGGAAATGTTTTGGACGGATCTCTGAGGGACGCAGGGGGGCAAGTCGGCTAGTCTGCCTCCTAGTTAGGTTAGAGGATGATTTTTCTTTCTCCTGGTGTTTTTGGAGGAGCTTCTGGTACAATATGTAGCACTGCGGGCTCTAATTTCACCCTCCGTTGCACACCTTCCCCAAAGCTAGGGTTTTTTTTCTCTGTGAGACCCCCTCCCAGCCTTTCCCCCCTGCCCTTGTGCTCTCTGCGTTTTTTGCTCTTTTTTTTGTAGACTTCTAAAATTAAGTGTTAGTGTTTTTGTCACCCTTGGAGAAATTTCACACTGAATTTGAGCAGACATTGTAAATCATAGCAGGACTTGGCGTTATGTGTTTGAGTCCGTCAGGGTTTCAAATACACGAAGAAGCCAAATTTGTTAAAAGCATTCAAACAGCAATAAACGGAATCACATAATTATTAATGGATCTCCTATCAATAAACAAAAACAAAGCAAAACAAAAATAATAATAATAATAAAAAATAATAATTAAAATAAATTCCAAAACAAATGATGCATTTAACAGTTTAATGCCGCTCTTAGATATTTATAGTAACAGTAATATTAACTTTATGAGTACAGATACATTTATGGCTCAGTTTATGCATCTAAAAGCTCTGATAATCCCACCTAAGAATGTGCAGCTGAACAAGAAAAAAGTCTATAAGCGAGGTAAAATGTAAAATCAAAAAAAAAAAATCAAACATTTTGGGTCTTAATTTCATTAGGGCCTTGCGAACTGACAGTGAGTAATCCATCTTCTCTCCGGCGCTGTTCGGAGTCTCTCCAAACACAGACGGGAACCACACACATCCCGAAGATGGATCTCTCCGTTCGTTCCGGCTCTCCTCTGTTCTCCCTCGTCGTTCTGGTGAGCATTGAGGAAGCTCATTTTGCCAGAGGTGAAGATATTTCCTCGTTCTCTCAGCCTCCCGTTCTCATGGTAACGTCACTGATCGATCAGAGCAGCGTGCGCTTCATTACCGAGCATCAGCAGAAGTGAGTCTGACTCCGAACGACCGACGTGTGCGAAGAGAAACTCTGTTAAGCTATCATTTACGGTTATGCATCTTATGATTATCATTTTAAGAGCTGCTTTAAATAGTTTAACAGAATTTTTTCTGTCACGGCGTACTATTTTAAATATGTGTGCGTATATGGAAGTCAAAAGTGTAGGAATTTTCATATTTTATAAAATATGAATTCTTATAAAATATTTTCGATTTTTATTCCCTTTGTAATTCATGATATTTGTTTATTTATTACTTTCATTAATTTAGCTATTTTATAAAATATTTTAGTGGTCACTTATGCTGTTTTGTGGTTTAACAAAAGCTTTTTTAACCTTATAAGTGATAGTACAACATTTTAACTTAACCCTAAACAATAAAAAACTCGGGCTTAAAATATCTAATAAAACTCCAAGCTCCAATAGGAAAGTGTAAAATAAAGGGACTTGGGGCCTTGAGCTTGTGTTGTGAGGGGACAGATGGAGGCTTCACGCAAGAGATTGATTCTGCGCTCTCTTTTAATTTCGACATAATTAATTAGATCATTACAACAGTTTTCCATTGATCTTGCCATTTAGGCCCAAAATTAAAAGGTGAATCAGTTAGCTGTTAGATATATGTTGTCTATTAACAAAGGCATATTAGTAAGTAAATGGAAACACGCACGCACGCGCGCACACGCACACATAGTGCGTAATTCTGTGCTTCCCAGAGTTAATGTGCACGCAGACCTATAGCAGAGCTGTATATAGGGATATGTACCAAAACATATTACAGTGACAAATTCATTCATTCATTCATTCATTGATTAATGTCCTAAATTATGAAACTGTAATTATCCTAAAATTCAGCGGAATCTTCTAAACTTTTACTTTAATATGAAATGTATATAAAGTATGTACAATATTTATTATAATACAATTAATGTTATTTATTATAATACATATTGTTACTATTAATAATACCGCCTCAGCAATAAAATCAGTCGTCAGTCTTTTTTTTTTTTTAAGTCTGCAGTATTTTTGACATGAGAAGTGTCTATGTTCAGTACGTGTTGTCTAAGTACATTCACAGGCCATTTAAAGTTACTGCCTCCCATGAAAAGCATCAAAAATTACGCCGAGAAATGAAAGTTCAATATTTAACTTTTACTGCTGTTCAGCCCACGTTTTAGATCATAAACCTGATTTCGCAGAAATATGCCTTTTAGAGGCCAGTCGTAAAACGCAATACGCTGAAAATATAAATTAGGAAAGGAAATGAAAAATTCTTCACAGATGAAACAACAGCAGGATGACGATCTTCTGTATCTCAGTCCCTCCTTCTCGCTCTCTTTTTATCTCTTTAATACTCACAATCAAAGTAGCCTACATAAAACCTTCTAAAATGATTCTATGAGAAATAGATAATATAATATTATATAATATCTATGCATGTGCTTATTTTCTTATTTTGTGACACTTAAAGTAGACAAAAAGTCTTAAAATAACTTTTAAATAAAAATAAGAAAAGAAAAACCTCTTAATACAGTGCACTTACAGCTCAAGTCGTGCTCGGTTTTATTTTGCTCATCCTGAAGCATCCCACAGGCTAATAATCAGGTTAATCTGTCTGATATTAAGCACACTAGGGAGGTAAAATCCAGCACATGAGAGCCAGTGGTTCATACAATATGCAGATTTAGAAAGAATTCCTAAATGTGCCCTGAAGTGTTTAAATATAAATAGTGTTGAGGTTAAGCCTGGCTTTTTCACTGCTGCTGTCAGGGGAGAATGGAAAATTATAAGTCCTTAAACTGTTCACGCTTTACTGGTCAAACTTGTCTGTCATCTGAGCTAAAAAAGTGTTCTTGTCAAATGAACCGATCTATTTTTAGCACATCTCAAATCAGACGTTAGATTAATCGACTTAATGTTTTATTAGGCATTGATTATAGTCACTAGCTAATGATGTGAAGTTTGAAGATGGTGACAGACCAGTTTTCCCAGTGCATGCCCTAAAGCAGGTCTATAGTGTCTCTGTGTGTGTGTGTGCGCAACACAGCTGCGCTGCTCTGAAGCGACAAAAAACAGCTTTTTTGCCCTCTGGTGCAATATGGGAACCAGTCCGTCTGTCCAAGTCGGCCCTTGGGCATCATCTCACATCCCTGTGGCCCGTGGCATCAGGCGTGCTCTCTTCTAGAGCCTGTAGTTATGCTAATACTCTCATCATTTATCCAGACACAAACATTCCACTATTGTGTGAATAATTTGTAATTCATTCTTTGAAAGGTGAATAGAAGAGTGTCCACCTCTATTTGACAGATTGTGTTTTGACAGGTAAATAAATGCATATGTTTTTCAGTGAGAATGAATAATTGGTCTCGTGATATGTACTGTCTGTCTTTCTCCCTAGCTTCTATCTGCACAGATCATAAGTTCTTCATAGGCAAGACAAACTATTTTTTTAATATGAGATGTACAGTAATAAGAAATAAAAGCCTAATATCCCCCCCAGCATTTTATACTCTTACTATATGTTAAATATCTCATTTGTGCCAATTTTTTTTTTGCCTTAGTGTTAGTATCAATGAGATATTATTTTAGCTTTATATTAATAGTTAATAAATAAATAAAATAAAATAAAATAAAATAAAAATATAGTTTCTATATAGTTCTTTTATTTATAGTTTTAGTTTTAGTACATCAAGTCAAACTAGATTAATTAGAAATGTTTCCTTGGCAATTAGTTGAATTAAAATAAGTTGATATATTTTTAAAAATCTTTTATTTCAGTTAACATTTATTTTATTTCAACATTTTTTAATGGTTTTAGTGAAGCATAATAACCCTGGTGGAAACACCTGAAATCATGTAATGTTTTTGAAAGAAGTCTCTTCTGCTCACTGAGGCTGCATTTAGATGATTAAAAATACAGTAACAACAGTAATATTTTAAATTACAATGTAAAATAAGTGTTTTCTGTTTAAATATATTTTAACGTAATTTATTCCTGTGATGCAAAGATGATTTTCAGCATCATTTTTCCAGTCTTCAGTGTCACATGATCCTTCAGAAATCAAATATGCTGTTGCTAAAGACTCATGTCTTATTATTATTAGTGTCACTTTCGTTAAAATGAACGCAGCCTTGCTGAATAAAAGTATATCAATGTCTTAAAAAAAATCTTACTGACCCTAAACTATTGATAATGTACAGATGAAGAGTTCTGATGCAAAAGCCTCTGAGTGCCATTTGACATTTTCTTACGTTTATGTTGTTTATGTCTATGTTTATGTTCAGTTATTTCACTTTGATGGCAATGAGAAGAACTTATTTAAAGTGAAATTACTGTATAGTGCCTGATAAAAGCACTTATTTTAGAGGAAAATTTCAAATGGAACTTAGAGGCTTTTGCATCTGAACTCTTCATGCATTATATATCAGAATAAACTATTTTATAAATATTTTCAGGAAATTAATTAATTCTAAGTAGGGTTAGGGTTGAACTAGTCTTAAAGCCAGCATTGTCCATGTAATGTCTCAAAATCCTGCCTACAGTCTCCATTGCTTTGTCTTCATTCTGCATTTCGTTTATTTCCCAAAACATGCTTTCAGAAGTTCAGCGATAGCAGTACTCTTTTTCCGAGATCACAGAGTTAAACCGCCAAGATCAATTACAATTAGACTCTGAACATTTATTACCCATAAGTCTGTGGTGTGAATCTAACCTGTGAACCCCGGAGCGGGCGGCCCAATATGGCTGCCACGGGGCGGCACTCAGTGGCGCAATCAGTCCATCACGAGTAATTAACTGCCCCCTCCGTCGGCGTGATGCAACGCTCTCGCCGCTCTCATCCATCCTGTGGCACGGAGGCCGTCGGAGGAAACGAGCTCTCGTTCATCATTCCTCCCTCACTCCCAACTCACACAAACAAACAAACAAATAAACACATAAACAGCCCATTACCGCCAGTCTCAGGCCTCAGCGAGCTCACGTACGGCCTGGGAAACGTTCGGAATGATGATGTTTTTTCCTCCATACAAACGTGTCTCTTTTCTGGAGGAGTTCAGGCTGGTTTTTGTGGTGAATCTGTTGAGCGCTGTATACGGCTCAGTGCTCCGTCTGACAGGCGTCTCAGCACAGCTGTATTCTGTGTGTGTGTGTAGGCTGTTGTACACATGCTTTAACACTTGTTTGCTGTTCTCGTCTCATCTCAGGGTCTCACCTGTGCCAGGTAAACATCTGCTGCTGGCTCCCAGCAGGCATTGCTCTGGGTGAGGGCGTGGCATGCTCGTCTTGTGTGGCGGTGCTGCAGGTGGGCACCGACGGCTCCAGGGACTGATAGAGTTATTAACAGGTAAACAGGGCAGGAATGGCACACCGGTGGAATCAACCCTGCCAGCCTGAAGGAAGAGAAAAATTGATGTTGTTAAGCTCCACCTACCATAATTATCACCCAATAGTAAACCTGCATTTAAAGCCAAACTGGCATAAACAATACTGTTTAAAAGTTTGGGGTCAGTAAGGTTTTTAAAAATATTTTATTCAGCAAGGATGCATTAAAGTGATTAGAAGTGGCAATAAAGACATTTATAATTTTACAAAAGATCCTTATTCTTTGAACTTTCTCTTCATGAAACCAAGAACAAACATGTATCACACTTTCCACAAAAACATGAGCACAAGTGTTTTCAACATTTATAATAATCAGGTTTCTTGAGCAGCAAATCAGAATATTAGAATGATTTCTGAAGGATAATGCACTGAGGACTGGAGTAATGATGCTGAAAATTCAGTTTTGATCACAGCAATAAATTACTTTTTACACTATATTTACATGGGTAACAGCTCTTTTAAATTATAATAATATTTAACTGTTTTTATATATAGTTTTTACTATATTTAATTCAAATAGACATTTCAGTGCATATATATGCATTATTTCATATTTGATATTTTTATATATTTATATATGCATTATAAAGTTATATGTGTATTATTATTTGAATGGCATTGTATTAGATAAGTGTAATTTATTGTAAAGACAATTTTAGAAATCTTAGAAATCTAGTCTATGGTTAAAAAATAAAATGTGTTAAAAACACAGACTAAAAATACTGTGTGAGATTTTAGTGGGACGAGACAGTTCGTGTAATTCTATGTGAGCTTGTGTTGTCCATGTTTATTGTGTGTGTGTGTCAGGCTAAGCTGTTTTACTGACACTATTGATTGCAGGTGATGTGCTGGACAGAGTCCATCTGACCCCACGGAGCCTTAAATACATCACTGTCCAACAGGGACCTCCAGAGACGATGCCAGGCTTCATGTGAGTGTGTATTCATGCCTGTTTGCCTGTAACACTCATGTGTTTTCCTTGCCTAAACACTTTATATTCAATTCTTCACACATGCACAGAAAAAAAGTAATATTGAAAATGACAAAATACACTGGAGTATGTTAATCAAGCTGTTATTTTTAGCATCAGTGTGTTTAAAGAGCGGTCTAAATTAGATGTTTTTTCAAATTCAAAATTCCCATTTACTTCTAATGTTTTATACTAAGCAGAAAATGCTATCCTATAAAATTCTAACTTAACTTCTCATTATTTATATAAATGCATATATAGAAACCAACCCCCTATAAGAGTAATTAGGATGCAATTTCAAGTTTTTAGACTTTCCCTCCATCAGTTTTTAACCTAAACGTGTTTACTTTGTGTATCTGTGTCAGTTTACTCATGTCAGGGCTGAAGGGTAAATTAATTATAGAGTTGTTGACTAAAAGAGCATTTACTTGAAATTACATAAAAATGCTAATTAGCCTGGGGTTATGAACTCCCATTTAACCTTGTGAATGTGTGTGTGTGCATGTGTCTACGTGGCAGCCGAGCCGAGAGCTCTGGGTCGCCTGAAATCGTCACCTAATGGCTTTGACGGGACACACACTCGCCGCGTCTGTGCTTCTTTTGTCTTCATTCAGATTGAAATGGACCGCTTGCAGCTCACGTGTATCCATCTTCCAGAACCCCCAGCTGTTCTGGTGTCTGCGGCCCAGCTTCCACGCATCGCTTTACAAATTGTCTGTGAATAGTGTGAATAAGCCCCCCCACACCACCCCATTATCGCTGTGTCCTGACAAATGGTCCATGTTTCTCTGAATGTGCGCGTGTGTGTTTGCTGATTTCATCCGCTGTTCAGTTGATATCAACATTCAGATATTAAAAAGCTTGGTTTAAGATTCAAAATCTTTGAATTTTTGCCATATTATTTTTCATACTATAAGAGTTTATGGTGACTAGCACTGTGACTTTTGCATTATATTGCAAGTTTTCTGAAATTATACAGATGTGTTGTGGAAGAAACCGTTCTCCATTCCACATATTCAAATTTTTGAATTCTTTTTTTTTAGCAGTTGGCATTAATGACATCACACCTGGAACATCACTTCAACATTCCATTTTTGAATTGTTGAATCAGATACAGTGTATACAATAACATTAAAAAAAAATCCAGAGATTCCAAAAGACTCGAGTTTTATTTTTATGTTTTTTTTTTTAAATATTTAAAATGTTTTAGTAGGATTCTTTAACTGTCCTTTTAAATGTCCTCTAATGATTGTATCAGACTGAGCCCAGGTCATTGATTCTGTATTAGGTGTTATATTTCATAGATGTCCATTATTTCATGTGCCATCAGCCCTGCTGGTTTGTAAGAACTGCATCTTTAAAAAAAAGATAGAGTTTGATGGAATGGAAAGGAAACAGATTATAGAAAAACTGCAACTGCGAGACAAACAAATTGTCCTGCTTTCCTTTGTGAGAGTTTCAGAGGAAATAATTCAGACGGATGGGAAGATGAACGACCCGTCAGCTGAGGTCACATGCTGATTAGCCTTTTTCTCTGCTATTTCACTCTTCGCAAACCATTATCCCTGACACACACTCCTGTTCTATCCATCCATAAAAATGAGGGAGGGCAGAAAGAGAGAGAGAGAGATGCATTTGGAGACTTGCAGTAACATCACTTGTAATCCTGGATGCGAGGCCTTCAACAATCTGAGCTGTTACGATTTAAAAATAACTAATTGTGTGAGTTTTCTATCAATTATGAATGATAATCTCATCTCTAGTGAAAATAGTCTGATCACTTAGTAAAGTAACAGCACACCTCTCCTAAACAAGGCACATGATTTAATGTTTCTTTCATGCCTGTAGTGCAAATGATGCAACAAAAATGACACGGCAGAGTTTAATATTTAGTATGTGCAAGTATAAGGAATGCTCGTTCTCAGTGAATATCAATAATAAAGGCATTTCATGCTAAATTCCCTGTGAAGTGTGAGTTAAGTCTTAATATGAGGAATGGCAGGGTAAAACACGACACACGCCGTCTGTCATTTTGTTTTCTGACTCAGAGGAAAATAATATCTGAATGCAGTTCAGTAATGGGAGCTGGAGAAAATGACTCAGGCTCATTATGATCTCCATTTCTCTCCACATTTGCTCTGATGAATGATTCAGGCAGAACTGATCGCCCGCTGTGTTCTGTGACCTACCTGTGCTTTCATTCCACACTGACACAAGCAGAAGAATCCATGAAAAACTACAGCTATATTTTGATTATGGCATTTAAACAGCTGAACAGCTGAAGTGGATGATTTCTTTTGTCCTGGTGTTGTAATTTTTGTTTAGGTACTATTTTAGTTTTTATTCATATTTTGAATTAGTTTTTATGTTTAGATTTTCCATTTTCATTGTAGTTAAGGTTTTAATAATGTTGTTGTGTGTTTTTTTTTTTTTCTTTTTTTTTTTGTCATTATATATATATATATATATATATATATATATATATATATATATTTTTAATAAATTGTTTTATTTATTTATTAAGTTTTAGTTATTTATTTTAGTACATCAAGTTAACCTAAGCTAAAATAACTACACATTTTTTATATTTTATTTCAGTTAATGTTTATTGCATTTCAACAAAAATGCTTTTTAAAATGGTTTTAGTTTTAGTTAACTATAAAAACCCTGAGTCTATTTGGGTACATTTTGCTGTTTTACACAGAACTCAAAAAAAAATATAACTTTGTTATATATATATATTATATAATAATATGTATATAATATGTTATATGTATAAGACATTTAAAAAATTCAAAATACTTAATAATTTTTTGTTATTAAATGTTAACTACATTTAAGTCTCTGTTTTTGTTGACTGAGTTAAGTCAAATGCAAATGCATGTTTTCTTTTCATTTCATTGGCAATTCCTATCTGAAGATACTTTTATGCAATAAATAAATAAATAAATGAATTTGTTTAAAAAAGATAAATAAAAAATCCAGCTACTCCAACATGATTATCTGATTCAATTAAATAAGCTTTTCAGCTCATAGGCCAGTGAATCTTTGATTTTAATTATTCCAGAGCTTAATTTTACTACTGAGATGATTTTCTACATGAGCGATGTGGGCAGTTTTGAAATGTTAGACTAATAGGAAATCAGTTTGTCCAAAATCATCCAGAGGAAATATTATTGTTCATCGTATGATATTTGTTTCCCCCCTTGTTACGTCTCATATTTTCATGAATGCATATCATGCATACTCATGTAAATTATAGCAACATTAGACAAGACACTCTAGTTAGTTTGTCCTCTGAAAGCTTTACCAACATCCAGACTGTGGCTTGTCAGTTCAACTGTATATAACGATAAATTACATTATGTTGAATGCCACTTAATTACAAATTAAAATTTTCTGAACATGGTCATTTTCTAGCTAGCGAATCAAGTGTAAGGAGCTAATTAGGAGCGTTTCATTGGAAAAATAGCTCCTCATTTTCAAGGATAATGAAAGTGAAACACTCTGGATTAATGGCACTATTTATCTTTTTTAAATTTCTATCTTTCTCTGCTGATGCCTGCCACCCCCAAGGAAAATATTCATAAAATGAAATTGAAGTTGCAGCTTAATAGCATATTAAAATATTCTGAGTGCACATCGCTTCTGCTTTGCAGCAGCTGTAAATTCATATTCTTGCATCTTTTCTTGATGAAGGTTTGAGATGGTGTGCATGCAGATCATGCAGAAGTTGTGTAGATAGTGAGAAGTGCAAAGTGAGAAGTTGATTCAAAACAATGTTTTCTGTGAATAAGTGCTTGAATTTTAGTGTCTTAATCACACAGAACTATTGTGCGATTTCAAAAAATTTAGAATATAGTGCATAAGTTGTATTACCTATTTGGTTGTTTTTGTTCTTTTTGATTTATGTCAGACGATTCTTCCAACATTTTCCTTTCGTTTTCTACAGGCAAACAGGGTCTGACATAAGAGTGAGTAAATGATTCCAGTACTTTCATGAACTTTTGGGTGTTTTTGCATTAGTCTAGAGGTTTTGCCTGATATTATTTAGCTTTATGTGAGTCTGAACACATCCGCTGCTCCTGCTGAGAACTGAGAGGGGTCATTTTTTGTTTTTCTCTCTCTGAGTACCTGTTTCAAGGTCAGGGAGGTAAATCAGCTCCTCTGAAACTTATGGCGAGGTGTTTTTACGAAGCGTCCTGTGCTTACGACGAGCTCAAGAAACCTGCCGTAAATTTGCAGCCGTTATTTAGCACCAACGATGCAACAATGTTTTATTTGGCCTGCAAGGACACACCGGCACGTATCAGTTTACAAGCTGGGTCATATTAAATATGACATGATTATCTCACTGCATTCTGACAACAACAACAATAAAAAGCATTTATTGTTTGATACACAGTCCTAAATAGATGACAAAAGTGGCCGCTGCAATGGATTTTGGTGTATGCAATCACTTCTTTGAGTTTATTTATTTTTTATATATATATATATATTTTTTTTTTTTCCTCTAAATTTTGTCATTAATCACTTACCCCCATGTCATTCCAAACCTGTAAAAGCTTCATTCGTCTTCGAAACACAATTTAAGATACAAACTGCGTACGCCGGATATGCTGTTTTCGTTCAAATCAAAGCGTAAATATATGTAGAAAACGCTGAAGCGGCAACCTCCCACTCTCTCTATTGAAACCAACACGGAAGTGACTTAAACTGCAACTCATCGACTGGCCGCTAGAGACTGGCTCCAAAAGAGAGTCAATCCCAATAACTCCCCATGTTAAAATGCCCAACTTTACAGCAGAAAAAAATATGTTTACAGCCTGGTACAAAAAGTGATTTTGGTCTATATACAGTAGCTAATTTTGCCCTTCATGTCAACTGTGAGGGGGGTACATTTTTTATAACTCATCAGTTTAAATTATATTAAGCTTTAAAATTCTGCATAATTTAGGGCGTAATCACTTGAGTGACAGGTGGATTGCCTCTGCTGTCACCACCGTCGTGCTAGGTGGGCGTGGTTTCAGCAACCGGCCTCTTTGCCCATTATCGATTATCCGGGAATGACGTGCAGTGACGTTTCAAGATGGCGATGGCTGACTCTGGCCCACTTCAAAAATGCTCCTCAGAAACCTACAGGTGATGTCACGGACACTACGTCCATATTTTTTACAGTCAATGGGTGCGGCTGACACAGAACAACGTAGGCTACGCAGTTTGCAACCAGCGGATAGTCTCCAAAATTGTGTGCTGTGCTGACACGGAGGAGACGAATTGTTGAATCAGAATCAGAATCAGAATCAGAACAGCTTTATTGCCAAGTATGCTTACGCATACAAGGAATTTGTTTTGGTGTCACAGGCTTCCAGTGCACAGAGACGACAACAACAACAGAGAAAATAATATAAGTTGAGAATAAAAAAATACACATATGTAAATATAAATAGACAAAAATTGCAATATAAGATTTAAGAAAATAAATAAATTGTATATACAGGTGTGCTACAGATGATAGAAAAAGAACAGAATAGAATAGAATAGAATAGAGTAGAGTAGAATAGAATAGAATAGAATGAGATGTCGGGATGTACTGAGATGTAGGTGGTAACAAATAAAGGTTATTGCACATATTTTTATTGCACAATTGTGTGCAATAAAATCATTGAACGAATTGAACGAATAAAATCATTATTTTTTTTCTTTGCGCACAAAAAGTATTCTCGTCGCTTCATAAAATTCAGATTGAACCACTGATGGTAGATGGACTATTTTGGCAATATCTTTCATACTTTTCTGAATCTTGACAGTGGTATTTACCTGGCAGTCAATGCGACAGTCACGAGCCTCCTGGTTTTCATCCAAAATATCTTAAAATGTGTTATGAAGATGAACGAAGCTTTGGAACGACATGGGGGTAAGTGATTAATGAAAAAAATTTCATTTTGGGGTGGAGTAACCCTTTAAGGAAAAAAGGGCTGACTAATATATCTATATTGTTATAAATTAATACTGTAATTAATAATAAAAAATTATTTGTTTATAATATATATTTCTAATATATATATATATATTTACACACAATTATATAAATATTATTATATATTTTAATTTTCTATTTTTCTATTATATTAAAAATATTTTACTCAGTATATTTTATTATAATATATATATTACTTGAAATTAATTTTATTTAAATATATATTATATTAGTTTATTCTAGCTAATATAACACATATAAACATACACACACTCATGCATACATACGTACATTTGTTTTTGCTACACAAATGTCATTGAATTATTTTCATTTGGAGATAAACATCAGAATTTATGAATAAGTTGTGATCTGTAAGAAATGTGGGGGAGGGGCAACTTTATTTCTGTGGTTAGTTACTGCATGGGTTAAGTTAAGGTTAGTCTTGCAAATGTGTCTTCATTCTGAACAGAAGACGCTACACACCAGAACTGACATATCCTTTAGAGAAATAGCCACTGTCAGTCACCTTCTCCTGACAGGAATATTACTTACAGTCTGGGATAGTGTTATACGCGTCCCTGCCATCAGTTTGAAAATTAATAACATTTTGTTCACCCATTTCAAGAACGGATGGCGTGCAAATTTATCATTTCAGAGCCCCACCACCTTATTCCCCCAAGGTTTGTCCGCTCGGTCTCTACTTAGAAATTCTGCATGCTGAAAACCTTCAAGTAGAACATATTGAAGTGCTCAGACAAACCGGCCCTGTTTATGCGGGAGGAAGCAGATAGGCTGTCGGACCCCCAGCGGGCAGGTCTTGAACGGAGAGGAACGATCCTTTAAACTGCCGAGGTGATACCGCTGGATAATGTAGCAAATAAATCAGACAATAGGGTTGAATATTTCATTTCACATCCATATTCCTCATGGGCAGAAATGATGGTGAAATGTAAAAACAGCGATTGCGGCGCCTCTGGAGAGCGAGCGTGCGAGATGCTGTTTTGCTGTTTGAGGATAGAGGAGGTTTGATGGCCCTGCCTGAATCACATCCATCTCTCAGGCAGCTGGAATCGCATCTTTTAATGCAATTGCATGTGATCCCTGTGTCTCCGCAGCCCTGAGAGAGCTGATCTGCATTCGATTTTACATGGTAAACCATATTGTTTTAAAGGAAGGAAATGCATTAATACCAACCAGAGGCTCTAAAATGTGTCCAGACACTCAAACTAGTCTGTAAAAGAGTTGACTGTCATTGCATTAGACAGCAAAAAAGGTGTTTCTTGAAGAAAAAAATAAGGTTGAAGATATAAAATAATAGATCAGTTGTTCTGTTAAATCTAAATGTTTAAATAGAAGGAAGCGTGTTTAAAATAATCACACCAAACAGCTAAATAACAGCAAAATAAAATGAAAAAACGGAATAAAAAGTTAATGAATAACAAGTGAATTTAGTTATGAGAATGTAATAATAATTTAATATTTTGGGGGCCACTTTTTGGACATTATCTGCATTAATGTATATTGTAGATATTTAGATTTTTACACTCAATTTCACCAGTTCATTTCAATAATGCTGCATAGTTTTTCTCTACACATTGTTCATTTTAATATCTGTATTAATTAGAATCTGGATTTCACAGTTCATGAAGAGGACAGTAATATTTCGCAGGGAAATTACTAAATCTTATTTAGAATTACCCAAAAATTAAAAAAAGATTGTTTAAATAATTCAATTTAATCAATTCAAAAATTCAAACATAAAATGATGACATCATTTAATTTATTGCCTGACTACAGGCAAATGATGAAAACACAAGATACTGATATAGTAAGAGTTTATTTATTTATTTATTTTCTCATATTGCATAAAATCTGTAATTATTTTAGGTATTATGTTTTAGGTATTATGTCTTAAAGGTGTTGTTAGAAGTGCAAGACATAAATATGTGAAAACAAGTTAATTTTTTATTTTGGATGTTGAAATTATTTATTTACGTGTTGCTTATTTACTGTATTTGTTTATGTGTTATGGTTGTGTATTTTGTGTATTATTAACATACATACTGAGACACAGTAAAGTATAAAAAAAAATATATGATAGGATAAAGAATGACAGGCCTTTTTTTTTTTCAGGACGATAAAAACTTGATGTCAAATACCCACGCCTATTTCTTTTTCTTTTAGAAATTTACATGCTTAAAGTGAACAGTGAGACACAAGATGACATCATTTCTTCTGAACTCCACGAGGCTGTTGACTTCCTGCCCTGATTCTTTGGTTTTTCTCTGATTCACCTTCCCAGCTGCCCTCTTGCAATCTCTCACCTCCTCCTCATAAACTTTCAGCTCATTTTCCGCCATCTGCTTCAGCATCTGCTTAGGGGGCAGATAGAGGAATGAAAAAATGGTCATGAAACCCACTGCCTTCCTTCTTGCTTTCTTCTAGATCCTTGTATTATTTCCTCCTCTCATCTCTCTTCGTGTCATCTGTTCTTTCTCAGGGGGCTCGATGTGCCTTTCGCTTCTTAAGCCTCCTTTAAAGTTTAATTCAACGTTTAAACCTGAACCCCCCTCAGTGTGGGGCGACTTACAAACAAGAAAAAAAGGGGTTTTTGCTTTTTCATTTGCTTGGGAGGGTCACTTCCTTTCCATGTCTAGTCCGTTTGGTCAGTAGGCACAGTCAACAGAAAGCACAATAGATCAAAAAAAGTGTTATTGTAATATTTGGACAAAAGCTTGGGGTGTTTTCAGAAGGAGGGCCAGCAGAACAGACCGTGTGGCTCCCCAATCCAAAGCTTCCTCCCTCTTTTTTCCTTTGAGGGCAGCAGACAATGGGACAGAGCACTTCAATGGTGAGGGGAACAGACCCGTGAGGATTACACATTCTTGAGGAGGCCCTGGGTATCACTAATACCTCAGCTGTTTTTGGTACATACATACTGAAAAGTTTTGGAAGTTGCACACTTGGTTTGAATTACTTGGTCTGAACCTGAGTTTGAATCCAATTTTACTGTTTTTATGGTATTTTTTAAATCAAATAAATGCAGCATTTGTTTTTAGATACATTTAAAAAATCAATTTTTTTTAACCATAGTGTATACACACTGTAAAAAAAATCCATAAAATTTACTGTAAAAAAACAGCAGCTGTGGTTGTCGGAATTTTACCGTACAAAATATGGTAGCAACGTTTTAGGTTTTACTGTTTAACTTAAATTTACATTTAAATACCATAATTTCATTAACTGATGTAATGTTAAACAATATATTGAAGTACTGAAATTAGGGATGGGTGTATCGATCCTAAAGTATCGATATATCGATGCTGATGCAAGTATTAAAAGTATCCATATTCAAATAAAAAATATTGATACTAAGGTGTTTTATTTACCAGTGATTTTGCTTATTTAACAAAAATAATGCATAGAATATGCATTAAATTGCATGGGAATGTTTGAGTTATTTCACAATATACAAACTGAAATTGTAGTCTAGATAATTTGTGCAATTACATGTATTTAAATTAATGTTTAAAGTTCATTGATGTTCTATTTTGTAGTAATGTTAATATAAATCATACACTGTCAGAATAAAAATGTTGCATTTTATGTGTGCAACAGCCTGTCACTGGCAGCCCCTTATGAAACTAAGTATTTTCAACTATACATTTTGTATAGTTACCACATATTTTAACCTTGTGTAAAATATAATTTAATAAGTTGCAATTAAGGCATATTAAATGTTAAAATGCATTTCAAATATAAAGTTAAGGGGGTATAATTACATATTTTACTCTTTTTAATTTAATATTTAATAATTTAATAATTTTAAAGTTAAGTCTAGAAGTATCGTATTGGTATTGATATCAATATCGATGACACTGGCCTTAAAAGTATCAGTCCAAGTATCTCCAAGAAACACACAATATTGTTACTGTTCAAATAATTTGTATAAAATCATATAGTAAATGATTCAATGATCCAAAAGAGTTACTTGTTTTGTTTCTGAATGAATCAACAACAACAACAACAACAACAAAAAATGGTTGAGTGAATGATTCAATCACTCACCTATAAATATTTTACTTTCTGAATGAATCCATGTATTTGAACGATTCAGTTGAATGAATGATTCCATGTATCACTTATAGGTACAATCACTTATGTATATGCTACGTATATGAAGTATTATGGTGGTTTTTAGGGGTGGGTGATGAGAAGATTAAATTAAATGTACATTTACGTTTTATTTGAAAAACCAATGGCATGTAAATTTGTGGGACATGCATTTTAATATAATATGGCACCAAAGTGACGTTTTGGAGGTGCAGGATAAATTTCGCTAGTGGTGCATTGAGCCGACGCAGTACTTACATGGCCATTTGTTTAGCAAAGCGTGGTAAGTTTCAGTTCTTTCTTTTGCAGTCACTCTCTCTCTCAGGGCCAGCTTCATAATTGTGATGAGGAGGAGATGCCTCTGGCGATTCCTGTGCAAATAAATAAAAGCTGACATAGTCCTTTCCGCAGATCCTCTCTCTGCCTCTGTGCCCCCTCGTGAGATTACCCTGCAACAACAATTATTCCAAATGTCAGTGATTCGTGCCCAGAGGGCCTCAGGCAAATGAGGATTAAATCTTTAACACAGTGAGGAATTAAAATATGCTGCTCTAGACGAGGGGACGCGAGGTGGTCTTCGCCATCAGAGGCGGTTTTGGCTGAGTGGTGTTTTCCTTTTCTAAGTCAGGCATTATGCGCAGTGTGTTACTCCCCCTGATGGCTGTTAACCCCGCGGTAAGAGGGGCAGCGCGTTTGATCATGAAGGGAAACTGAGCAGAGGACACACTTGTGCAGTGAGAGGATGCATGTCAGAGGAGAGAAAAAAGATCACGGTCTGCTTAAACGAGGGCGTCACGTGACCGAAGTTAGCAGTTTGTTGTGAACCTGTTCTGAATTCTAAATCAAAGGAATTCAACGCAGTGAATGCATTCTGGGAAATGAAATGTTTTTAGATCCTGATCCACAAAGTTTATTGAAATTGTTAATAAAAATGTAAACTTAATTGAAATGTATTTTAACATTTTGAAATTAAATAAAATTTATATATGCACAATACCATCTACATAGTTTATAAAACTGCACTAAATATGTAGAAATATGTTAATTAAATACACTATAGGAGTCAATTAAATTTTACTGTTACCTGTTTTAAAACCTTTAAGTTTAATTAAATTTGATTTAATTTGTGTTAAAATTCAAAGTTTATTCAAATGTATGAAACATGTAGAAATATATAAATTAATACATTTTTATAGGTGTAATTTCATTTGTAAGATCTATAAACCTTCAAAGGCTCAATTTAACTTTAAAGGTTAAATTTCAACGTTTATTAAAAATATATTAAATATGTAGAAATACACAAAATATATTTCATACAAATTTCTATAGGTGATCTTTAAGACCTTTAAATCTTCAAAGGCTCAATTCAGTTTGTGTTCAAATTCAGAGTTTAATAAAATGTATTAAACATGAAGAAATATATAAAGTAAACACAAATTTCTACAGGTGTAAAATCATATTTATAACCTCTAAACCTTCAAAGGCTCAATTCACTTCTAAATGTCATTCTAAGTTTTTTTTTTTTCTATACAGCAACAATGATTATTTTAATGGTTTTGAAATATACATCATATAAGTATGTAAATGCATATTATGGTACTATACGTATGACACCGCCATTGTTATTGAACTAAACTGAATCAACATTTAACTAAATTGAGCTGAATAATGACACTATTGTCTGTTTAGAGCTGTTTTACAGCTAAAATTGTTTCATAAATGTGATACTGGACCACAAAACCAGTCATAAGGGTCGGTTTTTTAAAACTGAGATTTATACATGTGAATAAACTGAATAAATAAGCTTTTGATTGATGTATGGTTTGTTAGGATAGGACAATATTTGAATATCTGGAATCTGAGGGTGCAAAAAAATCTAATTATTGAGAAAAATCACCTTTAAAGTTGTCCAAATGAAGTTCTTAGCAATGCAAAAATTAAGTTTTGATATATTTACAGTAGGAAATTTACAAAATATGTTCATGGAACATGATCTTTACTTAATATCCTAACGATTTTCAGCATAAAACAATGTTGGCTGTTGCTACAAAAATACCTGTGCTGTTTTTTTTTTTTTTTAATAAGGAATAGGACCCCTGTCATAACATGCAAAAATCTAGTTTCACATACGATTACACCTGATTTTTGCCACTTTAAATGCAAAGGTGTGCTAACATGAAGCCCATTTAAATCAGAAAAAAATCAGTTGTTACCTGCACATAATAATTAAATAATCTCTCTCCCTTAATATCTGTCTATAGTCAAAGTGAGAAAATTATGTTTTTTTTTTTTTTTTGCTAGTCAGCAAACGGTAAGGTTGAATGAATAAATCGGCAGTTTGCGCAGAATTGCCCAGAAGTCATAAACATTCTTAATTACCTTGCTCAGCCAACCTCAATGTGGACTTTGCTGTTTTAAAGAAATCAAGGCAAAGGTGCATATCCTTGTGAACTCATCCAACTAGTTTGGTAATTACCTAATCTTCCAACAAAATAGTCACTTTAGTGTGTTCGTCATTTTAATAATCACTATTTTATTAGCCGGTGCTGGCTGCTGTTTGCATAGTAACATAGCATGGTGGATGCGGGCCGTCCCAGATCCTCTTATCAAGAGACAATGAGAGTGTGTCAAGAGTTCAAGTGCTGTCAGAGGAGGTGGAACACTGCGTATATTGAGAATAAGTGTGCGGAGAGGCCTGTTTTCCATTTTAATTGTAAAACAGATAAACGCTAAACACTCCTCAAGAATAAATGACTTCTGAGTAATTATTGTCTAATAGCTCTCCTCCCTCGGGAGCTGTTTACGTGGCCCAGATGGCTACCAAAATGGGATTTAGGGAGAAAATTGACAACATTATTCACCCAGGCATTATCAATTACCTGGGTATCAATTGTACTGTAATCAAGTTGAATATGAGGAGGGATTCTAAGAGTCACCGTAATTAAACCTTTTTGAGACTGTGGACATTTGGGTGTCGTTCGTTATTGAGATTTATAAGGCAGCGCAGGACAGCCCTCCTTCTTTTGTGCGTAATGGATGAATGTTGAGCAGAAGACACGGATAGTCCATAAAGAACAAAGACAATGGCTTTTATGTGCCATGTACGGGCTCCATTACCACGGACGGCCTCGGCAGGGCAAAACATAGCCGCCGCTATTAAACCGAAGCACCGCAATTCCCCACGAGCATTGCCGAGAAGCTACATTAGATCCTGGTTTAGTAGCCTCATTAGAGAGGTTTAATTAACCTACTCAACTCAAGTGTGACTTTCATTTTCCAGAGAGCTAGGTGCTTTATTTGTGTTTTATGCCATACTGTAGGCTCTATATGATCATGACCATCATTCTAACCTGTATGTGGAAAGCTAATGGCTTTAGTATGATAATGTCTTATCTTCTGTGGCACTGAGGTGAAAATCTCTATTGTTGCTCCATTTTTTTGTTGCACGAAAGCGCCACATTTCTGATGAACTGTTCCTTTAAGACTGGAAACATGACTTTACATGCAAGCTGACTGCAGATTTTAGGCACTTTATCTCAGTGATTCAACTTCTCACAGAATAACAGAAAGTGGCCTGTTTATTTAAATAGCCTACTTCAAGCGGCATTATTTCATCAAATATAATCCAAACATGTTGATGACACTGATAAATGCTTATAAATCGAAACGTTTCTCATAAGATTTGTGAACCTGAGAGCACAATTAGACCGCTAGATCATAATTCCTTTTAATTTCCTCTTGACGTGGAGAGGTTTCTAGTTAGTTAATTAAAATCATAGCAGTGTAAATGATTTGTTCAGGGCTTCTGACAGTGATATATATTACACCCTTCATCCCCAGTTGGTCTGACTGGCTAATTAATCAGTATTATTTATGCAAGAACATTATGTGTAATAACTTGATTTATCACAACAGTATGGCTGTGGAAACATTATAAGCATTTAAGGGATAAAACTCTGAATAAATTCAAGTATTTCTGCTTCAGATCTAGGTAGTTTTAATCACTGTATAAAGCCACAGAATAAAGGCTGGGCTTATTACCAAACTGACCAATCATATCAAATATTCGAATTACAAGTTTGTGTGGCCCAAGGGTTATAAACAAATTAAATTGATAAAAGAATTTGAGCAATAATACCTCGCATTTATTACTGTCTAATAACAAAAACGCTTTAAAACATTATCTGTTTGCAATTACTTTCCTGTCTTTAGTGACTGATTTTCAACTATTTCCAGTTTATAATATAGGCCTATTAATATCCCTTCGTTTTAAATTTAATTTTACTTTTTTCCTATTTAGGCTATTTGGTTTCTCGTTGTTTTTTACTGTCTGTATATTATTTGTGAGGATTAATTAAAAAAAAAAAGTTTAATTCGCGTTTTCGCATGTACAACCAATCACTGTCAGAGGTAACCATTCAAACCAATCAGCTTTCAGTATCACATTAGTGCGTCATCAAACCTGCTACAACAGGTAAATATAAACTTATAACAAATTATCGCTGAGATACAAATTAAAGACGACTCTCAAAACAAGTGAGACTGAACGGCATGACATGAGTTCATTTTCACATAGGTGAGTAACTTAGATGTTAGATGGATCATGTATGGATGTTTATAACGTTCGGTGCTGCGTGATTTGTTCGGTTGATTGACTGTTGTTTTGTTGGTGAATGGAAATATTATAGTGCGTCATTAATTATCAACAACCTTATTGTTTTGGGGGGTATCCTGTGGATGTGAGAATTATTATTAGCAAATATATTAAAACTTGCTGCTATTTTGTTATCGGTTCGATCAATATTGTATTTATCAGCACTAAGCCTGCACGAAAAAAACCCTCTGCTAGTTCTTCAATAAAACCAATGGCCAAGGTTAGTTGACATACTGTAAACTTTATTGCAAACATAATGTTAACCTTACAACTTATTGAGCGCACTAAAGAAGTAATTCTCACAGTACATAGGAAGTATTAACAGCATTAGGGAATATAGCGATTTCATTCATTATTGGCTGAGTTATTCCAATAGGACAACAGCAGAGTCAGCGTTTGTGTGCACAGTAGTAGCGCGTCTCCTGTTTTATAATCTCTCTGCAATTACAATGCCACCGCTAATGAGTTGTCCAAACATAACACATGCAGTGAACTCTCCTGCAAGCAGTGTTTAAACCTTATGAGAACCTGTAAAAGAGGTTTGGTTTATTGTGAGCAACTGGAAACCAGACCATTAGATCTCTCACTGCTCAACTGACCATGTCTCCACATCATGAGTCACTTATGCAGTAAACTTATCAAAAACTCACTCTGTATCAGACCAGCCCACCACCATCCATCTTGATGATCTCTCTAAGCATTCTACGCACATATTGTTGATATGTCATAATCAATATAGAGTTGTCCTTGTTGTAGTGCCTGAGAGAGCTGTGTGTGTGTGTGTTTGTGACCTTCTGTTTGGAACTGTACTCTTCTGTATTGTGTGGCCTTGAGCACTTAAACACATTTTCAATCACCTCAGCAACCCTTCGAGTGACCCGACTACAGCTGTGGCACCTTTACTGTCTCTTTTTGTGCGAGGCACCTTAGAGAGTGATGATTTGACAGGAAAATGGAGGAATTTATCTTTCTTTGTTAGTTTTGCTTCAGGGTCTTAAGGTCTTGGAAGAAGAACTTGATATAACCAAACTGATAAAAGCAAAGAAAGATAAATGCATTGATAGATCATTCTAAGCTTTAATGTTATAGTTGTTACAGGTTATTTCTGGATATTCAGAAGCTTAGAAAGTTTTTATAAAGGTGTGATTTGGTGTTTGATTTTAAGTAAACAAACACATTTTTGCGTTATCATTTTATTTTTAATTTTTTTTGTAGCACAGAGTATGCAAAATTTATAACAGCAGAAGCCTAAAAAGTTATTTCAGTTTAACTTTTCTCTGTTTTCTTAAGAAAAAAAAAAAAAATAAGTTTTATATAGAGGACAACTCATGGGCATCGGGAGGGCGGCTAAGACAGAAAGAGGTGTGGTGCAGATGGGGTCAGCAGCAGTGTGGGGTCACCTAGGCCTCACTGGAATGGGGCGTTGGGCATGCATGGGTGATCCAGGACAGAAAGGGTGATTACAACATGATTTGTTGGCCTTTGATAGATTGTGCCTCTTCTTTGAAGGCCACAGAAGCCAGGCTGGCTAGAGCATTGTATTTTACCATAATTTAATTTTAAGTTGTTTTAATTTTATGTACTTTTACCATATTTATTCCAATATTTATGTGTAATTTGCATTATTATTATTATTATTATTAGTAGTAGTAGTAGTAGTAGTAATAGTAGTAGTATTGGTTTCAGTAATTTTAGTACTTTAATTTAATTTCAGTTAGTTGACAGAAGTATTTCTAATTTTTATTTATTTATTTATTAGTTTTGATGTATTTATATTTTGCTTTATTTAAGATTTGCAATAATCTACCATAATCAGTGCTGTTAAATTTCTGTAATCTGGCCTTGAATGTATTCATCATCTGAAAAAATAAATAAATAAATAAAATAAAATAGTATATATATAAATAGTTATTATTCTCAGGTCTTTCATTCAAGGTGTTTTTTTTTTATCACAAAAAAATTTGTTTGTGATATAATAATTTCTTGTAGCCAATATTTAAAGTTATAGTTGACCTGAATAATTAATCATATGATTCAAAACCCATATAAATATGAGATTTTTTTTTCAAGGCTGATCTTTTCCATATCGAGATAGCATAGTATCTAAACAGAAGCTGTGAAGCTCCAAAAAGCACTGTAAAAGTAGATTATAGAAGTAGATTCCTTCATGAGATGAGTGTTTGTTGATGATTTGATTTGACATTTGTTAAAATCTGCAATAAACTGATACCCAATCAGTTTCAGTTCAGAAATGAAATAACAGTTTATAAAATAGCCCGCGCTTTGAGACAGCTGAGGTGTGCGTTGTGTTTTTGTGAGATCTCCTCTGGGCTGATGGACCACAGTGGTGCTCGGGTTCTCTCGGTCATGTAATTATCTGACAGCTCTTGATAGAAATCAGTGACAGCCCGCAGCGGAGTCTCTCTATAACAGAGTGCATCTGTGAGAGCGTACATGAACTCAGCTGCGCAGGTATCAGGACTTTAGATTAACTCCGAGGCGTGATCATTTCTCTGTCACTTACCTCTAGACTGAACGCTTGAAATGTCACGCATCAGATCCCCCCAACTGCCCATTACTACAGTGAGGGAAAAGCCGGTCATATCAGGGCCTGAGAAATGGAGTGATCTCTATATTCAAGGCTTCAGGACTGCACGATCTTCAGCCAACTCTATTAAGAAAGTCAGTCATTAGTTTTTGATAAGTTCTAAAGATCAATCAGGACTAGTGATTGTCATTCTGAGATTTCGAGGAGCTTCTTATTCGATTAAATGTCAATTTGTTTCTCACACAAAGCTATCACAGATTTTTTTGAAAAGTCTTCTTCTGTGTTCATGAGAAAAATGGGTTTAAGACAACATGAAGGTATGAATTAGGGGTTGACTGATTACTGGTCTGGCCGATTATTGGCGCTGATATTAAGCATTTTTATTTTTTTGATATATCGACTGATATATCAAAAGGGGGGAGGGGTGACCCGACAACAACGGTGTGCAAAGGTAAAGCATAGCCTACTTTCTTGCTTTGCTGTAATTAGTAAACAGCCATTAATGCTCATATTAGATGTGATACATAAATGCCTAATATGTAGCTAGTTTATGCAGTTTGGCTCTAAGAAATAGAGACGAACTTACGGTCACGTAAAATTCGTCAAGTCCTGTCCTAATAAACATAACTTTGCCTGAATTAAATAATATACAGCCATGAATGAGCACATGTTGGAAATGAACAGTAAATAAATATCGGTTCTGCATATCGGTTATCAGGCACATAATTATGCAAATAATCGGTATATATCGGTCGATTACTAATTTTTATGGTTATCGGTATCGGCCATTTTTCAAACCAGTTTGCTGATTAAAATAATTTAAAAGCATTTAACGAAAGGTTTTTTTTTTTCAGAGCCCTTGTTATTCTTAATTTTGACATTCATAATTATTTTATCTACATCAGCCCTGAAAAACACATATTGGTCGACCCTTAGTATGGAAGCTTGTTTCTGCAGTGAGATAAAAATATAAAAGGCAAGCAGTTTATATCTCGCAATTCTGATGTTAATTCTTGCAGTTAACTCTCAAACGCTCTCATAATTGTAAAATATAAACTTAAAATTGAGAGATATAAACTCACAATTGCAATGCTTTGATAAAAAAGTCACATGAAAAATAAAATTGCATACCTTTTTATTTCATTTTTTTTCTGTGACAGAAAAATTGCAAGATGTAAACTTTGAATTCTGAGAAAAAAAATCTGAGATGTAAACATGTAATTAAGAGTTTATAATTACAAGAGCAATTACAAGATATTAACTCACAATTCTGGGGAAAAAAAGGTCAAAATTGCGAAATAAGAAGTTGCAATTAGGTATTTTCTTTTTTTAGGTCATGGTTGAAACAATTAAAAAGACACTTGTGAGATGTAAAATCAGAATTCCAAGGAAAAAAAAAAAAGTCAAAATTGTGATATAGAAACTTGCAATAAACATTTATAACTTGCAATTGCAAGATATAAACTCACAGTTTTGAGAAAAAATGTCAGAATTGTGAGATGTTATTTATCCCAGAGGCAAAACAAGTTTGAGTAAATAATGAGAGATTCTTAATTTTTGAAGTTTTTAGCCACATTGACAATGAGGTTCATTACCCACCAGGATTTTCACCCACACTAGAAGTTTTTTATACAGATGCTCCAATACTGTCATTCTGATCAGTTTATTGGGCGCAAACATTCGTTGCATACACAGCTCTTGTCACTGTACAGTAGATGTTCACAGCATGTTGACATGCAGGTCAATAATAAAAGCCTGTGTAGAGCAAAGCTCCGCCCCTCATTATATAGTCAAGGTGAAGATTTAAATATCACTCAAGCGCCACTCCAAGTGTAAAGGAAAATATGCAAATGAGCGCATATCCATCAAAGAATGTTTCTGTCTTGGCAGAAAGCTATTAATTTTTTTTCATCAGTTGCTGACACTTTAACGTATACATCGCCCTCAGATTGCAAATGATTTTTTTTCTGGTATGCGTTCTCTCTCCTTATTGACGTGTTATATTTTCTTTGCGCTTGCATCTTGTTATTGTTCTAAAGTTTCCCTGTCTAGTGTGCATTAGTGCACCCTGATTGAAATTTTACCGACAAACTGAAATATGACTCTGTGTTTAATGGAAAAAATAATTACACGTCAGGTGAAACAAAGCATGACTCATAGTTACCGAGGAAAGTGACTGGAGACACGAGCCAGCAACGGGGTCAACAAGCTCACACACACTCGCAATTTACACACTGTTCTTGCTCACTATCTGCTGAACTACTTAATATAATTTTAGAAACATCTTCATAAGGCTCTTGTAACGTTTATCCGGTCTTGGACATATTCAGCACAGTGCACTGAAAGTATGGATTTTGCTGGTGATGGCAAAGTCTGTATTTCTAGACTAAATTGCATGCAAATTGCAAGAACCACGCTTTTTATATGAATACCTGCAACCATGTTGCAGTTGGGTTGCAGTTCATATGCAGTTGTTGATTAAAGCATTCTAAAGATAAAGAATTTCCAAATGTACAGGTGTGCAGAGATGTGCATGTCTATTTTTTTTTTTTTTAATCATTATGAAAACCATCAGGCCTAAAATCTTAGCCGCGCTTCAGTTCTTGCACTGACTGCTATTATTCTGAGTCTGTTACTGACTTCACGGCATTGCTTCTAATTAGTCCTGAAACAAGAGACGCTTTAAGTGCCAGATGGCAGTATTATCTGATATTTTCCTAAAACGGCTGCAGTGCTTCTTCAACGTTAGTCTTGATATTTTTAATTAAAATGGCTTGTCAGAAAGGCAATCTGAGCTAAATTGATGTTATACAAGATACAATTAATAAAATTTCCCTGACGTTCCTATTAATTACTCGGAGTGGGAACACTTGTTATTGACTCAAAGATCAAGTCTGACTGAAAGCCTTATCAAACATTGCTGTGTAATTTTCTGTTTGATAAGGAAATTAGCATGCTTCTCGTTTGCTCGGGTAGAATCTACATGACACACTTGGACGTTTTTTACACCTTGTTCTATGACCTGAGACAGAATTTGCACCTGCATCTGTGACAAATCTGACAGAACATGTCAGTTCAAATAGGCACTGTTTGGCTGAGCAAGCAGGAAATCTGTCACATGATATGCTTTATTAAGCAGTATGCTCCAGGTCCGACATCTGCAAAGGTTAAATGGGCGTTAGACTGCTGTACAGGCTCAGTGACTCATAGTGGGGCGGGGTTTCAGACGTGTTAGGGCTTTCTATCCATCCATCCATTGGTCTGTCTATCCATCCATCTATCTGTATATCCATCTATTTATCTATCTATTGCTCTCTCCAACCATCTATCAATCATCCATCTCTCTGTTCATATATCTATCATCCAACTATTTATCATCCATCTGTTTGTCTATCACTCTACCTATTGCTCTGTCCATCCACCTGTCCATCTATCTATTGCTCTGTCCATCTATCCATCATCCATCTATTGATATCTGTCCACCCGTATCTTCCATTATTCTTTCGCTTTATCCATCCGTCCTTCCATCCAGCCAGCCATCCATCGCTTTCTCTATCCGTCCATCTATCTATCCATCCATCCAACGCTTTATCTCTCGTCTGTCTGTCCGTCTGTCCATCCGTCCATCGCTTTATCTGTCCGTCCATCCATCATCCATCCATCTGTTCATCTGTCCATCATCGATCCATTCATCCATCTGTTTATCTATCACTCTATCCATCTATCTATTGCTCTCTCCTTCTATCATCTATCTATTGATATTTGTCCACCCATTTGTCCATCCATCTTTCTGTTTCTCCATCCATCTTTCTGTTTCTCCATCCATCATCTATCACTTTATCCATCCGTCCATCACTCTATCACTATTTCCGTCTGTCCGTCCGTCTATCCATCCATTACTTTAACTGTCTGTTCATCCATCCGTCTGTCCATCCATCACTTTATACGTCTTTCCGTCCATCCATTCATCGCTTTATCTGTCTGTCTGTCCATCCATCCGTCTTTACGTCCATCACTTTGTCTGTCTGTCCGTCCGTCTGTTCATCCATCCATCCATTGTTCTATTTTTTCATCTATCAGTTTATTGTTCTGTCTTTTCATCTATCATTTCATTGTTATATCTTACATCAATTCATATTCATATCTGTTGTTCTAAACTATTTAAAGTGCAGGTTTTTTTTTTTTTTTACTTTTTAAACTTAAGTCAAGATTAAACTTTATCTTGGCAAACTTTCCACTTTGTTTTGCTACTCTTACTGATGCTTTGAAATGATTGAATGTGAAACATTCATGCCAGTGAAGCACTGAGTTGATTGCTTCCCAACTGCAATGCAATTAGCCGATTATGAGCAGCTATTTACATCTTTAACCAATTGAAGGCAGTGTGGAGTGTGGTAGGAGAAGGCTGTCTGGTGTTGGTGTGTGTTAAATGTCTCAGTTGGTTGGTCTTTGGCAGGTGCAGCCATCTTCATTGTCTTTGTCCTTGCTGCAGAGAGCAGCGGCATATATTTACCTCAAATTCTTTTCCTGCGTGACCAACTAACTCTGTCTCTTTTGGCCCGTTTGACTGATCGCTGCTGTCTGTGAATGTCAGGCTTGCCGAGCTTTACATTTATGAAGATTCTTTAATATGTGGTGTGAAAATCACAATTCCAAGGACTCATGCAACAATAGCAATTCCAGGAAGAATGTGACTATAAACTGCTAATTCGTAATAGCTGTTTTGTGCTGGTTTACAGGAGGGATACACTGAAAAATTTTCCATCTTTTTTTCAAAATAAGAAAGTAGGCCAAAAAAAAACTTAAAATATGAACAGGTAATTCTGGTCAATGTTAAAGAGCTTATGGTTGATGAGCCACATGCTTTGTATGATCTAAATGGAGAAATATAGACATACAGTGAGCTTAACTGCACAACAATCTGACTGATGTCATATGATGATGATTATATTGCAGTCAAAATTTAAATGCAATTGCCCGTTTACCATTGCATTTTCTGGTTTTAATGAAGCAATATTTGAATTATTTTGTTCTTTTTTTTCATCTAGGAATTTTGGTGCATCATGTTTCAAGCCAACTTCAGTTCTGCAATGTGCATATGAGGTATGCATGGGGATTTGGTGTTACCAGAGTGACTGAAAACTGAATTAACCCTCTGGAACTGGAGGTCAGATTCACAGTGGCCCCGAATGAGTGTTTGTTTGTGTGGGTGGTTTATTGATGGTTTATTTAACCTGCTATACTTTTGTTTTATGAGATTTTTCCCACTGCATCTAAAGTTGCCCTGGATATGATGAGGTATTACCCTCTCATCGTCTACCAGACCACAGAGTCAAGGTCAGAAACAAACAAGGATTACCTTCCCCTTACTGCTCTCTCTCTCTCTCTCTCTCTCTCTCTCTCTCTCTCTCTCTGTTCCAAAACTTTCTGAACTTCCTTGCTATCTATTTAGACATCATTCTAACTAAAGTGTAACCTCGTAAGTGACACATCTTGAATATTCTACATAGGTAAATATTGGAATTAGCATAGTGCAAATGCTAAAATAAATGTGTTCACATTTATTTACTGTTACTATGAGAAAACTTGTGGATGAAATCTAGTTATTGGAATAGAAATTCTTATGATCAGGAATTTTGTGGGAGGGCGAAATATTTCCCAATGCAGTTTTCACTTATTTACAAGTTGGTCACACAAATTTGTCGCATTTACCAACAAAAAGCTGCTTGGTGAGCTGTGTACAGCTTCAGTGAGCTTCAGTGCATTGCTACACTATTGACAATAGACAACTGATTTTTTTTTTTTGCTTGCAAACATTTCACCCAAAATTTCACTCAGTTGACTGCACCTTAATGCTAAAAAAGCAGTGGTGTATTTTCCAGTATAACTTATTTCCCCAAATATGTTTACTTTTAATATACATTTAACTTCAAGCACTATCCTGCTTGTATTTTTAGCTGAGCCCGTTGCAATACATTCTGGTAGTGGTGTAGAAAACATTTCACTCACTTTTCCAGTAAATTTCAATAATTACCAAGAAATTGCAAGTAACACTTTGAATTGCACATGAGATTAAAAATAAAGGAAATAATGTTTTCTTGTAAAATACTCCATTAATCTCCATTAACAACCTCAATAAAAGTTTTACAGTGCAATATGTATGGAAATGGCCAAAGAATTTGGCCAAAAAAAGGAAACTTGACTAATTTTTAAAAAAAATCTTCATGTTGGGAGCACATCTATTGTATGATGCCTTGACATTGGTGATGCACCAACATTTTAGCAACTGAAAGTATTAATCTGAAACAGCAAAAAAAAAAAAAAAAATCGGTTTTGGCTGCAAGTTTTGGAGAGTCAAAATTATTATGTGAAATGGTGATGTTTATTTAGCCTTTTTTTGCACACAATATTTCAGCAGCGTGCATGCTAGAATAGCAATATATAAAATTTGAAATATTAAGAAGCAGCTCAGTTGCCAAATAACTTTCTTACAACTTGTTGTTGAATTTATCACCTGACAACAGAACACCCTGAACAGCATAAATGGTACCCAGTTAACCAAATGTAATTACCAAAACTTGATTTGACTAAATGAAACATTAAAAAAAATAAAGCTCCCTACACTTTAAGAAAAGTCTGTTAAAATGGGCAAAGAGTGTTAATATGAAGGAATTTTCCATGTTGAATTTTCACAGGTGTTTTACCTGTGTTTTGAATTGCATATTGCATTGTGTTGTGTTTTAGGGTTAAAGGACATGTCCAGAAACTCAGAAACAAACTCAGATAATTACCATTACCTTTCTGTTTTTCTACTTTCTATTCTATATTGTACAGGTTTTGGAAGGTCCTGTGTTCATCTGTGCCAAACATCACTGCAGCCACTAATGTTGTTTGTGAGCTTGTATTTTTCTTCTCATTAGCTTTTTGCACATGCAGCAGGAGCACGCTGGGCATGCTCAGTTAATGTAAACATTTCCACTTCTCTGGTCAGCTGCAGGGGCTCCAACAGTGTGTCTGAATGATTGAATGCCGCTGTTACTTACCTCCCGTGCGCCGTGTATCGGACAAACGGCTATACGCCGCCTCGCCCACCTGTTTCATAATGGGACGTCTTTCAGACGCAGATAGAATGGCATCTTTGGCACGTCATAAGAATAACATCTAAGAGAGAAGTGCCGGGAAAATCAGTCAGCATCTCACTACGTGTTTCATCACCTGAAAGCTCAATGAAGGAAAGTGTGGAAATAAGCGTCAGAGTTTGCCATCACTGTCGCCCACCTTTGCGGAGCATATCAGATCTGCTACACGCTACACTGCCCAAGAGTGTGTATTTCTGGAGATGATTGAATCAATACCATTTTGACACGACTTGTTGGAACATGCCTCTTTATTTCACGCAATTCCTTCCGTTTGGTCAGGGAACATTTATCAAGGCAGCCGCCTGCTGTCAGCTAATAGAGATTGTTCTTTAGTCGGTGCGTGATCGAGGACTGCAGTTATGATACATGTTGATCGTTTGTGGAGATATTGACACCGGGGCAAAGAGCAGGACGACCACACTTCTTATAACCCCACCATTATACACATGAACACACACGATAACAGCTCAGACCCATGGCAAGGCTTATATCTTCATTTAGGCATCGTTTTCTCACAAAAAGGCGAGTGGGAATTAGTGCCGGTGGTTTTAATCTAATATGTGACCCTGGACCACAAAACCAGTCTAAAGTAGCACGGGTATACTTGTAGCAATAGCCAACAATACATTGTATGAGTCAAAATTATCGAAAATTGTCCTATCCTGTGGTGTATAAATCTCAATTTTGAAAAAAATTGACCCTGGTTTTGTAGTCCTGGGTCACATAAATGTTTTTATGTTTTGTTTTTTAAATGTTATAGCTGAAATATGGTGTATAGCTGAAACAGACCACAAATTTAATAGCTGTGGACATTTAATATTTATATTTAATTAGCATTAATCATCTTCTCACTAAAAAAAAGTGGTGTAGAAAAAAACATTTCACTCAAAAATTGCTAGTAAATTTCATTAATAATTACCAAGAAATTGCAAGTAACAAATGGAATTATGAGATTAATAATAATAATAATAATAATAATAATAATAATAATATTGTTTAATAATGTTTTCTTGTAAAATACTCCATTAATCTTTGTTTTATATGCATCCTCAATTGCAGTGCAATATGTATGCAGATGGACTGTGAATTAAACATATTTAAAAGCTCGCAAATGTTAGGTACACTTGGTATTAATATTGCAGAAATAAATAAATAAATAAATACATAAGTTAAAAAACAAAACAAATAAAAGCTTTTAACTTGAAGAAATTGTGACAGAAATGCATTACTTTTGTACAGTAGAATGTACTTCTCAAAGTAATAACAATAATAATACAAATTATTTAAAAAATTTTAGGGATTATCAGATAATATCACAATTTTTGTTGTTTAAATCTAAACAAACACATGTTGTTTAATTAATTGATTAGGAACTACTGCACTTTGATTTGATTACATTTTAAAATTAATATTCATTTTAATTAATATTAATTTATTTGATTACAAAATATTAATTCAATTGTTTGCATTTTATACATGGATTTTTATTACCACCATTTTTGATAATTAATTTGTAAATAATGTAAATAATGTTTACGTTTTGTACACTATGAAGCCAGCAGAAAATGTGTAATACTGTATATATTTTTAATATCATCATATACATCTGATATATAGATTTTTCTTTTTATTTATATCTAAATGAAATATGGAATAGCAAATGCGTATTATCATAGCTCTTAGCTAATATGGTAACAGAGGCTGACCAGTTGACTAAAACAAAGGCAGCCGCACAGGTGTAGCAGGCAGTCGTAAACAGACGGCTTTGCGGCGCATCTGGGAGAAAATGCAAATAAAAAACCTGTAAAAGAGGACAAAAACAAATGACAGATTCCTTCTATAAATTCCTCACCCCGCACAGGTCTGATTGGAGCAGCTCTCCTGGCTCCTCTCGCCCATGACTTAACACCTAATCCTATGTGTAAGTTATTATTTATCTTCCACAAAAGTTTGTCAAAGCTAGGCTTTGATTTTTTTCCTCCCCGGCCTGATTTTCCCCCGGTGGCCGGCTCTGCACCGGCGCAGACACATAATTTATGAGCTACCCGCTTTCTCCTGACACATTATTAAAAGCAGAATTAGTTTTTTGCCTGGGATCTGTCCGCTGGGAATAGGGAGGGCTGTGCTGAGAGCAGAGGAGTCCAGCGTGGGGGTTCGGCTCTGAGCAAAGGGGACGTGATGGGCGTCAGGCCGCTAATGAACAGAACGCGCGGTGGCAGCCATCATGCGGTGGTCAAAGATGCATCCTGTGCTCTGGGAAAAGGTTAACCTCCTGTACGTTAGGACCTTTATTGGATTGTTTAGAACCATGATGTTGTCATGGACTTCTTTGGGAACACACACATGTGTTTAGGTGTGAGTAGGCAGAACAAGCAAATGTGTGTGTGTGTGTTTGTGTGTGTGAGAGAGAGAAAGAACTGCACCACAGCTGAGCGCGTCAGTTTAATCTTATGCATCATTAAGCTCTCAGCAGCACACAGGCTCCGCCCACAAATGCCATCTACACCCAATGAACATAATGATGACATACGTTACATCTAATTTCAGCAGAATTTAAATTGGAAGAATGAAGAATTCACAAACATAAATCATTGGGGACGAGTCTAATAAATAATCAGAATGAATTGCTTTGTGTTCACAGCAGTCGTCTTTTAGCTGCTTTTATTCAGTTGGCTGGCAAAACACACACAGACCTGTTGGAGTGTTTCTTAAAAATAGTGCCACATTTAGTGAATACTACTTTTCATTTTGGTTCAAGTCACCAAGGCTGCATTTATTTGATTTAAAAATAAATAAATAAATAAATAAATAAAAATTTAAATAATATTACAATTAAAAATTAGTGTTTTCTATATTAATATATTTTAAAATGTAATTTATTTATGTGATGCAAAGCTGAATTTTCAGCATAGTTACTTCAGTCTTCAGTGTCACATGATCCTTCAGAAATCATTCTAATATGCTGATTTACTGCTCGGTAAAAAAAAAATATATATATTATCAGTGTTGAAAACTGTTGTGCCCTGATGCATTCTTTAAAGAATAGAAAGTTAAAAAAGAAGCATTTATTAGAAATACAAATCTTTTATAGCATTGCAAATATCTTTTATGTAATTTTTGATCAATTTAAGGTGTCCTTGTTGAATAAAAGTAATCATTTCTGTCTTTTTTGACCCCACATTTTTAAACGATAGTGTGGTTGTGTGTGTGCGTGTGTGTGGATGTGAATTCATAGCTCAGCAAGTTTGAACCCAGCGGTGCATGTGAGCCAGCCAACGAGCCAAGAGCAGCGTTCAGGGCTCATTTACAGTTATATCTCTCCTAATTTTCTCTTTCCTCATTATTTGTCTTTAAAACAACCACAGAGATTAGGTTATACATGGGAGGTCAAAGTTTGGCTTGTTAGAATGAACCAGTTAGTCCCTGCTGGTAGATAGCATTTCTCTATTGACGGCCATTCAGATGTTTTAGCAAGCAACAGTATTTCATTATTTTTAGAGGGTTTTGAATGTGTATATATTTTCCCTGCTTGTTCAGGATGATCATTAGTGCCAGTTTGTGTTCTTGTGGTGTCATCAGCCAATCATTGTTGTCATCATGTATTTTTTTTTTTCTGCAGCCCTAGAGTGATTAGATATATAATTTACAGCTCAAGCGCCAAACAACTGCCAGAACTGAGCGACCATGAGTGAAGATGGCAAATTTCAAGTTGTGGGTTTCTGAGGGAGTCCGGTGGCAGCTGAGCATTTGAGTGGGAACGCTATGGGATCGCTCTCCAGGTATTATAGATGTTCTTGATAATACTTTGCTGTATCTAATTGCTTTAGTATTGCATGATCAGCGCTGTACTACTAAACTTGTAAGGAAGCACAAAGCCGTTTATGAGTGTGTGTTTTATTCCATGCTAATTCTCTACTCCATGCACACAAACACACAGATTGATTAATTAATAAGTCAGAGCAAGCTCTAATGAACCTGTAGAGTTAATTGCCTCCAGCAGCAACTGGCTTAAATGTAAATTAACTGATCGGAGTTGCAAAAAAGAAAGAGTGAGTGGAGAATGAATGGATACTCAAGAACGGGAAAATCAATAACCGTCAAAGCTGCCGTTCCCATGAGACCATCCATTACGGTGGACGCAACCTCTGCTCACGGGCCTCCAGTGCACATTTCACAATGTTTTGACTGTTTGCATTGCAAACTTACAAGAGTGAAGGATTTAAATTTTAAATAAAAATAAAAAATAAAAGCAGACAAAATTGCACGTTTTTACCATTTAGTAAAGCGCAAATATTGATATAAGTGGATAATATGACTAATTAAATTGTTGATATTTAATTAATTTGATTTACATTTTTACAATTTTTTACAATTTACAATATTACTATTCAGCAGACATTGTATTTTCTGACTGTCCTGTAGCCTATGGATAATGACATTATATGTTTGTTTTCAAGTCATTTTATGTCTTAATAGCACAATGCTTTAGTTCAGACCCTCTCAATGCTGTTTTATCCAAACTAAACTGATGGCAGCACACATTTGTCTACAAATCGCCTTTCAAGTCTGTCTGGTTGAAGCGCCGTGGCCCACCAAAACCAAAAACATTTTTCTTTCCCTAGCAGGAAAAATGAACTGTCAGCGTTTAATGACAGATATTTGCATTGTGATACAAATTGTGTCCTTGGCCATGAGCATACGATACAGACCCATTAATAACAAAACCACATGATGGCTTCGTTTTTTTTCCCCCAGCACCGCTGTCGAAACATCTTCATGGATATACGCACCTATCAGCAGTGAGCGCAGAGCATTAGGACAGAAACTCAGGACAGTATTAGGCCGCCCATCAATCATGTTTTGTTCTTTTTATCGTATATTGTTTGCATCCGATACCATTTTGCATCTTTTCATTTATTTTCACTTGCAACATTGAGCTCGGCGGTTTAGTGTGGGATCTAAAATGTCAACATAGGGTTGGGTGGTGTGACCAAAATCTTATATAGTATGAATAATTTTATATTATGGTGATTGTGTATACTGGAATACAGTTATGTTTACTGTTATTTTTGCTATATATATTGTAAGGCAGTATATTATAGCAAATCTTGGCAGCCTGTTTATTTATTTATTTATTTATTTATTTATTTTTGAGAGTCATGAAATGTAGATTTGTTCATCTAAAGATGGAAATGTATCTTATAAATGCACACAAAAAACCCTACTTTAACATCCTTTAAACACCCTTAAACTTGTTTAAGTACAGCTCAATGTTAAGAAAGTGATTTAAAAAAAAAAAAATCTAGATTTATACCATATTTAATAGTCTTACTATGCTTTTATCATCATTGGAATTTACTTTGTGATTTCAATAAGAAGTGCAGAGATAATTTCTTTCAAATTATTTTATTAATTTTATATAGAAAATTGATTAATCTAACAGTTAAAGGAGAAGTCCACTTCCAGAACAACAATTTACAGATAATGCACTCACCCCCTTGTCATCCAAGATGTTAATGTCTTTCTTTCGTCGTAAAGAAATAGTTTTTTGAGGAAACATTTCAGGATTTTTCTCCATATAATGGACTGATATGGTGCCCCGAGTTTGAACTTTCAAAATGCAGTTTAAATGCGGCTTCAAATGATCCCAAATGCGGTTGTAAACGATCCCAGTCGAGGAAGAAGGGTCTTATCTAGCGTAGCGATTGGTTATTTTCATTTAAAAAAAAATACTATTTAAATACCTTTTAATGTCAAATGCTCGTCTTGTCTTGCTCTGCCTGATCGGTGTACTCTGGCTCAAGACAGTTAGGGTATGTCGAAAAACTCCAATCGTATTTTCTCCCTCAACTTCAAAAATCATTTCAAAATCATCCTGCGTTGCTGCAGAAGTTCCGACCCAGGCTTTGCAAAGTGAACATGCGAAGAAGATCAAACACCCTTAACAAAAATGGTAAAACAGCGATATAAGGCGATTTTGAAGTTGAGGGAGAACATGAGATGGGAGTTTTTCGACATACACTAACTGTCATGAACTGGAGAAAAAAACAAGCGTTTGCCGTTAAAAAGTATATAAATTGTATTATTTTTATGAAAAATAACCAATCGTTTCTCTAGATAAGACCCTTCTTCCTCAGCTGGGATCATTTACAACCTCATTTAGGATCGTTTGAAGCCGCATTTAAACTGCATTTTGGAAGTTCAAACTCGGGGTTGCCTATATCAGTCTATTATATGGTGGAAAATCCTGAAATGTTTTCCTCAAAAAACATAATTTCTTTACGACTGAAGAAAGAAAGACATAAACACCTTGGATGACAAGGGGGTGAGTATATTATCTGTAAATTGTTGCTCTGGAAGTGGACTTAAAAATGTAAAATTTGGCAGCAATATAAAAATACACTATTTATTTATTTATTTAGATATCAAATATCATTATCATATATTAAGATATTTTACACATTGACTGTGATTTTCTGTAAAGCATCTTTAAAACAATGTGTATTGTGGAATACGCTGTATACATTTGCATTGTTTATGTCTACCAAAGTACAGGAAAATCTTTTCCGTTGATACATTTATACCACTTTAAGGTATATATGCCTTACATATTTACATGCACGGCATATCCGTCCATCCAGTTTCCTGGCTCTTAACAGTCTTGAGGAGATATCAGGAGGGGGTGAAAGACATTAGCTTTGGCTCCATCATTAAGCTGTGTGTGTGTGGAGGATAGTATTTATATCTGTGTTGGAGTCTAGCTGGGTCGGTCTGATAGCCTTGATAATGACTGCCGATGGGACACTTCCACTGACTCTAATGGCGTCGTACTGGAGAAGAGAACAGCAAGAATAAATAAATGTTAGCCATTTTCTCCTTCTCTCCCCATCTATCTCTCAAAGATCTTTTCAGAAATCCAACATCACATTTCCTTGTTTTTAAGTCCATATCATTGCCGTCTGTCTGTCTTCATTACTGCATGATTTACTTTATGAGTTCTAATGCTTGGGTGGTGATGAGGACGTGTGCTCAAAACCGCAGTTCATTAGCCAACACCACAGAGCGCTAAAGTGATTCTCGCTTATGGAGATGAGTTTTAAGCATGCAAAGCATTATAGTTTCTCTAAGTGGAGCGGGAGCTCTGAAACTGTCAGCCTTTTACTTGTTTATAGTAGAGAGGAAAGGTGAGTTGAACAGGTTTGACAAGTAATGCGGCCATTCATAAAAAACATAATTCACAATGGACGGGGTTTGGTTTATCATTGTGATTAATGTTCAGTAACAATGCATATTTAATGAAACACAAGACTCTTACCTGAGTCAGACCTGAGCAGTTAACCTGGGCCATTCTGCCATTTTTTTTTTTTTAATTTTCTTAAAGCTTTTCTTAAGCATTTTCTTGTGGTATTTTTATGTTAATCAAAGTTCCCCAAACCATTATTATTTTTGTGTCATTGAGATACCATTATAGTTTTTTTTTTTTTTTTAATATTTTGAATTGCATTTTATTTACATATTTTCTGTTTTCATGTTAATTTTAGTTAAAGTTTTAGCAATTTTGTTCTGCCTTTTGTCATTTGGATTAGTTTTTGTTTGTGTTGTTTTGAAATATGTCTATTTAGTATTTATTTATTTACATAACATACATACATAAAGTCAAACTAAATGAAAAGGAGACTTGCTTTGTTGACCAAAATAAAATTAAAACTATTTATTTATTCATTTAGTTATTTAGTAGTTCATGGTTTTAGTTAACTATTTGAACACACCAGCACTTGTGTTGACTTAATAAACAAGTATATTATTGTCCTTTAGCAGGAGTTGTCTTGATTACATCCGTGAGAGAGAAATAAAGAGACAAAAATCAGCCTGAGGTCCATATTATCATGTGTCTCTCAGTCAGTGTAAAGATTCAGACTTCCTGTTCCCTGGATTGCCGAATGCAGGTAAAGCTACAGATGATACTCTATAGCCTCATTAAAAACATCTGTTTGCTTATTTCGTCCTCCACCTTCAGTCTCCGTTTTACTCTCTCCAACATTTTGCTGTTTCATGTTATGTGTTGCTCATGACCATGATAATTATACAGAGTAATATATCAAATCCTGCATTTGTGTTGTCCTATGTTTACTCAGAGTGAAGTATATATAAATGTAACTGTTATTTAAACTAAGAATGGCTTCATGATTCTAAAATCTTAGAATTTCTTCCAGACACTGACAAGAGCTGAGTGATTCCAGTCAATCACACCTGACATTGATATCTCACACCTGTATCACCATCACTTGCGCTAGTTGTGCGTAACTCGTCTCGTTTTGTCTGACTGATTCCACTCTAAGAGAAAACTCAGACGTGTCCCTCTGTTTGTCTGGCTGCGAGAGAAAAATCCATCTGTGCTGTTCCTCTCGCTGCAGCGAGTTTATTGACATATCAGACAGAGCAGCGGTGCAGAAATGGCCCTCATTTGTTTCTCTGCCTGATGTAATGGCAGCTCACTTTCAGTGGGCAAAACATTGACAGACACTGATTATTGGTGAGCGAACGCCTTGGAAACTTGTTCCGGCGCAAACTATGCTGTTATATCGCTGGATCAGCCTCTTAAGTTTGATCGTGTCGTTGAGGTTTTAAAGTTTGAGGAGTGTTTAGCAGGTTTAGTATTTGGGCTAAATTGCTACGGCGTGAATTGAGCGCACAGAAACTCTCAGTGACTAATGAGTAGGAATGATGTCAGAAACTCACGGCCAGCACTCATGTCTCTCTCTAAGTGAACAGGTGTGACTCAGGACGCAGTAGCGTGCAGATGGCAGTGTAATTAGCATTGATTTAGCCTGACTCACTCAGGGCAAGGTCTTGATCGGCCGCAGCAACTCACTAACCTCCAAATCTCTTGATGGGTGAGCTCAGGGAAAGATCGAAGCTCATTTTCCTTGCTCTCACTCTCTCTAAATTTGTCTTTTACTGTCTATGATTAGCCACTCTGTGAAATGTATAATAATCAGGATGTGGACTGGAATAGCATGGTCAGGATCAAACTTAACTACATTTTTCTTATAATGGGATGCGTATATTTTGTAAACTTAAACTCTCTAGAAAACTTTCTGATTGATCAATCACAGCATTTTGCAAGGATTTCGCAAATAGACACAAGGAAACTGTAAGTAGCACATTGAATTAAACAACTTTTTTTAAGCAGACTGAAATAGTATTGTCTTGTAAAATGTACACTGTAAAAAAAAAAAACTTAAAGTAAGTGTTTGTGCTGCCTTAAGATTTTAAGTTTACTAAACTCAAATGTCCACGTTTTCACATAGTACAACTTAAAGGAGAAGTCCACTTCCAGAACAAAAATGGACAGATAATGTACTCACACCTTGTCATCCAAGATGTTCCTGTCTTTCTTCAGTTGTAAAGAAATTATGTTTTTTAGAAATAGTGGACTTCAATGGTGCTCTGAACCTGAACTTCCACAATGTAGTTTAAATGTGGTTGTAAACGATCCCAGCCGAGGGCCTTATGTAGCGAAACAAACAGTTATTTAAAAAAATAATAATACAATTTATATACTTTTTAATGTCAAATGCTCATCTTGTCTCGCTCTGCCTGAACTCTGTGTTTGATCAGCTTTGCATGTTCACTTTGCAAAGACTGTGTCTGTACTTCTGCAGCGATGTAGGATGATTTTGAAATGATTTTTAAAGTTAAGGGAGAAAATACGATGTCGAGTTTTTCGACATACCCTAACTGTCTTGAACCAGAATACACAGAGTTCAGGGAGAGCAAGGCAAGACGAGCGTTTGAGATTAAAAATTATTTAAATTGGCACCATATCAGTCCATTATATGGAGAGAAATCGTGAAATGTTTCCCTCAAAAAAAACATAATTTCTTTATGACTAAAGAAAGAAAGACATGAACATCTTGGATGACAAGGGGATGAGTGCATTATCTGTGAATTTTTTGTTCTGGAAGTGGACTTCTCCTTTAACATTTCACGTTGGCTATCTTAAAATTTTAAGGCACCAACGAACACTTACTTTTTTACAGTTGAAACTTTTTTACAGTGTACTCCAATAATCTTTGAATTAAATAAGTCTTTAGTGTCTCATTTATAAGAAAATAATTCTGTATTAATGCATGTTTTGGAGTCAGTAATGATCAAAAGTGACAGTAAAACATTTTTAATGTTATAGCAGATTTCTGTTTCAAACAAGTTCTGTTCTTTTGAAATTCTATTCCCCAGAGAATCATGAAAACAACTGTTTTCAACATTGATAATAGTCAGAAATGTTTCTTGATCAGCAAATCAGAATGATTCTGAAGGATCATGTGACACTAAAGACTGGAGTAATGATGCTGAAAATTCAGCACTGCATCACAGGAATAAATTACTTTTTGCAATTCACATAGAAAACAGTTCTTTTAAATTGTAATAATGTTTCACAATATTACTGATTGTACTGTATTTTTGATCAAATAAATGCAACCTTGGTGAGCAAAAGAGACCTAAACTTTTAAATAGTACATTTATTTATTTATTTGGCACTTAGCTTTAAACTGTGTTGCAATCCAGGTTGATTTTGCATGTTAACACATTAGCATGATGAAAAAAGAGATATTCAGCTCTTTGAATCCTGGTCATCTGTCATGACTCGTTATATTTAGGGTTGATTTGCATAATGTACAAAGAAATGAAATTGTATTACCATAATGTATTTGATTACACTTGTTATTAGGTTTGAGTGACAGTGATTTAGCAAACAGGTTGATTTAAAGTTAATAGTGTCTGTCACCAACCCAGCAGGAGAGTGTCAGTGTATTGATTGGTTTTTAAGTCCCTTTCCTCTCTAATGCAGGACTGACGCAAGATTTTCTTAATGTGAGAACATTTTATGTGTGAAATGCCAAAAACAGCAGTTTTAAGAAAATTATATCCATCTGTGTCTTCTTTTCCATCTGTCTTGTGTTGACAACCAAGCAGCTGCACTATGGAGATGTATACTGTATAATTAATGCTAGTTGCTCTGATATGAAATGATGAAATTTGTTGCTTATTCTACTGCTCACACATCTCTGATTATTGAACTTTAGGCCTACCGCAGGCATTTGAAAGCTGAAAATGAGCATTTCAGCAAGTAATATATTATTAAGTTCCAGAAGAGACAATGCTAATGTCTCACCTCATCCTCATTAAGAGCTTTGTGTGTTTTTCGCTTTTTATTGGCCCAGAGAATTTCATTCCACTGACAGGGCTAATGCCGGTTACCGGGCACGGCCGCATTAATTCATGATAATTGCCTGTAGAAGGGCAAATAAAGAAGAACTAATGGTCAGTGCGATCATCGGTTTCCCCCTGGAATGGCCTACATTTTCATACAGGAAGTCTCTCGTTCCCGGGCTGTTGACTGGGACCTCCAGTTAAGTATAAATTAGCCTGTCCTTGACTAGCAAAACACAGGGAGAAATCATTGAAGCAAATTAGACTATTAACATTGTAAAGAGCGTTTACGTTGAGGATCAATAGAGTCTAGTCTCTTTTAGAGGACCCTGCTGTGTCCTAAAGCCATCAGAGAGAGATTATGACTCAGTCTATTCATTACATGCAGATGGACCGATAATTATCGACACCATCCACACTGATAATTAAACTAGAGCCCGTCTTAGAAGAGCCAGAGGATTTCATTTATGTATTTGTTAATTTATTACTTCATACCTTGGGCTTTAGTTTACAGCTATGTGTGATTTATGGTTTATTTAATAAATAGGCATTTGCATTTATTTATTTAATTATGTATTTATTTAATCAAATAATTTATTGATTTAATTCTCCTTATAACGAAGTACATCAGATGTCATTATACTGAAGAATTACTATATTCATATCATGTTTTTGTGTTGTACACTACCGTTGGGGTCAGTACGATATATATATATTTAAATAATACTTTTATTCGTCAGGTATGCATTTAATTGATCAAAAGTGACAGTAAGGACATTTATAATGTTACAAAAGATTTCTATTTGAAATAAATGCTGTTCTTTTTCGACTTTCTAATAAGTAAAGAGTCCTCAAAAATAAAATTTATCACAACTTCCACCAAAATATGAAGCAGCTCAACTGTTTTCAACATTGATATTACAAAGAAATGTTTCTTGAGCAGAAAATCAACATACCAGAATGATTTCTGAAGGATCATGTGACGCTGAAGACTGGAGTAATGATGCGGAAAATTCAGTTTTGCATCACATGAATAAATTACATTTTACAATATATTCACATAGAAAGCAGTTATTTGAAAGTGTAATAATATTTCACAATATTACTGTTTTTACTGTATTTTTTTATCAAATACATGCAGCCTTAGTAAGCATAAAATTAAAAAAAAAGTAATAATCTTACATTTAATTTGATACCTGTCCAAAAAACATAGTATAGTAACATTGTTTTTTTAAAAAGATGAGGCTAAGGGCTCAAAATTGTCCTTTTTGAAAGTACAAACAAATATGCTTGTGCATTTATAGCTAAACAATTAAAGCCACTTGCATGTTTTGATGTTTTGTCTTTCAATATATTGTGTTTCTAATGTCCAAAAATTGCTTTCAGAATCATCTGAACTGCAGTGGTAACATCAGTTGGTGGTACAAGATAGAAGTCCTTTCCATGATGTTTCTCTTATGAGACTGACTAAGTGTTCCTAGTTTATCTAATCTGTTGATGTGCTTTATCTAGACCACGTGTTGTCACCTAGTTGAGACAAATTACATTTCGACATCCATGGACTCTTGTTTCTCATGGCGTGGATGTGTGGGGGAATTAAATAAATTATGTTTTCATTATCTCCCGTTATTCTCCAGGCCGCCCTGCCCGCCGAGCTCAAGCGCTAAATCACAATGAATGCCTGCCTCCGCCTGTGTCCGTCACAATAATGCCTCCAAATGGGAATAAAATGGCCTTTCCCTTTCATTTGTTGTTATGCTAAAGCGCTAACCCTAAAGTGACCGTGGCGGTGGTGGAGGGGGCGTTCGGGGGACAGGGGTCTGTCTGAATGCTGACGGAGAGTGAGAGCCGTCTGTTCTCCATATGGCTGTATTGTGTTGATAATGCTGCACACTTCTGGCCCGCAGCTACAGAATCAACTGCAGCTTTGATTCACACTTGCATAATTTCTAGTATCACTACTCCAGTTATTGTAGACCTCCTTGTTTTCCTTAAACTCTCTAACAGAATACATGTGTTTATTTTTGAAAAGCTTGCAGTAGTTTTGTATTTTACCATTGGTTTTGATTTAATTTAATAATTCACAGTTCGTGTTTATTGCTTCATAAAACAATTACACATATGTGACCCTGTACCATAAAACCAGTCATAAGGGTCAATTTTCAGATTTATATATCAGACATAAATAAAAAAAAAAATCCATTGAAGTGTGGTTTGTTAGGATAGGACAATATTTGGCCGAGATACAACTATTTGAAAATCCAAAGGGTGCAAAAAAAAATAAAATCTAAATATTGAGAAAATTGTCTTTAAAGTTGTCCAAATTAAGTTCTTAGCAATGCATATTACTAATTATAACTAGTTTTTATGTATTTATGGTAGGAAATTTACAAAATATCTTCATGGAACATGATCTTTACTTAATATCCTAATGATTTTTGGCATAAAAGAAAAACCAATAATTTTGACCCATACAATTTATTTTTGGCTATTCCTACAAATATACCTATGCTACTTATGACTGGTTTTGTCACATATGTGAACCATTGTCTTTTCATTTAATTTTCACCCCCAATTTTCCCCACATTTCTCTTTCTTTTTTTTTTTTTTTAAAGTAATGAGGGTTATCTCAGAATTAATAACAGTTGATGTCAAGAGTTTACATTCCCCTTTCAGAATCATTAAAACTGTTAATTATTTTACCAAAATAAGAGGGATCATACCAAAAAGCCTGAATAAGATATTTCACATAAAAGATGTTTACATATAGCTGAATAGTTGAATTCATAAAAATTACCTGGTTCAAAAGTTTACATCCCTTCAATTTTTAATACTGTGTTGTTGCCTGAATGATTCACAGCTGTTTGTTTTGTTTAGTGATAGTTTATAAGTCTCTTGTTTGTCTTGAACAGTTAAACTGCCTGCTGTTCTTCAGAAAAGATATGATATTTAGGCAAAATATGAGAAATGAACACATCTCCTGTTCAAAAGTACCTTCTTTAAACCTTCTGTAATAGTTGCATATGAGTCCCTCAGTTGCCCTCAGTGTGAAAAGATGGATCTCAAAATCATACAGTCATCATTGGAAAGGGTTCAGATACACTAAAATGCTGAAGATCCAAAGAATTTGTGGGACATGAAGGCTTTTTCTGAAGAACAGCAGGCAGTTTAACTGTTCACGACAAACAAGGGACTCATGAACAACTATCACTAAACAAAAAACACAGCTGTGGATCATTTAGGTAACAACACAGTGTTAAGAATCAAGGGGATGTAAACTTTTGAACAGGGTCATTTTTTTTCTCTTGTGGACTACAAGTAAACATTTTTGATGTGAAATATCTTATTCAGGACAGTACTAAATAAAAAATAACATGCATTTTGTATGATCTCTCTTATTTTGGTAAACTAATTGACATTTTTACTGATTCTGAAAGGAAGATATAAACTTGTGACCTCAGATGTATATAAATAATATATTCAAACTATTTGGAAAATATATGTATCGCTTGCTTGCTTGCTTGCTTTCTGTGTGTTTATTTCATTATTTCATTGTATCATATTACTTCAATCTCCTTGCTGACTTTTTTTTTTTAGACTTTTCCGTTCTGCGCTCAGTGTGCAGAATAAATAGTTTTGAGCCGGCTCACTGTACACCGAGGGCCCGCCGTGCTCAGGGGCCCCGCAGCGCTCAGGGGTCACCTGCTCAATGAATATGAAGGTGCTTCCTATTACAACTCTGTCAAAGACAAATAACAAAGGGGGGCTAAATGAAATGCTACATTGCACCATTTTGTGGAGGACAAGAGACATTTTCAGCTTGGCTGCTCGCGTACTCGCCTCATGGCCGGCCCTGGAAAACCACTTTGTTTGACCCTAAGGAGTGAGAATTGACAAAGTAAGCCGGGAGCATTTGTTTCATCTGCTAAGTCAAAGATTGAAAATGATTTCCCAACGTGCCGTCTGAGGATCCCGTGAAGGGGGTCATCAATTATTTCCTGCAACGTGTCGGAGTGCAGTAGCTGTTTTACAGAGCGCAGAGTTTTCTGCAGGGGAGATCAGTGACTCTGAAAGCCGTACCTTATTGAAGGAACAGGGGAAAACCAAGCAGACAGAGTTCATGGATTCACAGGTGCATGCCTTCATCCACTGCTTTTTTTGCTTCTTTACTGCATCTTTTCATCCACCTTTACAAACTTGCTCATCAACCTGAAATAAAATGTTAAATTAGTTTATTTGAGTATTTAGTACATGGTCAGAAAGTCTGAGACTTTGATATTGATCCTAATTTATTTGTTATTTATTTACTCATTGTGTTATTTACTTAACTGTAAATAAACAAATTTTTAGGCTTTTTAAACATTTAAAACAAAGAAAAGAAGTTATGATGCAACATTTAAAATAATTATTTCAGATTTGTATTAAATTAGAATGCAAACCATGGTTATTATTACAGTTAAAACTAAAACTGAATCCTTTCGACAAACTTTATATTCACTCTGCAGTATATAAACTTTCCTCAGAGGACAGTTTTATTGCTCAAGAGGCTTGTAGGAGGTATTAGCTGAATAGAAATGTGATTTAGGGAGAAAAATTAAAGCAGAAGACGTTTGATTTAATCTCCTCGCTGTGTAAGTGAAGCAATGACATTTTAAAGGGATCTCATCTGTGATTCTTCTTTTGTACGGCTCGTGTTCACGTTGTCTGGAAGCAAGCATTAGCGTCTTCCAACTGCGTGAAGCAGCACAGGTTTGTTGTGTTTTCGCTGAGAGGGCAGAGACTCAACCGCTAAGTGCTGGTTCTCTGTGTAAATGGCTTTTTAAATTGGAGCCCTTTTTTCTGTTTAAGAAGCGTGCGCAGCTAATTTGTGGATCTCCAGGCTCTGTGGCCCGGCCTGGCAGTGATTTATGGCCTGGTCCAGACACAAATTGACTTGTATGCAAGAAATGTAAATGGAAGTTGGACATTTGATGGAGAAGCTCGTTCCCGTGCTTTAATGTTTTAAATTAACCACAGAAACTTGTGCAGCCCCAGCTAAACGCAACCCTCCCTCTCTCCAGCCCCAAACATCAGATGAATCATAAGTTAATTTATTATACAAACAACCATATTGCTCCAGATTTGCAAGGATCAATGAGTTTGATGAAGAGGTTTCATTTTAGGAAATAAACCTGCAAAATTAGCCCTGGAATAGGGTAAATATCTAAACTGATTTATGCGAGGTGTAGAACACCGTTCCCACCTGCTTTCTTTTCTGATAAATGCAAAAATTCTTCCAAAAAATATGACAGAATAAAATTTAAATGTAACAAATTGGCTGCCTGTGCCAAAATTCACAAATCATCAGTGATACTTAAGTTAATACTTGTGAATCAGATTTCATTTGATGTTTTTATAGGGCTTTTTAGAAGTCAGTCATTTCTAAGTGGTACCACAGATATTGGTAGCTAAAACTTTGCTTTAAAAAGTTATTTGAAATAAAATAAAAGTGAACTAAAATTAAATATTAAAAAAAGTATTTAATTTCAGCTTTCAACAACATTTCTTGTTCTTTTAGTTTAAGTATTTAAATAACTAAAACTAAATAAATCATTTAATAAATACATGAATAATTATTTAACAGAATGGTAATAATTTAATAATTAACAGAATTTTTAAATAAACTAAAATTAATACGTTTAAAATGAATAAATAAAAAAGTAATAAACACCGCATAGACAAAAATAGAAATAGAAATAGAAATAGAAATTAAATCAAACACAGAAAAATAAAAATTAAATTGATTAAATATTGTTAATTCAAAATATTAATTATTATTATTATTATTATAAACTACTTTCACAGTTTTGTTTCAAAATGTTTGTTAATATCTGAAATACCTTTTATTATTAGAATGTAATAGTCAACAACCAATTTACATTTTATGACTACATAATTAGCTTTAAATCAGCTGCATAAACTCAGACATTACTGTTTTTAGGAAGATTTCTTTTGGGAGGGGATTTGAAGTATCCTGGTGTGTTTTGAGGGTGAGAAGGGCTTTCAGTAGGGTTTAAACCCTCTCAAAAGCCCCTTCATTCCCTCTGGACTGTCATTAAATGTTATTCCATCAATGCACAGACACTTTACAAGCTGCTTGTTTTGTAATGCTATCATGTTTGCCCTAGAGATACGCTGGAGCTTTTGTGCTGTTCTCGGCGGGTCTGTTGCCACAGATCTATATGGTCTTTTAAAATACTCGACAGGGGGTGTTTGATTACCCTGATGTATTCAGAGAGACTGAAAGAGACAAAAAGGCAGGGAACAGAGCATGCGCTTATGAAGGAGCGTTTCAATGTGTCGTTTTTTTTCTGGTAAAAGATTTCCCTTATTGGCTTAATATGCAAGGGTGCCAATTTTAGGTTGATTGACGTGAATCGTGTAACATGACGCTGTGGTGTTTTTATGCAGTGAAATGTGCAGAATAATGCACAGAATAATGTTTCCCACAATGCAATGCGCATGACTTAACCTTCCTTTTATAGTGTGAGGAATGAATAATTGGCAAAACCTGAATAATGCAATGAATGCATGGCGTGTTAAAAATAATCGTTTACACAAACCTGAATTAAAATGCTATACATTTTGATTTCACTAATATAACAGCAATGAAGTATTTTGTAAATTACATTTCTAGTAGTTACTGTTGTGTTGCATAAATATGCTTCACATATTAAAAACATTATATATGCACAACAATTATGTATTTTATTTATTTTTCTACTTTTTAGATATTACAAAAAAAATCTAAAAAAAAAAATACATCTAATAACCTTAAAAAAAAATACATTTGTATTTAACACTAACATAACACAAGTAAGGCATTTTGTAAATTAGAAATACTTCTATTAGTTACTATACTGTATGTGGGAATATTTCACAAATACGTTTTGCATATTAAACTCTTATGTACACATAAACACAGCAGGTTATTAGCATTTTTATCTGTTGTAACAGAAAATGTGTCTTCCATATTGAAACCAGACCTTTTCTAATGTAGGGCCTCAGGCCATAAGAAGGCATAAGAGTGTGTACGCACACGCGCACACACACACACACACACACACACACATATTAGCAGGCGTGTCTGCAGTGAGATCATTTCAATATCAGATCTAGTGCTTAAGCAAACGGTCCAGATGACTCAGTTTCAGAAAGCGCTGGCTGACAGATTTCACATAACACAAGCGGAACAGAAGCCCAGCTGGAGGCTTCGAGTCTTCAGGGACATTTTCCCCAGTTTTACTCATTCAAAAATAACAAGCATAGAAATCCCTGCATCTCTCCTGGGCAAATTCATATTCAACAAACATGCATTTGGTTTTATTGCATTATTCAGGTTGGTGCGAATTATTCATTCCTCACACTGGAAATGGAAAGTCAGGTTATGTACATTGCATTGTGGAAAAGTATTCTGCTTAGTAGCATTAGCTGTGCATTTTACTGCACGTTTTACACTTTCAAGGAAATTAACGTCTAATGAATAAAGGTGTTAGATTCTTATTTGAACAATTTTCACTCCATTTTCAGAAATTGCTTGAAAATGTTGCAAATAATTACAAAGAAACGACAAGGCACATGAAGACTGAAATAGTGTTTGTAAAACATACTGCAAAAAAAAACAAAAAAACATTTACATTTAGTTAAATATGCATATAAATCTACAGGATGTGAAAATGTGATTTAACCAAAAAACTACTCAGCAAATTCTGATAAATCACTTAAAGGTCCAAGACCCATTGTACGTATTTATTTACCCATTGCATACGGGCAATTCCAGCATTATAGATGTGACGCATAAATGCTTAGAGAATGTATGTGTTACCAATATACCAAACCATCGGTTTATATTTGAATAAACCCTCGTTGATAGAGTCTAAACATCAGAAGAATATCAGTCTATGCACAGGTTTTCTGTGTTAAAAAAGGTAAATAATCACACGTTATGGATGTGACAAAAAAGGACATCGTTTCTGAGAGACTACAAATTTTTTAGGATTTCTGTGAAATAAAATGCACAAACCAGACACAATAATACCCAACAAATAGAGAAGTGATGGCTCTTCACAAAACATATAATTGTTACTTTATTTTAATTTTGATGTGTCTATTTATGAGGAATATGTACTGTTATAGATGTGACAAGCCTGAAAATAGCACTTACCAGACTGTGGATAATCATGCACTAAAAATAAAAGAAAATGCTTCAAAAACTTTAAGGGAGACCTCACATGAATATTTGAATATGTGTATCAGTATAATAAAAAACATTGGTAAAAAAACGTTACTATTATTTCTTTATTTCTTTAATTACTTGTTTTTATTTAAATTGTTAATTTATTTTAATAATTTTTAATTGATTGATTGATTGTAGTGAGTAATATAATCAAAATCAAATTATAATATACTATCAATACTAATATACTATAATAACTGTAAGTTATTAAGACACTTTCCAGGGTTGATTTTTTTTTCTTTTATATGCCACATCTTTTTTCCTGTTGTGTGACATCACTGCAATTTCATCTAATAACCTTAGTTTGCATATCAGTGACTGTATTTGTAAAATAATAATGTTTAATAGTTTTTTGTAATCATTTCATAAAAGCAATAAGGCACTCATTGTCTTGCTGTATTGTAAATATATCTGATGGTATCACACTGCTCACATCTGAAAAATATCACCTGATTCGACAATCAATTGGTTCCCCTGATGTAGTTGTTTACATCATAGTAATCGTAGCTAAACTGCTGATCTGTAAACCCATTTCAAGTAAACACACGCCACCAAAACTAACTTTTCCATTTGCACCCCAATAACCGCACGGCTCCTGCTGCGACTCGTTCGCACTTTAATGTCCTCTTATTTGAGTGAAACTTTTCTGTCTGTCAACAGATATAAAGCTATAGGGATCTTCACCGCCTTTTGCACAGGCCCATTGAGATAACCATTAACCAACACGCACTCTCGCTGTTTCGGGATAGTGGTAATAATAATAATCCAGAAATAAGTCCTGGAGTTTGGGCTAGTTAATCGTGTGCTTCCTGGAGGGGGCCACATTAACAGTAAGTGAGTGTAAGTGACAGAGATTGGCCTAAGTACAATCCCAGCGTGAGTCCGGTTTTTGGCTCTAATTCACATCTGAATGAAATCACCCCCGCTAAGATCTCATCAGCGTTATTACCCCCGCGTTTACCCTGCGTTCGTACCGTTGTCCGCTAGCTTCCCGTGGCTGCGTGGGGCTGTGGATGTTTTAACTCGCCATTATCGCGCTTTCCGTTGAAGACGCGCCTTAATGTCGATGAAGCGATTTGGGGCGGGGGGTACACGAGATGCTTTCAGTTTCAAAGAAGGAAGATTAGCACGAAAAGATTAGCGATCTGGCTGTTTGTTAAAGTTTAGCAGTTTTGGAAATATGATTACTGCAATGCAGTGTTCAAATTGAGGGGTATTAGAGGGAGTCACGGACCCCCGAAGAGGTTAGTGGACCCCATGAATGTGCTTCGAATCATTGCCCTGACATAACGTGATTGTTTTAGCTCGTCTAATTTTTTGTCAGTGGTTTAAAAGAATTTACAGAATGAAGATAAAGTTGTAAATGTTATTCTGTCGTTCCTTAATGGAAATGAGCAACATTTTTAGCCAAATTGGCCGTTAATTAATTTTGATGGTGCACAAGAACATAGTAAGAGAAGTTGTTGAGCAGATTTAATGGTGTTTTTATTTTTATGGCTTGATACATGCACAATGTTTTTTGTTTTTTTCATGGTGGTGGATTGCAGTTGGTTAAGCCGATGTTTATGTGACATGCTCTTTGCATTTTATTAGGCATTTTATAAAAGCAATATGTTTGATGGCTTCTTGGTTCTTGGTCATTTCTGTTGCATACAAAAAATATGATTTTTGGAATATTCAAATCCAGGTCATCACAGAAACTCGTCTGTCCCCACTACGTTTCTTTAATTCATTCTTGGGTAAAGATGCCTCTCACGGATTCCTGCTCTCGCTCAGATAAATTGATCTGTCGGGTCACCTACGGCACTGACTCCTCGATGGAGGGGCAAACAGGGAGGCCCAGAGCAAAGCTATCTTAAAGCAATATCAATAAAACTCTACAGTATACACCCACTGAGCTGTGTACACAGCAAAACAAGACTGCGCACCAGCCCTCAGCTCCGATGATTGTTGTGCGAAATCATTGGGCCATGACCGACAAAATGGGGTGTAAATGTTAAATACAGTCAGATATTAGGGACAAGCGCATTAGAGGAGCTTTTTGACCAGCAAACACGAGCTTACTGAATTTCTTTTAGCTCCTAAAGCCTCCCTGACACTTATTTGGTAAAATGATCCAAGAACAGCCGTATTGCAACCTGTATAGGTGTCTAAAAGAAATACTACTGGAATGTATACTGGAAAAAATAACATGGTAGCATGTTAATGTTTCTTAATGAACTTCATTTGAGGGCTTTTTCTTAGCAAATATTATTAGATGGCATACTATGTAAATAATAGTGTTAATTCAGTATTGGCTTAAAGGAACACTTTAACACTTTAACACTTTTTTTTTTTTTTGAAAATAGGCTCATTTTCCAACTCCCCTAGAGTTAAACAGTTGAGTTGTACCATTTTCAGATCCATTCAGCCAATCTCTGGTTCTGGTAGTAGGATTTTAGCAAAGCTTAGAATAGATCATTGAATCTGATTAGACCGTCAGCATCTCGCTCAAAAATGACCAAAGCGTTTTGATATTTTTCCTGCACCTATGGTACGGCAGCAAAGTTCCTTGATTATTACGTCGGAATGAGAGTATAGTTCCTAGCCATATCAGCCTAGAAAATTACAACTTCTCATTTTCCGTCAGTCTTAGTACACAATGTAACTACAGAAGAGTTAAGTTTTAAATAGGAAAAATATTGAACTCAACTGTTTAACTCTAGGGGAGTTGGAAAATGAGCCTATTTTCAAAAAAAAGTGGAGTGTTCCTTTAAAGTATAAGACTTAAACTTGGTTGGCGTGACAGTGGACTTAATGACAGTTATGGCCTTTAGAAGAACATCAAGGGACTTCTCGTCTGATTTGTTGCAGCTCAGCAGTACTTGTCCCGTTAATGAATTTTTAATATCCTTAATGACAGCAAAAGAATGATGTAATTAAGGAGGCCAAGTTTGGAAAAATGCTGACCGGCACTCTTTTTGGAGAACATCTTAATAGCTCTTCCCATAAATTAACATATTATCTTAATAAACAGACTGCCTTCAAGGAAACTGTGTTCTTGATCAAGTTTATTCGAGTCTTGAGATAATAAATTAATTGAGCAGAATTGAAAAGTCTTACAATGTTTTTTTCTTTCTTTATTATTATTTTTACTTTAGCAGTGTGCATTTTATGAATCATCTGAGGTATTGAATTCATAAGTAGATGTCATGGTATGCCACATTTTTTTAAAGCATTTATCTCATTTCACATCCTAACGATTCTCAACTTTTCCAATGTAATTGCTAAAAAAGTAGTCAAAACCCTACAAGCATAAATCTCCTGAAAATTAATTTAATCTATTTGCATATGCATACAATTGCATGATTGCTGACAGACATGGACTAAAGCCACAGAACTCCAGTTTTGATGTCTTTTTAACCTGTATTTGTAGAACGACGTATGTATGACATGACCAGGTTTGATCCGGTGGCGATCGGTGTGCAGCAGCTCCAGTAAGAGAGCAGATATCCTTTAGCTAACTGTTTTATCTTACTCAGCGAAGGAGGGGCCCTCGTGTTATTGATTAAAAACAGAAGGAAGAAGAATCCCACAGGCACTAAAAGGAACAGGCAATGATTAATGTCCCTCTCGGAAAAAAGAAATTATATGGAATAAATTAAACTACTGCGGCAGCAAATTGAAAAATAAGGACGCAAATGAGGTTTGAATACTTAATATCTTTTGAAGAGAAATAGTCAATGAAGCACAAAAACGATGAGGGATTGGCAAAGAAATGTGATATTAGCACTAACGACCCAGGCAAGGTTTGCTGTACTGTCAGAATTCACCTGTCATATGTGATTTTACACCAAAGCAGTAAAACACTGAGGAATATAGCATTGTGCTTATCAAGGAGGTCTGCAATACTTGCAGAGAGCTATTCGCTTTAGCGTTTTCATTCATCTTAATGGAAGATGCGACTCTTGGAAATACACAAACGGCTTATCAGAGTTTTGTCAGACATTTTAATGCTTATCAGTGGAGAAAGATGTATTTGGTTCAGAATAATGCAGTTACAACATCTACCAGCAGGGGCTGTGTAATGTGCAAAACATACAGGTTTATAGACAATAAATCAAATAAGTGTGCATAAATAATGACAGTGTTTTAATTTTTAAGTCAAATATTTAAACTTTAAATTTTTCATATTAATTTAAATACTATTATAGTTTTTGTTTATATATATAATACATTTACTGCATTTAGTTACATTTTTAGTGATTTTCATAGTTTTTTATTAATTAATTTATTTACTAGTTTTGCTTTATTTCAATTTAGTTATTTTAGTACTTCAAGTTAAACTATACAAAAATGAAAGTGTTCAAGTTTTATTAGTTTTTATGAACTAATTACAAGTAACTTTTTGTGGTTACAGTATTAGTTGACTTTAATATCCCTTTTTAGAACATTTTCAAATATTTATTAAATGCTACTGAATGTGAACAGATGCATCTGCGTGTTCCTCATCTATCATGACAACCTTTAAGAGTTCCTCCAGTCCTCATGTAGAGCACAGAAGATGTTAACGCCGGTTTATAACAAATGATTTCTAATGCAAATGATTTATACAAGCCCGCAATAACTTATAGCCGAATGATTCATATTTCATTGATGGTTATTCTTCTTTGTCTTTCCTTAAAAAGGTCAGACTGTTAAAACGGGCCTTCGATACATCACCCGCTGTCATCAGAAAACTGCCTCAGCTCCTGTTGCACCATCAATTAGGTGCCGGTGATGACACAGCTATCCCACAATGCACTTGTGACGTTTGATGCAGGAATGGCGCTTCTCCAGTCAGGCATACAGTCCTGAAGGAAGTGTTAAAACCTTTGGGGGGTGTGTGACAGTGTGCCATATGAGTGTGTGTGTTTGGTGTGAAGCTGCTGTATAGCCACACCCCATTACCTGAGACGGATGTTTGGTGGGGAGGGACATTAAAACACTGATCGGCCACATGGAACCTTTAATTAGCCTCATTCTGAAGCACACACTGATGCCTGCACAGATGCTCCAAACCCACCACAGCACGACCGTTCTGCTACACACACACACAGCATAGTGCTTTGAAAGTGTTTGTTTCTTTGCATGTGTTTGTCTTTATCAACTATGCAGCGGGACAGACACTTGTTTTTATTTGTTAGCAGTGAACCCATAAAATATCAATAAAACTCAGTTAAGCGTTTTTTTTTTTTTTTTTAATTCTTAAAATGAGAGTCTTTATGAATTAGATTTGCATCTACTGAAGAAAATATAATAATAGCAAAGCACTTTATTAAACATTTTTAAATATGTTTAGGTTTTAGGCATTGCCTCAGTGAAAATAAAATACCTCCAACCAAGGCTCAAAATACGTGCGTCCGTTGAGAAATCTGCAAAGTTATATTACATATTCTCTTGCATGTTTGGTAACACTTTTAAAATGTCCAGTGCTAAAAGTCCATAAACCGTGCCTTTCTCGCTTGCTTCTACAAGTGTTGAACTTGTTTATTGTGACTTGTGCTTTCACTTGTATAGGGCTCAAACGATTCCTTGAGTAACTCGAATACAAAAAATCATCGAGGCAAATTATTTGCCTCAAGGCTTCGTTTAGTGAGTCCATTTACTGTAACTACACGTGGAACACTGTGTTTCCCCACGGACCATTATTTCTGACGCACAAACCGATAAACGCTGGACATATTTAAGACCGTAAATTATTGGTGCTTAGTTATGATGTCCCTAAGTTAGCTATGTTTTGTGAAAGACTAAGTGCCATTTATGTTGATTGTCTTATTCTCTATCTTTGACACACAGAAAGTTAGAATGTTAGTGAATATCAAACGAAGAGAGCATGATTACAAATGTGATACTGATTTTATGAAACAGTTCATCAATAAACAAGAAGTTGGTATGAAGAGACGTACATTTTAGACAGCATGTTGCCTGTTTTTGCTCTATTTCGGCAACAAATAACCATTCTAAACACAGCCACAGCACTGTTTTGTGTCTTTGAGCAACTTGACTGTGTTTTGTTCTTGAATGAATCACCCGTTAAATGATTCAGTTCAATTGCAATGGCTTGCTTACTTAACAGTGACTTGCTGACACCTACTGGCGGTTTTGATTTCACATTTAAAGTATCTTCATTTTAAAAATGCATGTAAATATCAGTATTCAATGCTTTATTTAAAATAACAAAATATTATTTATGCATTTGTAACTGCAAGTCAAATGCATTCATGTCCCTCTGAGCTGAATTAAATAGTGTGTAAATAGGCCTACATATAAATGCGTTATATATTATAATTTATATATATATATATATATATATATATATATATAAATTGATATATTTGTATTTGCATTTTGAAAATAATTTGGCAAATAAATGCATTAAATGGGATTAGTTTTCATGGTTATTAATGTATGCAATTTCAGCAATAAAAATGTACAATTTTCTAAAAAGGAAACAAATTAGTTGTTTATTTTAAGAGACCTATCCTATTTTCTCTTGTATATTCAGTATTGCTTTTTAATAAAGAAAAATGACTTCTTATACGATTACTCGATTAATCGATGGAATAATCGGTAGAATACTCGATTACTAAAATAATCGATAGTTACAGCCCTTTCTGTACCACAGATACGCAAGTGTTGTACCAGGTGAGCTACAGAGCAAGTTTACCATGCCAGAAAAGCCATACTGTACATATTGAACTGGTTATGCAAATATGAAAATGTGTTAGTTTACAATTCATACAATAAGGAAAAAGTGTTTTGAGGCCATAACATTAAATTGTGCATGGAAGCACATGACATTTTATTTATTTATTTTTTTAATTAATTGATAATCTGCCTCGTGATCATAATTTGTGTGAAACAGAATATGTTTTCTGGTGTTTTTACTGCCCGCATTGTTCATTTCAGCTGGAAACTAGATTGAATTGTAATTTCCTTTTTGGGTTTTGCATAAATGTATAGTGTGGTATGTTCTTCCAAAGAGCTTAGTTGGATAAATCTGCTGCATTGCTATTGTCTTGACACACGTCTTGTTTTCTTTCTGTGTGAGAATCAGCATTCATTTTCATGTCAGTTTGCAGTGTAAACATTTGAATGAGAGTGTGTATGTTGGCCTGAATTAACTGCTGAAGTTCAATATCTAATACACAAACCAGAATACAGTACAAATCAAATGTTTGGACAGTATCACTCATTTTTATAATATTGCTATTTTTCTTTTTTTTTCTTTTTTTTTTTTTTTAGAATAACAGTCTAAAGAATAAAGTCTAGTTAAATCAAAGCTTTGTTACATTTAAGCTTCTTCAAAGCCATCCACCATCCTTGACATCCTTCTCTTCATTAGGGAGCATTCTGGGATTTTATGTTTTCTACCTGGACACATGACTGCTTCAGCATCTACTCTTAAATTATATTTGTCTGCTAAACTAATTTCAAGGATTTAAGCATAAGCCTTTAGGCCAAAAGGTCTGTAGAATTATGAGAAATGCATTCAAATCAGGAATGTCCAAACTTTTGACTGGTTCTGTATATCTTCAGTGGGATAATATTTGAGATGATTCATGCAATCACTTCATGCACTCACAGTATATATCTGTTACGATGTGACATGAAACAATTCTAATTTGTGCTTTGTGGTTTATCACAAAAACACAAATGATGGCATCAAGATTTTTAGAGCAGAGTCTGTCAGGAATTCTGCTGTAATTAGGTTTTATAGTTGTTCTAATGGTTAACAGGAAAACTAAACAACACAATTACTGTTAGCAAGACATTATGTGCCAATATACATCGTATTTAAAGACACCGCACACTTGCAGGGCTTGTGTATCAGGAAATTTAATGGATTCCGGCATCAGCTTCCTAGTATTCTCTCAAATCTTGTTAAACTGTGTTTATAATCATAAAAATCTATGAACCAAAGAAGCAAAACAAACATGTAACACTTTTCTTGTATTAATGACTTGTTACAAGAGGTTTTTAATGCCTATAAAATCCTTCAGAATGACTGTAAATTTTATTTGTTCAGACTTTTGATTGGTAGTTCATTACCATGAACTTCCTACTGAGTGACAACTTCAAATTAATTACTCACTTCTGGGATTTAATCTGTTGATGGACAATCTTTATTTAATAGTTTACCAGCAGCTTTCTTACTGGAATGAGGTCTGTAAAATCCTGCGGTAAAAGTTAATTAGAAGGTGTCAGATTAAGTGGAGTGTATTTTACCAGCCAGCTGACTCTTCATAAAAAAATAAAAAGAAAAGAAAAGCATGCATTAAACTCCTTCACTGCTAAAAGTGAAAGAGACTTGGTCTAGTGTAATGAGTGATATAGAAAGCTCGGTTTACTATGTTGACCTGTCAATTAAAATATTTTCTTATAAGCTTAATTTTGAATTCAAATTAAAATGGAATGGCAATTAAAAAAACTGCTGTGCAAACAATTGTCAGTTAGAAATGGATGGCAAATTCAAAAATTTAAAAACCTAAATAGTGTTTACTTGTAAAACACACACCAATTTTATTTATTTATTTATTTATTTATTTTATTTTTTTTTTTTTTGAACAGTGCAGATAATAATAATAATTATGTACATTAAGTACATTGTCAGTAAATTATTCACATATTTGAAACTTAGGAACTTTAAATTTGAAATCAATAAATATTAGATTGTTATAACAAAGCTTGAGACATAGCACATATAAAAAAATACTACAGACGTTTAAACAAAATGTAATGCAGCACTACACAGTCTCCCCTACTTATGCATTTTAATATATTTAATTAAGCAATTTTATTTGAATTCCCGGATCTGTGCTGAGCTGTTCTTTAGCTTATTTTGATGACAACAGCTCTCTCTCTCTCTCTCTCTCTCTCTCTCTCTCTCTCTCAGACACACACTCACACACACGTAATTGGTGCATCGTACCTGAACATGTACAGTGGCTGATTTGGCCCACATTTCAGTTTTGCCCCATTGGTCTTGTGAGGCGATGGCAAAATGTCAAAGAGAGATGCAGCAATTTGCTTTCCACACAAAATAATCATGTTTCCCTCCAGAAACAAGGATATAGGATATTAAAGCGGATGCAAAGACAACATTTTCAAGTGAAAGCAGGTGCCTGGATGACAGCAGCACTGTTTATTTGTTCTCATTCCCTGCCTTTCTGTTCCACCCAGGCTTTTGAAAGAACAAACTTAGAACATTTCAGAGAGAGAGAGAGAGATACACTGATAATACTGCTATGTGAAATAAATTGTAGCCTCACACCATCTAATACTAGAAGAAATCACCCATTATTTAGTGCATTCGCGTATAATTTTTAGAAGAAGAAGCGCATGCGGAGAAGTAGAGCAATGCATTAAGCGTTTTCCCTTCTACACAGTTGCATTCATCAGTGTCACACACACTCAGGGTTTATAAATCTAAATGCACTGAAGCATGCTGCTGTCTCCAGCCGCCTGTGACTCTCTATGGGAAAGCGTGTGTATATTAGCCATGGAAATTCCTCCTGCAATGTTGTCTAGTCTGTCTGACAATAATAACACCAAAAGTTTCTATAACTTAGTCAATACCTTAAAACCTTGACTGGGGCAAGTAGTCAAAAACAAATTCTTTGTCCGGAGTGAAAATTGTTTCTACAATTGTGTCTTTTTTTTTTTCACAGTTTGTTAAACTTCACTAATAAAAACATAATCAAAATAAATAATAAAAACAATGGAAAAATGTCTATAGATGATACTACTGCACTGGCAAATTAAAATAAATAAATAAATAAATAAATAAAATTATCTTAGCCCTTTAACTGTCACTCCCTATCTTAAACAGGCATAAAAATGCACTATTCAAAGTTACATTTTTATAATTCATGAATGAAAACATTTTGTAATATGAGTTTGATGTACAATTTCCATGGTAATGCAATGTCTGATTTTAAAATGGTTTTCAAAGGATGAATTTTAAGATTTTTATGTTTTCAGCTGATATATAAATTCTTAAGATTTCTATTGAGTGATAGGGAAAAAGGCTTTTTGTGACAAAGGTCAGAATTCCTGTTATGATGTAGATTTTTGAGGTGCACTCTTGTCATAAATTAATCTATTACTTTTCCTACATAATTTGTAAAACAATGGTAAAATATCTATTTAGGAGTCGTAGACCTTCCCAACGATATATAGTTTGTCATGATTAGATTAGGATTTATTTGTAATACTGTGAATAAACGCCCCCACAGAGGGGACGGTGACAGTTAAAGGGTATTAACTGATGTCTTATACATTTATGCACATTAAGAGACAAAGATAAAAGTGAACACAAGTGGGCAGCATTGTTTTATATTTATTATAGACTCTAAACAAACTGAAATTCATTCTTGTACTGTAATACAGCAGTAATTCTCAACTGGTGGGTTGAAAAATGGGTCACATGTTTGTTCTGTTCTGAATTGTCCATCTTTAATTTTTCAGTGAAGAATTTGAAATATTGGCTATACAGAAGCAGCTAATTTTATGAGTCTGTACTAACTTCAGCAAACTTCATGGTATTCCACAGAAATCAAGTTTGTTGGAAAAAGTCACAGCACCCTCTAGTGTCAAACTCAACAAATGCACACTCCTGTTGTACGTGATTCTTCCTTGCAGCAGTCAATCAGAAAAGTGTGGGTAATATGAAGTGACACAGACTATATTCACAAAAGCATCCTTGAAAACATTCTTCTTTCTGCAGAATGCAGCATGTATACAAAACATACAAATGTATATGCACTGAATACCTGTTGGCCTACTTAATTTTTCAGTACATACAGTGTACACTGTACGAAAAGTCAGTAAAAATACAGTCCTATGCACTGTGTAAATGTAAAGGAATTTTCTGCATTGAATTATAATATATACCCCTATTACGCCTATTTTGTGTTATGCATTACATTGTATTTTACTTTTTTTTTTTGTTTGTTTTTTTTTTACAATGTCTACAATGTTTTTTCCGCCAAGATATATGCAGTCCTGTTTATTAGAGTATGGACTGCAGCTTTAAGATGAACTAATAATGAACAAAACATACAGCATTTAATACATACTACATACAAGATAGTTCATATACACTAGTGCTTTAACTAATGTTAACAAATAAAAACTTAATATGATAAATTTAGTAATTTATCCAGAATTAGAGGTGTTACTGGCCCGTCAAAAACAAAACAAAAAAAAAAACAAACAACAACTGCTGCTTACAACTTTACGATCCTACTAGTTTTAAGCTGTGGATGTAAGAGTTCTAGAACATCATGAGCAATGGTGTAATTCTCTGATCTTTGATGCAGAAACCTGAGCGAGGTGAGATGGGATCAGTCCGTCAGGTGTGGATGCTGTCAGCGATGGCCGTGTCCCACTGTTCTGTGACAGAGACAGAGTGCCTGTTCTGGACCCGTTCAGCCTCGCAGGACGTGTGACGGCTTTCAGACAGTCTGGAGGGAGCATTTGAATTTTACACCCAGAAAGAAGCAGCCTATCATTAAAAAAACTCTAATTTCTGTGTCAGGTAGACTTACAGGTAATCAATCACCTTGTCACTGTGATGTTTTTTTTTCCATCTGTTATTTGGTTTCATTTTGAACCTTTCGAGTGAATTCTTTCTAATTAAAGTTGTTGCTGAGTTGAAGAGAAAGGAAAATGTCTTCTTTTATGATTAAGTAACATTCTGTTTTCTCTCATATTTCTGGATCATATTGCACATGGCCAAAAGTATGTGGGCACTCAAACATCACAGCTCTAGATGCTTATTGGATATTTAATTTCAATACCATACACTCTTGCATATAAAGGTTCTTTATTGGCAACTATGGCTCCATGAAGAACCTTTACATTGGACAAAGAGTAGAAAAAGGTTTTTCAGATTATTACAGTATTATTACCAAGTATGTTTTAGTGTATGTCTATCTTTACAAAAAGTGAGTAAAACTTTGATGTTTAAGAATTTAGCTTTTTGGCTTTTGTCTCTACGTTCAAACTACTGTAACTTCTTGTAATTTATCTAAATTGAGCAAAATAATGCAGGTTGCCAAATGTTAACTGCTTGCACAGGAAACTTTATAGAGTCTCTTTTTTCTGTTTTAAAAATCTAAGTTCAATAGAAACTTTTCACAAAGAGAAAACGAGTGATAGAGTAGATGGACACGTGTCATTGCACACTAAATCCGAATTTTTCGAATGCGTTTTTTCAGTTTTTCCATGTTCATCATCCTTTCCTATTAAAATGCTTATTACGGATGCGAAAACGCAGAAAACTGAACCTGATTCGAATTTTTTTCTGACGGACAAAATTTCAGAGGCAGTATGTAAATGTGACCGACATAACACAAGGTCGTATTTTTTTTTTAATGTGCAAAAATTTTGGTGTGCAAAGACCTTTTCTGTAACCTTTGTGTTATTAATCGTTTTCTCAAAACTCTTCCTGCTTTTCCAAACTCTAGGAGAACTGCTTGATGGAACTGAGCTTCTTAATGTTCTTTGGTCTTTAGTTTAGAACCTTTCTTCCTTCTAATTTCTTCTAATGCAGAATAGTCTCAAATCTAAAAAAACCCTGCTCATCGCTCTCTCTCTCTAGTAAACTTTGTGTCTGGTGAGATTCATCACCCTTAAACGTAAAACACTAAAACCTCAAACTTATAGGTGTCATTGCATATAAGAAGATTAATAAAATAATACGTACTTAAATCATTATTTCATGTCCATGTACTGATCTATTTTTAAATGGCTGTGTAATTAAACTGCTGTGACTGAATCAACAAGCCTGTGAATTGAACTCTGAAGCACTTTTCTAAAACTATACTAAACCGGCTTGGTCATTGCTGTACCAAAGACTGTTCCTGCATGGCATGTAAAGAGTTGCTATTAATTGAAGTGTTCTTCTTTTTATTGTAAGTGAAAGTCAAACATATTTAGATATAGACAAGGAAACACACTCATTATACATTTTGAACACATATCTACTCAGGGTTGTAATTTCTATCACTTAAATTATGCATTTACCAATGGGCATTAATCATGAAACCAATCATGTGCAGGCATAGGTGGGATTTCTGTTTTAATTGGTTGGAGTTCAGTGTAATGATCTATTGATGAGTCTATGAATACTGGAGGAGGAAGATCAACGGGGCAGAAATGACGCAGGGAATCCCGGTCTGGAATGATTGACAGCTCCCAGCTAAAATGTCTCTGACTTCACAGTACTTGCATTTAATAAATTATTGTATTAGAAATGAAGGGATGTTTCCGTCCACATCTGTGCACAAACATTGATTAATAGTTTGCAAAAGATTCTCTTTATTAGCTCCCCTGAACACTTTAATTTTATGCTGTGGACATATTTTTGATTCCTCTGTAGAAATGTTATCACTATAATCTAAAGAAGACTACAAATATGCAGCAAAATCTTCACACATGGTTACAGAAGGTTGAGTTAACAAATTAATTATAAGATTAGTTATTTAAAATAACAAATAGCAGAAAAAAAACACTCTGACATTCTTACCATTTCTATTAATACAATTATTTATTTATTTATTTATTTATTTATTTTTATAAAATAATTGTCTTTCAGAGGGCACTTTTTTGTATATATATCTGAATGTTATTCATTAGAATCTCATGACGACCTGACAGGTGTGTTTATTCTTTCACTACAATTTATTAGATATGGATCTTATTTTTCAAAGAACAGTGTAAATCATAAGGTTTTATTCGTTAAAAATGATCTCATTCCTGCATGTCACATATCATACAGGGGTTGGGTAATGTTCGCATAAATGTGTAAATAGTGTAATGTAAAAAAAAAATAATAATAATAATATTAATAATAATAATAATAAAAAATGTTTTGACTGTTTGCAATGAAAAAAAAAACACACCCTAACATAAATTAAAAAATGGCAAAATTATTATCCAATATGTAATTTAATCATGACAATAAAATTCCCAATGCATTTCACGTCAGCATATTGACGCCAAAGGTTTCTAATTTAAAGCAATGGAGGACTCTGCACGTCAAAACGTCAAAAAGTGTTGCCAAGGGGTCCTGACCAAGCGTCAATATGCGACGAGTTGGGGGGTGAGAATGCGTTGATTTTATCTTCATGCAACAGTGTCTCTGAATGTATAAGTGTACATCATTGGCATAAAAATGCTAATTCATCCCCTGTTTCTGAGTTACACTAGCCTGAAGTATAATGAAATAAAGGTAGCCTAAAAATGTATCCTTCAGGAACACCATACAGTATTTAATATTTCTTTGGTACATAGTCACCTGTTAGGGTTGTAACGGTACACGTTTTCGTACTGAAAACTTTATGTATAAACACAAATTTTAAGTATAAACACAAACATTGACTACAGTGGCTGCGATCATCTCTGGTGGCCACGTCAGAGCCGCAACGCGCCGCAGACTTGTGCAGTGTAAATGGGTCCTTTCAAATGGCAGCTTGGAGCACAAGTAAACGCGATCATTCCTTCCTCTTTACTACTAGTTTTACTGCAAATAAACAATAAATGAACATCTCATGCCTCATGTAATCACTCAATCAGTGTTTCAACTACGGAAAGACATCAACAAAATAGTGTGGAAATAAAACCTCACGTAGCATTTCATTTACCTCAGGCAAGTCATGTGTCCACAGCTCATTAGTTCACCAGAGACATTAAGTCTAGAGAAGAGCATTTTGTGAAATATTTTACCAAATACCCATTATATTTTACTGTACCTGTTAGGCTTAATTATTTAATGTATGTTTAAATTAATCTGTTATAAAACATGTTATGACAGTCACTGTGTAAATGAATATATTTTAACAAACAGAAATGTTCTCATTTTAAAACTATTATGCCCAATTTACGTTTGCATATATACAGTTATAGTTAAGTGTTGAGCTTCCTATAGTTTAAAGCATAAGCTGAGGTAGATTTTTATCACTAAATAAAATAAATAAAAATTCCCCCCACTGTCTCAAAATCATACTGAACCATGATGTTAAAACTATACTACTATCACCTATATTAATATATTATTATCTTTCTGCAATATACATCTTGAACTGATTTGGAATACTACCGGAGAGACAAATTTCAAGTCTATTAAGGAAAATTTAATGATCACAAATAAAATGCTGCACTTTTGTTTAAGAGGATTAAAACTGATGCGTTGCACAAATTGGTATTTTTCCCCACATTATTTACTACCTTAAAATATTTTAGTTGCTTAAAAATTATATGTTAGAAATTGGTCTAAGAATATATTACAGAGAAAACAAAACACTTTCTGTTTTCAGAGAGCCATTAGTTATATTAGGGAAATAGTCATTTATACAACATATCTTAGGTATAGAGTCAAGATAGGAATACCACTGTGAAATAGTTTGCGAAAGATTATCTTTATTAGTTGTCCTGAACATTTTATTCTGTGCTGTTGACATATTCTTGATTCTTCTATACAAATTCAATCAGTGTATTGTACAGAAAACTATTTTATTATTATTATTATTATTATTATTCAACATGCAGCAAAATCTTCACACATGGTTACAGAAAGGTGATATAACAAATTATAAGATGAGTTATTTAAAATTGATAGTATGAAACCACTCTGGGATGTTTTTTTTTTTTTTCATTAATACATTTTTTTGTTTAAATAAAATAATTGCCTGTCAGAGTACACTGTTTTTTGTATATACTTGAATATTATTCGATAGAATCTCACGATGACCTGACAGGTGCATTTATTCTTTCACTGCGATTTATTAGATATAGATCTTACTTTAGCTGTCTCTGGAGCCATTACTTACAGAATTAGTATTAAGAAGGCATTAAAACTATCAACTGCTTGTGTTCATTTCTGTTGTTGTCTCAGATGTGGTGCTTTCTGTTGTTCCATCTGTTGTGGTGCTTGTGATTGTACTTTCTGAAGTTGTAGTTCCGGTGGTGGTGCTTTCTGTCATTTTACTATCTGTTGTTGTGGTCTCAGATGTGCCTTCTGTAGTTGTAGTATCCGCTGTTGCACTTTCTGTTGTTGCAGTGTCTGCTGTTGTACTTTCTAGAGTTGTGGTACTGGTGGTTGTACTTTCTGTCATTGTAGTACTTTCCGTTGTTATCTCAGTTGTGGTACTTTCTGTTGTTGTAGTGCTTTCTGTTGTTAGCTCAGTTGTGGTGCTTTCTGTTATTGTGGTCTCAGTTGTGCTTTCTGGTGTTGTGATACTGGTGGTTGTAGTTTCCATTGTTGTACTTTCCAGAGTTGTGGTACCAGTTGTTGTACTTTCTGTTGTTGTAGTGCTTTCTGTTGTTTGCTCAGTTGTGGTGCTTTCTGTTGTTGTGGTCTCAGTTGTGCTTTCTGGTGTTGTGATACTGCTGGTTGTAGTTTCCATTGTTGTACTTTCCAGAGTTGTGGTACCAGTTGTTGTACTTTCTGTCGTTGTAGTGCTTTCTGTTTTTGGCTCAGTTGTGGTGCTTTCTGTTGTCGTGCTTTCTGCTGTTGTAGTCTCCAGTTGTGCTTTCTGGTGTTGTGATACTGAGTGAGTTTGTAGTTTCCATTGTTGTACTTTCAGGTTGTGGTACCAGTTGTTGTGCTTTCTGTCATTGTGGTGCTTTCTGTTGCTGGCTCCGGTTATTGTGCTCTGTTGTTGTTACATTAGCTTTCTGCTGTTGTGGTCTCGGTTGTGCTTTCCTGGTGTTTGTGATACTACTGGTGGTTGTGGTTTCCATTGTTTATTACTTTCTATAGAGTTGTGGTGCAGGTTGTTGTACTTTCTGTCGTTGTAGTGCTTTCTGTTGTTGGCTCAGTTGTGGTGCTTTCTGTTGTTGTCATGCTTTCTGCTGTTGTGGTCTCAGTTGTGCTTTCTGGTGTTGTGATACTGGTGGTTGTAGTTTCCATTGTTGTACTTTCCAGAGTTGTGGTACCAGTTGTTGTACTTTCTGTCATTGTAGTGCTTTCTGTTGCTGGCTCAGTTGTGGTGCTTTCTGTTGTTGTTGTGCTTTCTGCTGTTGTGGTCTCAGTTGTGCTTTCTGGTGTTGTGATACTGGTGGTTGTAGTTTCCATTGTTGTACTTTCCAGAGTTGTGGTACCGGTTGTTGTACTTTCTGTCGTTGTAGTGCTTTCTGTTGTTGGCTCAGTTGTGGTGCTTTCTGCTGTTGTTGTGCTTTCTGCTGTTGTGGTCTCAGTTGTGCTTTCTGGTGTTGTGATACTGGTGGTTGTAGTTTCCATTGTTGTAATTTCCAGAGTTGTCTTACCAGTTGTTGTACTTTCTGTCGTTGTAGTGCTTTCTGTTGTTGGCTCAGTTGTGGTGCTTTCTGTTGTTGTCGTGCTTTCTGCTGTTGTGGTCTCAGTTGTGCTTTCTGGTGTTGTGATACTGGTGGTTGTAGTTTCCATTGTTGTACTTTCTAGAGTTGTGGTACCAGTTGTTGTACTTTCTGTCGTTGTAGTGCTTTCTGTTGTTGGCTCAGTTGTGGTGCTTTCTGTTGTTGTCATGCTTTCTGCTGTTGTGGTCTCAGTTGTGCTTTCTGGTGTTGTGATACTGGTGGTTGTAGTTTCCATTGTTGTACTTTCCAGAGTTGTGGTACCAGTTGTTGTACTTTCTGTCGTTGTAGTGCTTTCTGTTGTTGGCTCAGTTGTGGTGCTTTCTGTTGTTGTCATGCTTTCTACTGTTGTGGTCTCAGTTGTGCTTTCTGGTGTTGTGATACTGGTGGTTGTAGTTTCCATTGTTGTACTTTCTAGAGTTGTGGTACCGGTTGTTGTACTTTCTGTCGTTGTAGTGCTTTCTGTTGTTGGCTCAGTTGTGGTGCTTTCTGTTGTTGTCATGCTTTCTGCTGTTGTGGTCTCAGTTGTGCTTTCTGGTGTTGTGATACTGGTGGTTGTAGTTTCCATTGTTGTACTTTCCAGAGTTGTGGTACCAGTTGTTGTACTTTCTGTCGTTGTAGTGCTTTCTGTTGTTGGCTCAGTT
>VONZ01000995.1:0-195000 GCA_012976165.1 Labeo catla
TATCGACCAAAATTAGTTGAAAAATATCGGCATAACGGCATATGGGGGGAAAAAAAGCATTGAATCAATGCTTTACCTTATTGTCACGCACCAAAGCAGTCAATACAGCGCAGTCAAGAATAACTTACAGAGGTTGCCAGCGTTTACTAAATTGTGGACGAATCTGGCTGTGCTTCCCGTTCAGTTGATGGCCTTTCATTTTTAACCAGAAATGTGCACGCTGCTTTCCAGATTTCTCATGTCACTTGAAATGTATTCGTTTAGATTCGTTGTTACTAAAGGTGAAAAACTTGATGGCAATGAAATTAGGCTACTGGCTGGTATGTCCCGGTAGAGCCCTGCATTTCAGCCCGAGCCCGACGGGTCTCGACTTTTTTACGCCCCTACGGCTGGGCTTCGGGCCAATTTTAACATCATAGTTCAGACGCGGGCCGGGCTTCGGGCCTGTTAGGGTTCTCCTTATTTTTATAGAATTTAGACATCCAACAAATATGGTCAAGAAGAAAAAAATCTGTGTTGGTGGAAACAACACGAGATTTCACTTTTGCTTTCACTTTCGAGACCGACTCGGAAGGCTTTTAGTGTCTCCGTCAGCAGCAGCGAGCGCACCTTCAGCGCAGCTGAAACAGTTCCATGTTCAAGCGCAAGCAACAGCCTAAAGCTTGCCGCAAAGCACCGGCAAAAGTTATTTCCACGTTATTTCCTTCATTTTTGTGAAGTGCTCCTGTTGAGAAGACAGAAAGCGCATCATGTTTTGTTTGGAACGTTTTGTTGTTTTGTTGCACACAAATAAAAGTAGACCCTTTACAGTTCCGAATGATGTGTTATTCTTACTTTTATCAGCAAAAATGACAGAATATTTTAAGTTGTTTCCACTGAAAAAAGTGATCACGCTGGCGCCTCCATGTCCTGCAAAGTGGCTTTAGCTTCCACTCTTCGCACAAATGATTGGATATGCGCCTAATAGCACACATTTATCTAGCTTTAACGTTTAAACTAACATTGTTTTATACTTGTTTTATATCTACAGATTTTATTTTAGGCAAGTCGTGATGATTTGAGAAGGCAAAATTTATCAGACTACGATCAGTCTTCCACTGGCCGCTTTGTCGTTACTTTAAAAAACAAAAAGTTATATTTAACTTTCAAAACGTTTTTTCTAAATTATCTTGATTAAAAAAAAGACATATAATCACTTTGCCATTGCTTACAAAGCTGAACTATTTTAATAGCTGAAACAGTAGTATAAGCTGTTTTGGGAAAAAAGACGGGCTCGGGTCGGACTCGGGCCGAGAATAGTTTGCCAAATCTTCAATTGCTTTTGGTTTCGTTTGAGGGTATTTAGCACCGTCTAGTACCTCCGTACAACCTGACCTGGGCATGGCTAACCTCTCCAATTGCATCGTGGCTGACAACGGGAATGACTAACCATCTGGGGGGGCAACTGCCCCCCCTTGCCTCCCACTAATGTTGCCCATGCCTGTGATTAACTATAAGTGTAACAGTGTGTTTATTTGAGAGAAATGTTTGAACTACCATTCAAAGATTTTAGAATCGTTGGTGCCGATAGCCTTGTGGGCAGTTGCGCTAGGGGCGTCCCGAGTTCGAATCCCAGCTCAAGGACTTTCCCGATCCCGCCCCTTTCTCTCTCTCTCCCACTTCGCTTCACTTCGCCACTGTCCTTTATGATCTGTCCTATCATAATAAAGGCCAAAAATAAATCTTAAAAAAAAAAAGTACCACGATTATCTGTTAATTATTCATATTATGGTATCTGAAAGATTAAAAGATTATTTTAAATTGTAATAAAACTTCACAATATTAGTTTTTCACAGTATTTTTGATTAAACAAATGCAGCCTTTGTGAGCATAAGAGCTTTATTTACAAATTCTTATCATACCCCAGACTTTTGTGTAGGTCTTATGGTGTTCAAAATACATATGGATATGTATGTATGAATAAATTTATATGGATAAATATGCTTCATCCACCTCTGTGCATAATATTTCAGACCAAGAACCTGCATCTAGTTTAACATGGCACTAACTGCACAGATAAAATGCTGAATCATGAGTATTATAAGTTAAGTCATTCACAAGAGCATAAAAAAACACCTTCTTTTTATGTATATAGCCTTATTTAAATATTTATAATTTATAATGAGCTGAATTTGCAGAGCTCAACGCTGTTGAATGGAATTACACTGAAAAAGAGACATTTGTATACATTTTCTAGTGATGATGGCAGCAGTTATTTACGAGATCATTGAATTGAACGTAACCAGGCGTATATCCATGCATGATGCAGTGTAGACAAGCACCCTTTCTATTTTTAAAGACGAAATTCAAGCATCTGGATTGCAGCGATAGGGCAATAAAAATGTTTTGGTCCCACTTTATATTAGGTGGCCTTAACTACCATGACTTACATTTAAATTAATCATGTGAAACAATGCACTTATTGTGTACATGCATGTTTTGTACTTATATTTTAAAAAATACCTGCATGTAATTACATCTGTAATGAATTTCTGTAATTTCTTTGCACCTTAACCCACCCTTAAACCTAGCCATAACACCAAACCTGTCCCTAACCTTACTCGTATCCCACCTCAATAGCAGCAAAAGTGTTTTGCAATACAATATGAGCACAATAAGTACATAGTATTTTTTGATGTAAGTACATAGCAGTCAAGGCCACCTAATATGAAGTGGAACAAATTTTTTACTCTAAAAAAACCTTTAGTGAAATTAAAAGGTTCAGTTGATGTTAAAGGTTCAGATGGTTTGAGGGGGGGTTCCCACAACTGACGGGGTAAAATACACGTTTTTTGGTGGGGTTCCCCTTGTAAAATTCACATTTCAGGGGATAAATATCAAGTTTTTGGGGTTGCTTAAACCCGCAGATATGAAAAACAACCCACAGCAACAGTAGCCGGGTTTCCATCCAAAGTTGCAAATTTAGTTTGTGCGCAAAACTTAAATATCGCTTAAAACATTTGCGAATAAGCACTGTCAAAATCGTAATTTCCTGATAAACAGCCACTAAATATCACTAAGAAAAGTAGGAGAAGGCACTGAATATAATAATTTTCATATATAATAAATTACTTGCGATTCAGAGAGAGCAGACAAAACGATACATGCAGTCATTGCTTTCGGAGGCGGATGCCAGCTGTTTGGGAATGCAGTCTTGTAACACAGTTCTTTGAGGCAATTATACAAAAATACCTTGATTGCAGACTTTGCTCAGGCATCTTAAAATGCCCATAACAACATTTCAGATGCTGTGCAATAAGATCAGTCTGCTAGTTAGTCAAGTTGTCCTGTCACATAACGCAGTGACATGACTTTTTTGGTGCGTGTGGAGAAATTAATTCGCGAAATGCATTTCCATCTACCATTATTTGCATTGACCCTTTTGCTGTAAAGTGTAAAAACAATTGTCAGACCTGTGGCGCTCTCTGCAGTCATTTGTTATAATGCGTAATGTACATTAGCTCTATTGTTTATAATACATTGTGTATTTTAACAGTTTTTGTTCAGTAAAACCATATGATTTCTTGGTTTTGATACTTTATTTTTGACCTAATTATAATTGCCTCATTGCTATTATATACACTACTGTTCAAAAGTTTGGGGTCAGTACATTTTTATTGTTTCTTTTTTTAATTTAAGAAATTAATACTTTTATTCACCAAGGATGTATTAAGTTAATAATTAAAAGTTTATTAAAAGTTAATAATAAATAATTTACATTGTTATAAAATATTTATATTTTGAATAAACACTGTACTTTTTAAACTTGTTATTCATAAAAGAATCCTGAAAAAAAAAAATCACAGGTTCCAAAAAATATTTGGCAGCACAACTGTTGATATTATCCAACATTGATCATTCTAATAATAAATCTGCATATTAGAATTATTTCTGAAGGATCATGTGACACTTAAGACTGGAGTAACAGCTGATAAAAATTCAGCTTTTCATCACAGGAATAAATTCTATTTTAAAGTATGTTAAAATAAAAAACATTATTTTATATTGTAAAAACATTTTGGAATATTACTTTTTTTTTTACTGTTTTTTTTTTCTATATTTTTAATCAAATAAATTCAGCCTTGATGAGCATAAGAGACTTCTTTAAAGACTATTAAAAGTCTTACTGACCCCAAACTTTTGAACGGTAGTGTATGTATTTTTAGTAATTTTAATGAATATTGATGACTTATATTTATTTCTATTTTTATCTATCTATTTTTATTACTACAGTATTAGGGCTGTCAGTTTAACAGTTTAAGACAAAGATTTACAGATGATGTACTCACCCCCTTGTCATCCAAGATGTCTTTCTTTCTTCAGTCGTAAAGAAATTGTTTTTTGAGGAAAACATTTCTGCATTTTTCTCCATATAATGGACTGATATGGTGCCCTGAGTTTGAGCTTCCAAAATCCAGTTTAAATGCGGCTTCAAACGAACCCAAATGTGGCTGTAAACTCCCTCAATTTCAAAATCGCCCTATTTTACCTTTTTTGTTAAGGGGATTTGATCTTCTTTGCATGTTCACTTTTCATAGACTGGGTCGGTACTTCTGCAGCAATGTAGGATGATTTTGAAATGATTTTTGAAATTGAGGGAGAAAATACGATTGGAGTTTTTCGACATACCCTAACTGTCTTGAGCTAGAATACACAGAGTTCAGGGAGAGCAAGACAAGACGAGCATCTGAGATTAAAAAGTATTTTAAATTGTATTTTTTAAAATTAAAATAACTAATTGTTTCGTTATATAAGACCCTTCTTCCTCGGCTGGGATCGTTTACAACCGCATTTGGGATAATTTGAAGCCGCATTTAAACTTCATTTTGGAAGTTTAAACTCGGGGCACCATATCAGTCCATTATATTGGAGAAAAAATGTTGTTGAAATGTTTTCCTCAAAAAACATAATTTGTTTACGACTGAAGAAAGAAAGATGGTGAGTACATTATCTGCAAATTTTTGTTCTAGAAGTGCACTTCTCCTTAACTTAATTGACAAATATGATGCAGGGCAACAACTCTATAAATGCAGTTATGCCCTAAAATTCAAGATATTGGTGCATAAAATGCCCCGTATGTGTTTTGTCTCATATTTATATATATCGCACATCACAGGATATCACACGGGCAGCAAGAGCGATATGACACGAGTGCTGATTTTGTCCCGATCTGTCACAAGCTTAAATTTTATTCAACAGTTCAGTAAACAAGAAGTTATATTTTAAACACTATATTATGTGTTTTTCCTCAATGTTGCAGAGAACATATTACCTTTGAAGTCATAGCAGAATTGTTGCGTGTGAATCAATGATTCAGAGGCCCATTCATAAAGAGACAAATTTACTTAATTCTTGAATGACTCAGGATGTAATGTAATATATATATAAAAAATTATCCGATTACTCAATTTTTGTCAGAATAATCGAACAGATTATCCAAAATAATCGTTAGTGACAGCCCTAATTTCCACCCACAATAATGTGTGGAAAAAGGAAAAATGGACATATCATAATATTACAAATCCTTTGACCAAAAGAAGTGGTAAACGTGTCTTTATCTAGCACTGAATTTGTCCTTTGCCTTCAAATTTCCTGTCAAGCTAAATTCCCAGGTATGAAACTAGAGGAGAGAGAGCGAGGAAAGGGGAAGAGATGGAGGAGACGGGAAGGAGAGGCAGTGGAGTGGATGTGCACGGGGGGAGCAGGACGGTGGACCCGCTGGGATATCATTAGCACCTCTGGGGTCTTCCGCACTGCCAGGGGGAGGCGAGGAATGTTCTCCTGAATCCATTTACCACAATAACCTCCCCACCCCCAGCTCTCCTTCACTCCCTTCAGAGGCAGGATATTAATGGGAAACGGGTAGAGCGGGCATAGGGCATAAATGAAGAGCTGTGCCAGATATGGCCATACACTAAGGGTTTAAAAAGTATACGTGCCTTGCGGCTGTTTAGATGAAGAAGTCTTCAACGGTATCTGTGACACACGCTCAAAGACTCTTCTGTGCGGGATTGTTGCTAATGTGTCCTGCTGCATTAGATCACCTTGTTGTCCTTGTGGGAGTAAATCACCTTTGAGTGAGTGTGGACCTCGGGCGTATTTGTGTGTGTGTGTGTGGGTAAACTCTGCTTGTGGCTCTTTTCATTTTGGCACAGGTACATGTCCACGAGCCGCCCCCTCTCGAACTTCCCCTTTCTCACAAACTCCGGCCATATGGAGCTCGTGTCCCTCACATGTCCGCCACATGTAGGAACTCGACCTCCCTTGATCCTTCACTTCCACTTCCTCACCTCCCTCTGAGTCTGTCGGGTTACGCCTGTGCCGCTCTGACCCTTTTCTGCTCTCTCACGTTCTCTTTCTGTCTTACAGTGATTGTGTGCGACTGAGGGCTGCAACTTGCAACTGATTTAAATAGGATTGCACATTTTGCTAAATGCTTCAAGCAATTTGCAAATTAAATTGAATAATTAATATATGATAATAACATTTTACATTTTGCACCAAAAAAATTATGAGCCCTAAAATGATTTGGAATATAAAAATAAATATGATAATACACTGTTTAAAAGTTTGAAGTAGGTACGGTTTGAAATAAATGTAAATAAATTAATACGTTTATTCAATAAGGATGCATTAAATTGTTACAAAAGATTTTTATTTCAAATAAATACTATTCTTATGAACTTTCTATTCATCAAAGAGTGTCGAAAATAATACATCTAATGGTTTTCATCAAAATATTATATTATACTGCACAGTTTTCAACATTGATAATAATAAAAAAAAGTGTTTATTGAGTAATGGCTACTGAAAATTCATCTTTCCTACCACAGTAATAAATTACATTTTAGAATGTATTAAAATAGAAAAGTTATTTTAAATTGCAATAATATTTGACAATAATTATGCTATTATTGTAGTTTTGAGACTTAAAATAATATAAAAAATAATGATAATTATGATAATATGCTGCTGTTCAAAGATTTTAGGTATTTTTTGTAATAAATTAATACTTTTATTCATTGTTACATTTTAGAATGTATTAAAGTTATTTTAAATTGTAAAAATAGTTACAATAATAAAAAATGTATTATGATAATATGCTGTTCAAAAGTTTGAGGTAAGTACTTTCTTTTAATACTTTTATTATATATGTGTATGTATGTATATATATGCAAAAATATTATGCAGCACAGTTTTCAACACTGATAATCATTAAAAAAGTGTTTATTGAGTAATGGCTGCTGAAAATTCATCTTTCCTATCACAGTAATAAATGACATTTTAAAATTGATTAAAATAGAAAAGTTATTTTAAATTGCAATAATATTTGACAATTATGCTTTTATTGTAGTTTTGAGACTTAAAATAATATAAAAAATAATGATAATTATGTTAATATGCTGCTGTTCAAAGATTCTAGGTATTTTTTGTTATAAATTAATACTTTTATTCATCATTACATTTTAGAATATATTAAAGTTTTTTTAAATTGTAAAAATATTTACAATAATAAAAAATGTATTATGATAATATGCTATTCAAAAGTTTGAGGTTTCTTTTCATTTTTCCTAACACAGTAATAAATTACATTTTAGAATGTATTGAAATAGAAAACAGTTATTTTAAATTGTAATAATATTTGGCAGTACTGATGTTTTCATTGTAGTTTTGAGCTCTAAAATAATATAAAAAATAAAATATGAATGCTTTTATTCAGCAAAGATGCATTAAATTAACGAAAAGTGATAGTAAAGAATTTAAACGTTGTTACAAAAGATTTTCATTTCAAATAAATGCTGTTCTTTTAAGCGTTCTATTCATCAAAAAATGTTGAAAATAATATATCATGGTTTCCACAAAAATATTATGCAGCACAACTGTTTTTTATTATAGATGATATTAAAAAATGTTTATTGAGTAATGTCTGTTGAAAATTCAGCTTTCCTATCACAAATTAATAAATTCTATTTTATTTTATTTTACTTTATTTTATTTTATTAAAATACAAAACAGTTATTTTAGATTGTAATAATATTTGACAATAATTATGTTTTTATTGTAGTCTTGGGTGCCAAAATAATATAAAAAAAAAAGTTCAAAAGTTTGAGGTAGGAACTTTTTAAAATTAAATGAATACTTTTATTCAGTAAGGATGCATTCAATTTATCAAAAGTGACAGTAAAGATTTTTACATTGTTATGAAAGATTTTTCTTTCATATAAATGCTGTTCTTTTGAACTTGAAAATAATAAATCATGGTTTCCACAAAAATATTATATTATACAGCACAAATGTCTTTAACATTGATAATAATAAAAAAATATTGAGTAATGGCTGCTGAAAATTCATCTTTCCTATCACAGTAATAAATTACATTTAATGTATTAAAATAGAAAACAGTTATTTTAAACTGTAATACTGTTTGACAATAATATCCCCCAGAATTGGCACAGAAGTGCATGTTGTTACTAGTATTATTATGCTTAATTTTGTGTTTAATTTTAATTGTTTCATTTCAATTCATAGCTCTATTATTCAGTAATTCCATTAACTACTTTACATACATCTTCGCTTTTCATTAAAACCTACAGGCTAATCAAGGGAAATCATTTAATTTGAATTCATAGTGTTGCAATTATGGTAAATCTTCATTTAAAATGTGGGCAATTAAATATCTAAATATTTATATGCCAGTATATAAGTCAGGGAATACATTTACATTGGGTTTTTGCTTTGCCTATCTTTGATTTTTCAATTACTTTCAATTACTAATAAATTAAAAAATATATATATATTAATATTATAAATATATTAATATTATTAAAATTAATATCAAGTTTACCCAGGGGGGCATCTTATTATTTGACAATAATAATGTTTTTAGTGTAGTTTTGATCAAATACAGCCAAAATGGGCAAAAGTATCGGCACCCTTGCAATTCTGTCAGAAAATACAACCCTTCTCTCCGAAAATTGTTGCAGTTGCAAATATTTTGGTGCTCACAAGTTTATTTATTTATTTTTTTGTTTGCATTGGAACAAGACAAAAAAAAAAACAGAGAAGAAAAGTCAATACAATTCCACACAGAACCCAAAAAATTGCACTGGACAAAATTATTGGCACCCTTAACTTAATATTTGGTAGCACCCCCTTTGAAAAAAATAACTGAAATCAATCACTTCCTGTAACCATGAATGAGTTTCTTTCACCTCTCTACTGGAATTTTGGACCTCTCTTCATTTGCAAACTGCTCCAGGTCATTCAGATTTGAAGGATGCCTTCTCTCAACTGCTGTTTTGAGATCTCACCACAGGTGTTCTGTGAGATTCAGATCTGGACTCATTGCTGGGCATTTCAGAACTCTCCAGCACTTTGTTTGTAACCATTTCTGAGTGTTTTTTGAAGTGTGTTTTGGGTCATTATCCTTCTGGAAGACCCATGACCTCTGGTGGAGACGCAGCTTTCTGACACTGGCCACTATGTTGCACCCCAAAATTCTTTGGTAATCATCAGATTTCATGATACCGTTCACACAGTCAAGGCAGCAAAGCAACCCCAAAACATCTTTGAACCTCCACCATGTTTGACAGTAGGGACTGTGGTCTTTTCTTTGAAGGCCTCATTTCTTTTTCTGTAAAAAGCTCTACTTTACCAAAGAAGCTCTACTTTTGTCTCATCTGTCCACAGTACGCTCCCCCAAAAGGATTGTGGTTTTGTCACATAAGTTTTGGCAAACTCCAGTCTTGCTTTTTATGCCATGGTGTCAGCAGTGGTGTCTGCCTGGGTCTCCTACCATAGCATCCTTTTTCATTCAGATGGCGACGGATAGTGCGAACTGACACTGTTGTACCCTGTGTCTGCAGATCAGCTTGAACTTGTTTGGAAGTTAATCGAGATTCTTTATCCACCATTTGAACAATCCTTCATTGTAATTTTTTATTAATTTTTCTCTTCCGTCCACATCCAGGGAGGTTAGCTACAGTGCCATGGGCTGTAAACCTCTTGATGATATTGCTCACAATGGACACAGGAACATTAAGATCTCTGGAGATGGACTTGTATCTTTGAGATTGTCCCTGTTTTTCCACAATTTTTTCTCTCAAATCCACAGACAACTCTTTACAATTCTTTCTTTTCTCCATGCTCAGTGTGACACACAACACAAAGGTTGAGTCACCTTTTCTCCATTTTAACTGGTTGCAAGTGTGATTACTATATTGCCCACACCTGTTACTTGCCACAGGTGTGTCTAAATACAAATTACAGGAGCATCACATGCTTGAAAAGCAATTATTTCTTACAATTTTGACAAGGTGCAAATCATTTTTGTCCAGTCCATTTTTGACCAAATTGATCAAGTTTGACTTTTCTTCTCTGTTTTTTGTGTTGTTGCAGTGCAAACAAAAACAGTAAGCACGTGAACACCAAAACATTTGCAGTTGAAACAATTTTCTGAGATAAGTGTTGCATTTTCTGACAGAATTGCAAAGGTGACTATATTTTTGGCCATGACTGTAAATGCTGCCTTGGTGAGTATAAGCAATGTCTTTCAGAAACATAAAAAACAATTCTTACTGACCTCAAAGTTTTGAATGGGAGTGCAGATTTTCATAATATAAACAGAGCACTGCATTTGCAATGGCAAGACCATGAATTTGGTTTCCATTCAATGCGCTACACAAAGACAATAAGACATTTTTGGATAAAAATGTCTGGCAAATGCATAAATGTAAATGCTCATTTAAAACCTAAATTTGATGTTTAAATGAAAATTGCTTTGATCCAAATAAAAGCTCTATTAAGTACTTCAGCTTGCTTGCTTTTAGGATGCTCTGCTTTGCCAAATGAAAAAGCTCGCCTTTGAAGAATAAAGCAGTAAACTCTAATTAAATTAGTTTTTTTCCCCATTCCATGTAAATGCATTTTTCACTACTCTTTAAACTGACGTCACTGACGTGGTCCTCCAAGCAGGGCCCACAGACCCTACTAATCAATAATGCAATTCACCGTCGATTATTTCCATTACCGATTTGTTGTTGCAGCCCTAATCTATTTCATCCATCCTGACCCATTTTCTTTCGCCTAACTATTTATCATGCAACTCTTCTCATTTCCTGTGCTCGAAGTGAACCATTAACCATGTGAAGATGTTGTGCTGTAAAGTGCTGTGATTCCACCGGGCATCTTTGTGTTTGTGCACATAGCTGCCTGAGCACTTGAGAGTTTGCCATGCTGATGAAGTATTTGTTTATCCAATTTTCCACTCAGTGGGCCCAAAAGTGTGTGTGAATTTAGACACACTTAAAGGTCACCGTCTCAGGAGAGAGGCCATGCAAAAAAGCGAGGAAAAAAATCCAGCAAGAAGCTCAGAAATGTGTTTGTGTTTCACTAAGTTTGATAAAGAGAATCTAAGGCATTATGCTTTAATTTTCAGCTTTTGGATCTTGCACAGTATTATGAGTGAAATTATTTGATGTGTCTATTGTACTATTCAAAAAAAATTCATTTGGCGCTTGTAAATTCGCATTGGATTTTTTTCTGATTGAATATTTTGAATGGTGCCTGCTTGCATTACTCAAGCAGGCGAAATTAAAATGTCAACAGGCATACAGTATTCATTTTAAGCTTCAATTACTGCAGCTGAAATATACTTAGGGCAACATCAAGCAGACAGCCATTGTTATTCAAACAAGCTCCGCTGAAAACGCAAACTTGACGAGGTCACGAATCTGCTAACAACTACTTGGCACGTAATTAGACAAATCTGATCTCATAATGTTGAGCTTTCAAAGCCATGTCACAGCAGAAGCGGTGTAGACTGAGCTCATTTTGTAGTTGACGTAGTCATAATTTGTGCTTCCTTTTCTTTGTGTCATTGTGCTAAACTGCATTAGGTGCTTCAGAGTGGATGTTCATTTGTGAGGTTCACTCATTAGAATGATGCTTTTCAGAGTCTGCCGTAGATTAGCCCAGAGCTTTTGAAGAATAGAGTAAGAATGGAGTGCAAAAAAAAAACAAAAAAAACTCAACTCCTACAGAATGCTATTTGTGTTGTTCTTTTGTGTGCACACAGGGGACAAAATAACTATTGCTGCACCTGCCAATGATGTGCAGCCTGAGAAAGTGTGCTGCCCATAGATACTTTTTATTACTGTCTATTAAACTCGGCATTATTTATATTATATAACAATAACTGTATGTAAAATATCACATCAGATCATATGTACTGCACTATACATATTTTATATACTATACATTTTTACAGTATAAATACAATTATATCTATTATATTTAATTTTTATATTATTTATTTATGATAAATATTAACATAAAAGTGTGTGTATTCATGTATATAGAGAGAGGGATGGGACAGAATCTCATCTCAACACATTTAATGAATTTCCATGCTATTCTAAATTTTGTCATTTCATTCTGAACGTCAGCATTTGTAAGATTTAGTCAGTCTAAACTAATTTTAGATTAACTGGTCTAATTTTGTGTCTCTGAACAAATAGTAATCTATGACACTGCATTATGTTGAATATGAATTATTTAATGACTTGCACATAAATACCTCACTTGTTCCGTTACTAAACGAATCAGCATTTTTGAATGAATCTCTTGAACGACTGATTCAATTACTTACTCATAAATACCATACTTGTTCCATGACTCGCTCATAAATACCTTATGTGTCTATTTGTTAATGAGAGATTTGTGGAGACTTTCATTTTTTTATATTTATGGAGGAAAAGTTATAGATTTATTCTGAGGTGAAAATATAACATTAGACTATTGGGGTAAGATGACCCTCAGAATTGGCACTGAAGGCCCCAAGTGGCATGTTGTTACTAGGGTTATTATGTTTAATTTTAATACTTATTGCAATTCATAGGGCTATTATTCAGTAATTCCATGAATTACTTTTCAGACATGTTGGCCTTTTATTAAAGCTTATAGGCTGATTGAGTGAAATCATTTAATTACAATTTATAGTGTTGCAATTATGGTAATTAAATATGTAAATATTCATATGCTTGTATATAAGTCAAAGAATAAATTACATTTGAGATGAAATCACAAACCAAATACATTTGAGATGAGTCTCTGTCACTGGGATTTTGCTTTGTCTGTCATCAGTTATTCAGTTACTCAACTAAATTGTCAAAAAGAAAATTTTAAGCATTTTACATAAATGACTCTCTCTCTCTCTCTCTCTCTCTCTCTCTCTCTCTATATATATATATATATAAATTGCAATAAATTGGATAAATTGAAAATCTTTTTTTTGTTTGTTTCAAATAGAGATCACGATTCTCCCACAATTCTGAACTAAGCAAAATAACGTAATTTACTAGAGGCTGAAAATATTAATTGCTGCAGTCTATTCAGAAATGTTAATTTGAATGAATTATTTGAAAAAAAAAAAAAATGTTTGGATAGATGATTCAATGAACACTGATGAATCAACGAATGATTCAGTGATTGCTCATAAATACCCTCCACTTCCATTACTAAATGAATCAGCATTTTAGAAACCCAGATCTCTTGAATGAATGGTGTGACTCACTCAGAAATACCTTGTTTGTTCCATTCCTGAGCAGATCAGTTTTAGAACAAATCCTCTTGTGAGCAGATAAGTTCAGTGTCTGTCTCATAAATACCTCTCTTGTTCCATTACTGAACGAATCAGTGTTTTAGAACTAATCTCTTGAAAGAATGATTCAGTGACTCACTCATAAATACCTCGCTTGTTCCATTACTGAACGAATCAGCGTTGTAGAACAAATATCTTGAATGAATGATTCAATGACTCATAAATTCTTCACTTGTTCCATTACTGCATAAATCAGCATTTTAGAAAGAATCTCTTGAATTAATCATTCAATGACTCACTCATAAATTCTTCACTTGTTCCATTACTGCATGAATCAGCGTTTTAGAATGAATCTCTTTAACAAATGATTCAATGACTCAATTATAAATAACTTGTTTGTTTCATTACTGAACAAATCAGATTTTTCGAAAGAATCTCTTGAAAGAATTATTCAGTGACTCACTCATAAATACCTTGCTTGTTCCATTACTGAACGAATCCGTGTTGTAGAACAAATATCTTGAACGAATGATTCAATGACTCACTCATAAATACCTCACCGTTATAGAAAGAATCTCTTGAAAGAATCATTCAATGACTCACTCATAAATTCTTCACTTGTTCCATTACTGCATGAATCAGCATTTTAGAATGAATCTCTTTTAACGAATGATTCAGTGGCTCACTAATAAATACCTCACTTGTTCTATTACTAAATGAATCAGCATTTTAGAAAGAATCTCTTGAACGAATGACTCAATGACTCAATCATAAATAACTTGTTTGTCCCGTTACTGAATGAATCAGAGTTTAAGAACGAATCTCTTGAATGAATGATTCAGTGACTTGCTTATAAATACCTCGCTTGTTCCATTACTGAACGAATCAGTGTTTTTAGAGATATAGATCTCTTGAACGAATGATTCAGTGACTTGCTCATAAATACCTCACTTGTTCCATTACTGAACGAATCAGTGTTTTAGAACAAATCTCTTGAAAGAATGATTCAGTGACTCACTCATAAATACCTCGCTTGTTCCATTTACTGAACAAATCAGTTTAATAGAACAAATGATTCAATTGACTCTCACTCATAAATACCTCCTTGAAAGCGTTTAGGGTAAATCTGAATTAATAATCCAATGACTCACTCTTAAATTCCCTCACTTGTTCACGTTACTGCAGCGAATCAGCATTTTAGATTGAATCTTGAATGAATGGATTCAATGACTCACTCATAAAATACCTCACTTGTTGAAGTACTGAGCGAATCAGTGTTTAGAACAAATCTCTTGAAAGAGATGATTCAGTGTCACTCATAAATACCTCGCTTGTTCCATTACTGAACGAATCAGCGTTGTAGAACAAATGATTCAGTGACTCACTCATAAATACCTCAGCGTTTTAGAATAAATCTCTTGAATTAATAATCCAATGACTCACTCATAAATTCCTCACTTGTTCTGTTACTGCGCGAATCAGCATTTTAGATTGAATCTCTTGAATGAATGATTCAATGACTCACTCATAAATACCTCGGCATCATCTTATTTATTCAAGAAATTCATTCTAAAATGCTAATTCATTCAGTAATGGAACATGTGAGGTATTTATGAGTGAGACACTGAATCATTCATTCAAGAGATTCATTCATTCTGAAAATGTAGTCAACATTGTAATCAACAAACGATATTTAAAGCACCATTTACTTTTGATTGCTACCATAGACATCAGTGTTTATATCAGAACTATAAATTGTTGAAAAGACTGTGAAGCTGATTCATACCTAAACATAATAACTACTGTCTTTGTGACAGCGGCAGCGCGAACACAGATTTGAATAGGCACAGACAAGCCGTTGTCATTTAGAAATAAGATCTTGTGTGTGTTTAAATCAAGATTTGCCATTTAATGACTAATCATGCAGCTCTAATCAAAAGTCACATTTTCCCACAGTAGCTATTTTGAATATTTTTTTCTTTACGTTATGATTTAATGACCTAACTGAGCAAATATGTCTATTTATTTCGCATAATAACATATTGTCTGATGCATCATCAGCCTGCACATGTTAAGCTTACATCTAAATAGGTTACAATTTAAAAATAAATGCACATTGTTCTTAAGCAGGGCATCGTCCCCTATTTTACCCTATATAGTGTGAGTGAAATAAGTAGTAAAGTTCACCTAAAACTAAAAATTCTGTCATCACTTCCCCCTGTTGTTGTTGCAAACCTGTTTGGCTTTGTTACACTTCCTAAAAATGGTCAGAAATTCTGTTTTCTTTAGTTGACAGGCAGGTTTTACTCACATTTGGCACTTGCCGAGTATTTTTAGACACTGTGTCCACACCTGTGAACTTGACCGTCTATCTGCCTGTCTGTCTGTCACTTCTATACGTCTGTCTGTCCATCACCACACTCCTCTGTGTCTGACTACTGGCTTTAGTTTTAAAGCCGAAATCACTTGTAACATTAAACATCTCACATTCTCAGAAAGGCTGAGGTGACTAGAAAACTAGCGTTCATCATCAACATAGTGTTCACAAATGGCTTATGCATTAGTGCAGCTGTAAAAGTGTTTTCTGCTACTGTACAGTATGTTTGCATATAAAAATGATGCTTTGGATGTGTGTGTCCACAGAGCTGGAGGCCGAGGAGTGGTGGAAGTTATTGTGTTTGGAGTGTCTGGGCAGCAGACTTAATGACATCAGCCTGGGAGAACCGGACTTGTTAGCAGCAGGGGTGCAGAGGGAACAGAACGGTCAGTATCCAATTAGAGCCGGGCTTTTTGTGTGATTTTTCCTCTTGTACTCCCTAAATGATTCTATTACGGGGTCCAAATGTGTTTGTTAAACACAGTCCCTCCAGGTCTGTTCTCATGTTTATAAATGATCTGCTCGGGCCAAGGTTCTTTGCTAAGCACTAATGGGTACCGCCGTGCATCAGAGCATCAGTTCATAATGAAGCTTGTCATAGAGATGGATGAGATTATGGCGCAGAAGAAAAGCGGGATGAATGCGTATGGCGCTTCTGCGAGAAAACGCTTAAGAGAATGAGTGAGAATCTTTAGCGAATGCAGTCCGTTTACTTCTAAAATGAATGAGGCAATGCGTGACCAAATGGTGGCCAAGTCTTTTACGATGGACATTAAGTGACAACCTAAAATAGTACCAAAATTGTTCATTCCACAAAAAAAAAAAAAATATATTAGTATTAATTATTAAATGTCAGTACATTATTAAAAAATAGTTAATGTCAGTAAATGCATATATTTGATTTAGTTGAGCACACAAACCATGTTTGTCAACTTATTTTTAATGTAGTCTTGGTTTTGAGCATGTTATGCAACTTGTGCAACTTGATGTTGCCATCTGCCTTTTCTGGCTAGTTTCTACCAAGTGACAGGTGATTTGCATTAAAATATAGCAAAATGAGAGTTTGCTCAACAGCAAAATGATTTGAGGAATATTTTTTCCTCATTTTTTAAAAATGACATTAAACACTTCTCTTAAGTATTCTTCTATGCTTCTGTGTTTAGTTTTTTTGTAATTCTCTTTTACTAGGATTCTACTTGGCCTGTCTTTGGTTATTCAGTTACTCAACTAAATTGTCAGTATTTTACATTAATGACACTAATGTCTGTGTGTGTGTGTGTTTATAACATATATAGATATTATATTCTGATTTGAGGAATATTGTATCCTCTTTTTAAAATAATTAAAAATATATATTTTTAAAAATTGCATGAAAACCCTCTTAACTGCTCATGCTTCTATGGTTATTTTTTTTATTAGATTTATATTTTATTTGTTTGTTTTTTTCATTGTATATTAATAGATATTGTTTAGTGTATGCAAGTATATAGTTTTATTTTTAATATATTTATTTCTATTTTTTTAAATTATTTTAATGTTTAATAATATTAAATGTTTTATATTTAATTATTATGTTAATTATATAAAATATGGACTATATTTATTATATAAATTTATAGAAAGATTTAATTTTCTTTTAATTTTAAGATTGTTTACTACAAAGTTAAAACCCACAAGCATTATTGAATTTCAGTAACTATTTTAATGGTTTTAATTGTATACGTTTTTATTTATTTTATGTTATTATTTTTATTTTATTTTATTTTATTTTCACAAACCCCCAATCGGCAGTCCTTATGACTTTTTTCCAGAGAGATTTAAAATTAAGCATAATGTTTTCTGTGTTTTCTCTGCATTTCTGGTATTAGATTATGCATTATTAGTGAATTATATTATGCATTATTTGTTTAATGTATGATATTATTGTTTAAAATTATTTGCATGTTTTTCTTGCAAATAATTAAGACAATAAAATTAATTCTTTTTATTGGATCAAATTATCTGTTCTATTTTAATAGTTTTAATTGTATGCATTTGATTTTATTTGATTTTCACACACCCCCCAATTGGCAGTCCTTATGACTTTTTTCCAGAGAGATTTAAAATTAAGCATAATGTTGTCTGTGTTTTCTCTGCATTTCTGGTATTAGATTATGCATTATTAGTGAATTATATTATTTGTTTAATGTATGACATTATTGTTTCAAATTATTTGCATGTTGTTCTTGCAAATAATTAAGCCAAGAAAATGAATCCTTTTTATTGGACCAAATTATGTATTCTATTTTAATAGTTTTAAATGTATGCATTATTCAATTTCATTTAATTTAATTTAATTTTCACAAACCCTCAATCGGCAGTCCTTATAACTTTTTTTTTGTTTTTTTCATTTTTCTGCATTTTTGAAATTAGTCTATGCATTATTAGTGCATTATATTATGCATTGGTATGATATTAGTGTAACGTATGATATTATTGCTTTACATTTTTTTGCATGTTGTGCTTACAAATACATTTTATTTTATTTTATTTTATTATTTTTTATTTTATTTTATTTTACTTTATTTTATTTTATTATTTTATTTACAAAATCTCAACAAACCCTCAATCTGCTGCATTTATAATTTTTTTTACTCACTTTTTATTCCATTGAGAGTTCAAATGAAATGTTTTCCGTGACTATAAGAACAATCCCGACCCACAAATTGAAAAGCGTTACTTTAGGCATCTGCATCTCCTCCAAGATCAGATTGTTTCAGTCTGAGCTGGCCTGAGTTGTGTCTGTGTTTATGTGAGTGTTTTTTAAACCTAATTCAGAAAATCAATATCAGTTCATCTCCAAGTGCTGCCGAAGCATTCAAGCATTAAGCTGCGGGAGACACCGTATAGAGTGATCATCAGATTTTTTTCAATCAAATGACAGGCAAATATTGATTTGTTTTCATAACGAGAGCGCAATGTGTATATGATTATATCAGCTGGAGGTCAGCAAAATGATCGTTTCTCCAGCATTCGACAGCCGAGGAATAACGAGCAGAGAGTTTGCCATTTGCGCTTCAATTAGACCCCTCTAACGGCGGGCTGCGATAATTAAATCAGAGTTAATTTTCACAATCCCTAAAATAGCCCCCACATTACATTGCCTCTTCCTCTGGAGAGACACATAGCTTATTTTGAAGCATTAGGTATAATTAGGCACTATTAATTTGGATTATGAAGTGCACCCTTGTCTTTTTGGAGCTAATTGTGATGGTGCGGTTACTCCAGTCGTGGTCGGCTCAACTACGGCTCTATGGCAACAATCTGTTGACCTTTGTGCGCCGCAAGAGCCGCATCTGCAAGAAGAGAAAATAGTCAGTCGGAAAAATAATAATCACGTTAGATGGCTCTGTTGAGATGTTCTCAAGATTTCCAGCCGTACCCTTTAATTCTCTGTCATCTTTAGGCAGAGCAGAATCTTTCAGCTGCCCGAATAAAAGCTGTTTGAGGCGTCTGTAAATATGACAGCCGAATGAACTCCGCCGACACGGTGCTTGGCCTTTTTGGAGCAAATTTAATTATTATTAATAGAAATGTCAGTCAAACAGCAGTCTGCAACCTTTTCATATCTGTTAAAGAAACGATTTACCCTGTTATGATTTTTTTTTTTTTTTTTTAACACCAGACATTGGCAGTTTCTGTTAGTGTAAGCTACTGTGGCCGCTGAATCTTTTTGAGTTATTTACTTGAGTAACCATTCAATTTTGTCGTCCTGCTTTCTTGATATAAATTCATGGGTTTATTGGGTGCACTTCATCTGTGCTTGTTATTCTGAATAAAAAGACGTCTGAATCAAAATGTATTAAAAATGGCACTTCTGCAAATATGCTGTGCATTTTTTACAGCCTGACTCCTTTAGTTTCTCCAGTCTGATATATACAAGTCAGTTTTAGTGATCCAATCAATTTGACTTTTTTCACCTCATTTAAATATTTGGAAAGATGTCACATGTACAGATGTAAAAGTTGTGTTGTGAACACAGGTTAAATACATTTTATACATCATAATATAATATAATATAATTAAAATTAAAAGTAAGTATTCTATTTTAATGGTTCTTAATTATAGCTGAAATAAAAGATTTTAAAAATATTTTATCTCAGAATACATTTCTATCAAATTTGATTTTTTTATTCCTTCAAAATTCTAAACACACTCACTTCCATGTAAGGTAATGTAATTTAATGTAATGTAATGTTTATATATTATGTTGTTTCATATTATAAATATAATATAATATAATATAATGTAATATAAGTATTTTTAATGGTTCTAAATAATAGCTGAACTGAACGATCAGAATAAATCAGAATAAATTTCCATCAAATGTTAATTTTTATTTCATCAATATTCTAAACACACTCACTTCCTCAAGAGTTTTTCATTTTATATATCATATATATTAATATATTAAATAATTACAATTAAGTATCTAATTTTAATGGTTCTAATTAAGAGCTAAAATGAAAGTTTTTTTTTTTTAACATTTTTATTAAATTTCCATTAAGTTTTTATTCTATCAACATTCTACACAGACTCGCATCCTCAAGAGTTTTTCATTTTACACATCATATAAATATAATATAATATAATATAATAATTCAAATTAAGTATTTTAATGGTTCTAATTAATTGCTGAAAATAAAGATTTTTTGTTTATTTCAGAATAATTTTCCATCAAATGTTATTTTTATTCCATTCAATTCTTAATATATATATATATATATATATATGTATATGTATATGTATGTGTGTGTGTGTGTGTATGTATATATATATATATATATATATATATATGTATATATGTATGTATGTATATGTGTATATATATATATATATATATATTTTTTTAATCAACATTTATTTTTTATTCCATAAAAATTTTAAACACACTTACAAGAGTTTTTAAGTTTATAATAGAATAGAATAGAATAGAAACGTATTATATTTTAATGGTTCTAAATAATAGCTAAAAAATTGTATATTTTATCTCAGAATAAATTTCCATCAAATTTTTTTTTTTATTCCTTCAAATTCTAAATATATGTATATATGTGTATATATATATATATATATATATATATATATTTTTTTTTTTTTTTAATCAACATTTATTTTTTATTCCATAAAAATTTTGAACACACTTACGTCCTTAAGAGTTTTTAATTTTATAATAGAATAGAATAGAATAGAATAGAATAGAAACGTATTATATTTTAATGGTTCTAAATAATAGCTAAAAAAAATTATATTTTATCTCAGAATAAATTTCCATCAAATTTTTATTTTTTTATTACATTAACATTCTAAACATACTCAGATCCTCCCAGTTTTTCATCATTCAAGGTTTTCTGATTCTTAATCTTATTTTTTTATTTTAATTTCATTGCATACAATGGTTTCAACTGTTTATTTTATTTTATTTTATTTTTTATCTCAACAAACACCCAATCTGCAATACTTACTTTAGTATTGAGATACTAATGTAGTTTTTATGAGTATTTTGAATCAGTTTTTATTTTTATATTTTTCATTTTCATTTCCATTTTATTTAAAGTTTTAGTACTTCTGTTGTGTGTTTTTGTTATTTTGCGTCTATACGTTCAATTTTAGTTTTTATTTTAATGCATCTAATTTACTAATTTAACTAAAATAAGATAAGAAATGTTGTCATGGCTAAAATTATTATTATTATTATTATTATTATTATTACTACATTTAATTGTAATTTTATTCATTAATTCATTAAGTTTTAGTTAACTATAGTACTTATAACTTTTAAATTACTTTTATTCCAGAAAGGTTTAACGTTTACTTGATGCCGACCCCAAACCTGGACATCTACGGAGAGTGCACAATGCAGATCACCCACGAGAACATCTACCTTTGGGACATCCATAACGCCAGAGTCAAGCTGGTCATGTGGCCGCTCAACTCCCTGAGGAGATACGGCAGAGACTCGACCTGGTTCACGTTTGAGTCCGGGAGGTGTGTGAACGACATTCGATTCTAGTTGGGAGTGCTTTTGTCTGACAAGATGTTTTCATCCTAAATCCAATAGTCCTGATTCTGCTGCTCTGGATATTGATTCGCTGATTCATGAAGGTGCTCAAAATTTAACATATGCTTTCCCTTGCAGGCTGCCCTTAAACTCTACTCCTGCTGTTCAGCCTATTACAACAAGAACATGAGTGTGCTGAAAACTAATAGAATCTGTAATTGCTTAACGGATGTGTGTGTGCATGTGTGTTGTGCTCTTACAGGATGTGTGACACAGGGGAGGGTTTGTTTACGTTCCAGACCAGAGAAGGCGAGATGATCTATCAGAGAGTTCACTCTGCCACGCTGTCCATCGCTGAGCAACATGAACGCATGATGCTGGAGATGGAGAAGAGCTCACAGGTATAGTAAAACTACACATCCCTTAACTCTACAGGGTACACTGGGGAGAAGGGCATTTCTTATTTAGTATATATTATTCCATAATGTAAGTACAAGCATATTTCACAAATGAGTCTCCATTGCAGTGTCTGAAATGGAGGGAGGTTCCTGGAACCCCCATATAAACACAAAACAGCTTCTTGAGGGGTTTAATTTATTAAAGTACACTACCAGTCAAAAGTTTTTGAACAGTAAGATTTTTAACGTTTTATAAAGCCTGCATTTATTTGATTTAAAGTACAACAAAAACAGTTACATTTTGAAGTATTTTTAAAATGTAAATAATTCCTGTGATATCAAAGCTGAATTTTAGTACCCGCTCTTAAAAACAAATAATTGCAGACTTGGTGGTAGTGTAATTTGACAATAGAAAAACTATTGATTAAATCACCTTAAACATAACAAAGATCCAGGGCTACCCTCGACTAAAGATTTTTCTGGTTGACTAGTAGTTGTTCATTTTAGGCATTAGTCGACTGTTAGTCGCACGTTTATTAATAAACCATATAAATCATAATAATGAGACTTTAATTGCCTACATAGTGTCATAAGTGCTCAAGCGCACACAAAAAAAGCTTGCCACAGATCAGCACCGGCAGATATAATATTATGAATGTGTCTGAGAAAAACAGCTAGGAGACTGCATTAACGTTTCAATATTTTATTGATAAAGTTTCTTTTTTTTCGGCTTAAGAGATGAAGTCGGCAACACTGTCTGAATGTTTCATACGGATTACATAATCTGAGAATATTTGTTTTCTGTTGGAATTGGTTCATTTGAAAGTATTTCACTCTCTATAGATATATTGGAGTTGGAGACGGCAGAAAGAGTGCATCCTGTTTGCTTTCATTATTTTACAAAAGCGCAACGTTTCGTTGTTATTCTGAGTGCACGCAAATGAATGTAGAGACTTTACTAGGGGTGTAACGGTACACAGATGTCACGGTTCGGTACGTACCTTGGTTCGAGGGTCACGGTTCGATACGATTTCGGTACAACAGAAAAAAAAATCTACTATGCAAGGTGTCTTTTCATTTATTTTAAACAGACAGTACTACAAATTACAATTTTTTCCACCTACATGTGAAAATACTAAATATGATATCAAATTAATGTCATATATAGGCTATAAAATCTGCAGTACATGTATACATACAAGGAATAAATACTATATTTAATTTAGTTAACTGATAGACAAGGGGAAAAAAATGTGCAACATGTAACGTAGCCTATATTTGCTGAGTTTCAGTTCAGTTTTGTGACAGAAAGGAAACTCAAATGGCAGAAAGCGACATTCTATTTGTTTTTTTGTTTAAGTTGATTTTGCTGGTATGAGGAAAGTTGAAGTAATCGCCCCGGCGCACACAAACACAAAACATATCAGTTCCAGGCTTTGGTACTTTATCAAAATAAAACACAGTGAGCGAAACATCAGCGCGCCCGCCTCACTGTGTCACCGTTAGAACGCGACTGAAGTATAAAGTCTATAATTTGCATAATAAATAATAGTTTGGATGCATCGCAAATATGGAAATATTATGGAATATTTAGATTTGTGCTGAATGAGAGAGGTAGGATACACGAGCACAAAGCTCGTGTATCCACTTTTTTTTATGCATCCCCCCCTTACGAAAATTAACCATGTTTTTGTTACAGTAAGTGTAGTAACCATGTTTTTATTTTTTTTTTGGTATATTGATTAACATTTGTATAACCTTTTACTACAAATACCATAGTTAGACTATGGTTAGTGTATCAGAACCATGGTTAATTTGTGGTTACCATGGTTTAACTATAGTAACCATGGTTGTTTGGTTTTATTTGTAGTAAAACCATGGCTAATTTTCATAAGGGTCTTTTATTTAGCAAGGATTAAAGATATTTATAATTAGGGCTGGGTTTTGACACAAATTTCACAATTCAAGCTTGCGATTCCGTTCAATTTCTGATTTGATTCAATTCGATTATTTTAAATGTATATCAAATTTTCTCAGGAAAAAGAAAATCTCTCAACTAATGCTGTAAAATACCAAAAAGCTCCTTTCTAGAGTTCATTTTTTGGTTTGGTTTCTCCTGAACTGAGGCGTTGCAGCGATCTGTCACTTCACATGAAATAACACCAAAACAGTATTTATTGTTTGAATACTGTCATAAAATTGACAGAATTTGAAATAGGAGACTTTATTTTAAATCAAAGGTAACAGGACAGAACTTGTTATGATCTATTGGTTGAGAGGTGCACTACATTCTGCTCATTAATTAAATTTTCATAATGTTTATAATATGACATTTCTATTTGAAATAAAATCTGTTCTTTTTAACTTTTTTGACTCTGAAGACAGAATAATGGCTGCTGAAAATTCCTACCTGATCTCATGACGAACTTTTTTGCAAGATGCGAAATACACGAAATACAATACAATTAGTACCTATCACTGCAGTTTCCAACAGAAATGAACACTAGAGGTGATAAAACAGCGAGCACTTGTAATTGTTTTTGTACACAGTTATTATTACAGCTCCATATGTTTTGCTTTCTGAAAGTAATAAGCGTGCTCAGTAGCTCAGGCGGCACGGAATTGGACTTGGGATGCAGAATATTTGGGTACGAATCGCGTGAAGACATGACTCACGATGAAAGAACTGAAAGATGACAGATTGAAAAGCAAGCTAAAATGGCATACTTGCGATTTCAGTTTTATGTCACATTCGCTTTTATTCATACCATCTTAGGTTTAGGTGTAGTGCAGATGGTATGTTATTTTAAAACGTCATGGAGCATTAGTGTTATAGCTCCATTTATAGGACATTTCAAGTCAAAACTGCGGTGACACATACAAAACCAGTGTCACATAAAATGTACCATATGTATGTTCGTTTGTTCTGGGGAGAAAACCGAACACTCTTTTAGCGCCACTCAGTGGACATTTGACATTGAATATGTCACAAAACGTACATGCCAGTACATATTTCGCGTCTTGTAAAGAAGTTCCCACAGTTACAATTTTGTCACGAGATCAGAATTCAGTTTTGCCATCACAGGAATAAATTGCATTCTAAAAATAAAATATATACAGTCATGGCCAAAAATATCAGCACCCTTTCAATTCTATCAGAAAATGCAACCCTTCTCTCAGAAAATTGTTGCAGTTGCAAATATTTTGGTACTCACATGTTTATTTTTTTGTTTGCATTGGAACAACACAAAAAAACAGAGAAGAAAAGTCAAATCTGATACAATTCCACACAGAACCCAAAAAATGCACTGGACAAAATTATTGGCACCCTTAACTTAATATTTGGTAGCACCCCCTTTGGAAAAAAATAACTGAAATCAATCACTTCCTGTAACCATGAATGAGTTTCTTACATCTCTGTACTGGAATTTTGGACCTCTCTTCATTTGCAAACTGCTCCAGGTCATTCAGATTTGAAGGATGCCTTCTCCCAACTGCTGTTTTGAGATCTCTCCACAGGTGTTTAATGGGATTTAGATCAGAACTCTCCAGCGCTTTGTTTGTAACCATTTCTGAGTGCTTTTTGAAGTGTGTTTCGGGTCAATGTCCTGCTGGAAGACCCATGACCTCTGGCGGAGACGCAGCTTTCTGACACTGGACACTACCGTTGCGCCCCAAAATTCTTTGGTAATCAGATTTCATGATACCATGATACCAGTCAAGGCATCCAGTGCCAGAAGCAGCAAAGCAACCCCAAAACATCTTTGAACCTCCACCATGTTTGACTGTAGGGACTGTGGTCTTTTCTTTGAAGGCCTCATTTCTTTTTCTGTAAACAGTGCCTTGATGTCCTTAACCAAAAAGTTCTATTTTGGTCTCATCTGTCCACAGTACGTTGTCCCAGAAGGATTGTGGTTTAGTCACATAAGTTTTGGCAAACTCCAGTCTTGCTTTTTTATGCCTTTGTGTCAGCAGTGGTGTCTGCCTGAGTCTCCTACCATAGTGTCACTTTTCATTCAGATGGTGACGGATAGTGCGAGCTGACACTGTTGTACCCTGTGTCTGCAGATCAGCTTGAATTTGTTTGGAAGTTAATCTGGGTTCTTTATCTACCGTTCGAACAATCCTTCGTTGTAATTTTTCATTAATTTTGCTCTTCTGTCCATGTCCAGGGAGGTTAGCTACAGTGCCATGGGCTGTAAACCTCTTGATGATATTGCACACAATGGACACAGGAACATTAAGATCTCTGGAGATGGACTTGTATCTTTGAGATTGTCCCTGTTTTTCCACAATTTTTTTCTCTCAAATCCACAGACAACTCTTTACACTTCTTTCTTTTCTCCATGCTCAGTGTGACACACAACACAAAGGTTGTGTCAACTTTTCTCCATTTTAACTGGTTGCAAGTGTGATTACTATGTTGCCCACACCTGTTACTTGCCACAGGTGTGTCTAAATACAAATTGCAGGAGCATCACATGCTTGAAATGCAATTATTTTTACAATTTTGACAAGGTGCCAATAATTTTGTCCAGTCCATTTTTGAGTTCTGTGTGACATTTTCTTCTCTGTTTTTTTTTTTGTGTTGTTGCAGTGCAAACAAAAACAATAAGCACATGAATACCAAAACATTTGCAACTGGAGCAATTTTCTGAAAGAAGGGTTGCATTTTCTGACAGAATTGCAAGGGTGCCGATATTTTTGGCCATGACTATATATATAAAACTCTTATTTTACATTGTAATAATACTTCACAATATTACTGCTTTTACTGGTTTTGATTAGAAAAATGCCATGAGGAGTGTAAGAGAAAAGTTTACTGACTCCAGACTTTTGAATGGTATTATATGTGTCCTAATTACAGCAATCCACATGTTACGTAAGTGTATAGTATTTTCAAAAAATCGATGTCTTCCTTGCTTGCACAGTGCACAGTATGTGATGTTTCATAAATCCAGGTCACAGAACACTGGCATCTTTGAAAAGCAGCTGCTGTCAACTAATCCTGATCTGCACTATTGGTCGAGTACCTTCAAAAACACTGCACTTATGTGTTCCTATAGCTCAGCTGGTAGAGCTGACGTTAACAACATCAAGGTCAAGAGTTTGAATCCTAAGAACTTATAAAATGCGTACCTTCAATGCAGTTGAACTCATTTCAAATAAAAGCGTCTAGCAAATGCGTACATGTAAATGGATTCGAGACACATCTTACTTCCAAGATAACAACAGCCTCGGGAGTTTTTCAGTGTTCAAAGCTTGCGAACGCTAATGCTCTAAAATGTTATCCTGCCATTTTAGTTCATTGAAAGCACATTTTGGTTATTTCTCCATACCCCCCTGAAGCTAGCGAGGCTGATGAATCGTTCAGTCGCCTGGTGCGGATGGTCTTTCCTGCGCTATTTAAGCTGCGCCGCTGCCTCGCTGGCAGTGAATCTGTGCTGTCATCTCTAAGGCCTTCAGTGGAGGCTGATGAGACTTGACCATATGGCCCTCCGCTCAGATCTCGCCGTCCAGGACCCTTGCCAAAAATGCTGCTTGCTCTGAAATCTTGATCAAGAGTTCCACTAAGAGTCTTTATTTGCTCAGATTTACGAAATTCTCTTAAAATGCTGTGATAAATGCGCTTTTTAAAAAGCTGTAATGACATCACACTCCACCTGCCATCCGTAACGATCAAAACAGACTAATGGAGGGGTGCTGTTTACCGTGAGACCCGGCCTTTGAAATCCGCTCAGCGTAAGCCCTTTCCGAGTGATTTGACTGGAAATATAACCAATGTAACCCAATGATTTTCTGCTCTGCCTCACAGACTCTTTCAAACGAGAGCACATTAACAAAGTCGATATCGCTCCCGCGAAGCGCTTACTGGCACCACATCACGCGTCAGAACAGCGTGGGAGACATCTGCAATTACCAAGGTAAGACCGAGCTCCTTCCCACTCCACAGCTCAGTGAAAACACCATCTTTATATGCCTGTCGTACTTATGAGAGTGACGATTTCATCTGAAGGTCCACAGAGTACATTTAAAAATCGGTGAGCAACACTGGCCCTTTCGCTTGGGTAAAATAAATCAATTTGGCGATTGAGTAAAGCATTAATATAGCCAATGTATAACAGTGTTACGTGCTTTTTTACATTCTCCTGGCCTTTCTGGAGTCCTTGAGTGAAAAGTGTTTTGTATGGTGGTTTGAATGTGCTACTGCATTAGTTGAGCTGGTGGATTTAATTCACCATGTGTATTAAAGTGAACGTAAATTAAGCATGGAAGGTTTCCATAGTGATCTTGAAATACCAGTAAAGCTGTGTTCTGCATAGGGAGAGGATTTGCATGAAGTAGCCGATAAGTTTGTATTCAGCTATTTAAAACAATTGCGTCAGCAAAACCTTACTGTATTATGATGGCTCTCATATTTTATGGCAACAAACACATACGTACCCCATTTAAAATACAAGGTTACATCACATTTAAAGGGACAGATCATTTAAAAATAAAGAACATTTCATTTACTCGCTCCAGGTTTGTTCCAAACTTGTTTGGCTTTCCTTTTTAAAGAAAATGACATGTTTTCATGAGAGTACTATGACACATGCACGTTCCATTCCTCTGCTTGTAAACAAGGAACGCCGAAACGTGACGAGACGGAGTCATTATTTTTGTTTTATTTCCGCACAGAATGTGTTCTCCTAGCTTCATTAAAATTAAGGTTCAATCACTGATGTCACATGGACTATTTTAACAATGTCCTTACAACCTTTCTAGGCCTTGAACGTGGTAGTTGCATTGCTGTCTATGCAGGTTCATAAAGCTTTTTAGATCATCACAAATATCTTAATTTGTGTTCCAAAGACAAACAAAGGTCTTAAGGGTTTGGAACGACATGAGGGTGAGTAATTATTGACAGTGAACATTTTGGGTGAACTATCTGTTTAAGCCACTCTTTTCTTCATAGTGAAAGTGGATGGTAACCAGGGGCTTTTAGAACAAAAAGAATCATAAAATTATAAAAGTGTAAAAAAATATAAAAGTAGAGTTTGTTCAAGTTTTCAGAAGCTCTACAATAGCACTACAATAGACTGAATTTAAGTCAAGATTTGCTAACCTTTATTTGAAAATCTTGACAGCTGTCACCATTTAATTTCATTGTATGGAAAAGAGCAGCCTGGGCATTCTGCTATATATAGGGGAGAGTGGGGTAAGATGAGTTATTTTTTACTTATGTGATCCTCAAGATAAGGGAAAAGGAGTTTGAAGTACAATGAATGTAATGGATGTTTCCAGTCATTTTAAATGATCTGAATGTATCTACAGTATGACAAAGGGTTATAAAATTCTGGCTTCTTATAAAAAAAAGTGTTCTTGTGGCTCAATTTGCCCCAGGTTAGGGGTAAGTTGACCCAAGTACGTGGATAAGATGAACCATCTGGGTGAAAACTGACCATCTGACTGTATCTGATTCAAACCCATGTGAAATTTTAAAGATAATTTACAACGTAAAAAAAAACGTAATAATCAAATTTCATTTGACAAAAAGTCTATTTCTTTTCTTAAAGGTAACTTAAAATAAAACTTTAAAAAAGTTTAATTTTCAGTCTTTAATTGTCTGCATTTCTGATACACCAAAGTTTTAACCTTTCCAAAAAAAGACTAAACGGAGTTTAAGTACAATTTAATAAAACGGAAGTATAATAAAGGAATAAATGTCACTGAAACTTTAACATTTTAGTCAAAAGATTCTTGGCATGGTAGCTTTTCTGCACTGTCCCTATCAAATAAACTACAAAATATATATATGATGAACTAAACCAGTTGCGTAATATCACATTAAAATACCAGTTTATACTTCAGAGATTTAACTTAACTTCAGTGCCTTATGGTGAGGTAAGTTAAAGTGTTGGCTCAACTTACCCCACGACAGTTGGCTCACTTTGCCCCATAGCTGGCATTTTGGAAAAAAAAAACTAGCTAGCTTACTAATAGCATTACTAATGGGGGCAGCCGTGGCCTAATGGTTAGGGAGTCGGGCTTGTAACCGAAAGGTTGCGGGTTCGAGTCCCAGGTCCGGCAGGGATTGAAGGTGGTGGGAGTGAATATCCAGCGCTCTCTCCACCCTCAATACCACGACTGAGGTGAGTCCCTTGAGCAAGGCACCGATCCCCCAACTGCTCCCCGGGCGCCACATAGCAATAGGGCTGCCCACTGCTCCGGGTGTGTGTTCACGGTGTGTGTGTGTGTGCGTGTTTGATCACTTATGGGTCACCATACTTGGCCACACGTCACGTCCTTTCCTTTCCTTTCCTTTTTCTCCTTTTAATTCAGGCTAATATTTAGCTAAATGATTTGCATGGTTTTATCTGTTGCTAAATCACCTATATGCATCATAAGTATTTTTAGCCTTGGATAAATTTGCTTTGATGTAACAGCCATTACATCTGTTATGCCAAAATTTTACTCTGACAAGCCAAAAACAGCTTTTAAAGTAAATGGGTGCCTTGCACTCCTCCTGTGTGTTTCTCCTTTTCACAGTCTGGCAGAAATTATGTGTGATTCCAAAATACACGGTCACACGACAGTAAAAATATACAGTTGCCAAGATACAGGGGGTGGCTCAACTTACCCCACCCTCTCTACTGACTTTTTTTGTTTGTTTTGTTTTTAGTAAATGTTTTTTACTTTTTAAATACATTTTTGTTGCTCATATAAACCTCTCGCTGATGCACTTTTTCAATGGCATATCCATGTTACAAAAATACATATTGCATCTGCTTGCTATTTGTGCGTCATTGATTTTTTTTTTTTTTCTTTTTTTTCCATTTTCGCATGGCTGCTTTTTAGCTAATGCTTTTGAGTGTTGGATTGGAAGAGTGTGTTAACTGAGAGGTCCATGTGGTCCGGAGGCACATAGCATTAGGGAAATGATATGTCCATCTGCTGGGAGAGAGACGAGTTAATCTGCCTGGTGAGAGATAACTGGACACCACATGGGTTCGGTGCCTCGGTTTTTGTCAAGCTGTCAAAACCATCCTTTGTCGTATGCGAATAACCTGTGCTTCTACCGTTAGACACAAGCAGAAAATTTGAACATATGAGCATGTCAGTAAGTGCACAAAAAGATTATTGGCTGTAATGACATGATATTTGCATCCCTAATCAGTGAAGTGAATCAGTGATCTGTTTTGAGGCAGCTCCAGCTGCTGATGTATCTGCCTCTGAGGCAGCCAGCCTTAAAACCTCTGTCTCATTCATCATTGTGGCATTCCCATTGTTGAGATGTTAGCCTGATATAGTGAATGTTCCCCTTCCTCATCAGCTTCCCTCAGAAATACAAATTCAGCAGAATGCTGCTTTTTTTTCAATGAATAAATTGAGAGCATCACCATGTTGAAGGACGGTGTTTAGGTTGAGGAGTCAATGAGAGCGTGCGCCTTCCGTGAGGGGAAAATGGAAAATATTACAAAGATCTGTGCTGTGCAACAGCACACTCCTTATGAATTGTGCTGAATAGAGAACTTCGCCACCTGCGTAAGATGGCGTGTACAGCAGAAGATGCTTTTTTTTTAATCAATCAGCATGCATATGAACAACCCACCGCACTGCTGTGTGCGATAATATACAGTTCATGCCATAAATCTAACAATTTACACTTGAAGAAAGAATATTGCGTTAATAAATCAGTGAGCAAAGATGAATTGGTGACAGCTGATCATTAACAAACAAACAGTATGTTCAGTATATTCATTTAACTGCTCATTAGTTTGTGTACGTTTAAATATTTTTTAATAAAATGTAATTATTTAATAATAAAATATAAAATGCACATTGTTGTTCAAATGTTTGGGGTCAGTAATTATATATTTTTAAAGGAATTAATGCTTTTATTAAATTGTAATAATATTTCACAATATTTCTGTTTGAACTAAACATTTTTGACACCAAACTTTTGAACGGTAGTCATTTTAATGTGATTTCTAATTAGTAAAATCTTCATTAAATAGTCTTTAAACAGGATAGTTCACCCAAAAATAACAAATATAAAATAAAATGTGTTAATATTTATTCACCTGCATCTTTTTTATGTTCTACAGAAGTAAAAGTTTGAAACAAAATGAGTAAATTATTAAAAAAAGCATAATATATAGTAACAATGATAATTTTGTTAACGAAGGTTATTATAATTTGATGCATTAGTAAGATATTTAAAGAATGTGTTTTCTTTTCATGTTGATATATGAACCACCATGAGGATTTACTCTTTAATTTCTTACAGTAAATTCAGCTGTTGTTCATTTCGTCAGCTAATATCCACATCTGGCAGGAAAGAACATGATTTCCTGTCACTTTGTGAATGAGAAATAATGCCTGGAAAGTGTTATGCTGATGCTCATTCAGTCACAGCTCAGGTGAAAGATGGAAAACAGGGGCCAAACTGGCAGCCTACATTTGGTCACAAGATGCATTTGTAGTCAGCAGGTATGGATTTGCTGACTCACATAATATGAGTCATACTGTATGTTCTGGTAAAAATGGATCACCTCATTTTCCTCCAAGACATGTAGCACAATTAATGAATACTTCCTATTACAAATAGCCTTGCAGTTCTTGTATATTCCTTTTTTTAACCACCTTAGAGTAGTTGTGGCCACTGAATAAAAAATTTAAAAAGATAATTGGACTTTTAATTGGCTTTTCCTCAAATTCGAAATTTTTTATCTCGTAATTTGGACTGTTTTCTCAGACTTTTGAGTTTATATCCAGATTGTGCAAACTTGTCACTTTTCATCAAAATTGCCGTTTTAACCTTGAAGTAGGTCATTCAGCGTGAGTCGTGTAGATCTGTCAAAAAAATGGGGGGGTAGTATCTGGGAGTCATCTGTGTCACGTCACCTGTAGCGTTTTTTTCCCTTGTTGACAAAGGAATGGACCCGCCCTACTCTGCCTCTGATTGGCTTACCTTAATGTTCTTTTCCTCATCTAACCAATCTCATTCCTGAATCCTAACTTTTAGACCCGGGGGCGTCAACTGACGGACTACAGTCTGAATCCGGACCACGAGATGTGTCCATGCGTAAAGGCTTTTGACATAAGTGCGTGCAGTAATGAGAGCAGAGAGTGGTGCGCCAGAAAATGAAAGTAAAAACTGACACTGCTATCAGCATCTGATGCTGCATTAATGGCGCATATTCTCTCAGAGACGACGAGAGACGAATCTACTTCATATGCTGATGTTAATGTACATTCCTAATACTTCTCTTGTGGCCCGAACATAGTGGGGGAAAAAATGAGAAGAAATGTATTTTCGTGTTAGGTTGTTTTTGAAGGTTGGTGCTTGAAATAAACCTCTTAATTTTCATTGATGACTGCAGTGTTAATAAGGGTTTGAATAAGGGTTAAGAAAGACTTAATTATGATTTCAGGTGGTCTTGAATGTGGGAAATGAAAGGCAAGAATTGCGATGAAACTTCAAAAGGCTACCCATTGAATAAATATGAGCGCTTCATGTTTCAAAATCAACTGCTGCGCTGTGTACTTTGTATTTTGTGTACTGTCAATCCAAAAGCAGAGTTAGTTTTTCACCTTTTTCCCCCCTGACGAGTTTGCACCCCTGTATATCTCACAATTGTGACTTTTTTTTTTTCAGAGTTCCGAGTTTATATCTTGTAGTTGTGACTTTTTTTCTCTGAATTCAGTTTATATCTCACAATTGTGATTTTTTTTTTTCTAAGTGATTTTTTTCTTTGACTTTGTTTCACAGAATTTAGAAGTTTATATGTTGCAATTGTTACTTTTTTCTCAGAGTTCCGAGTTTATATATCGAAATTAACTTTTTTCTCAGAATTCTGAGTTTACAACTCGCATTTGTGACTCTTTTTCTCAGTTTCGAGTTTCTATCTCGCAATTGTGATTTTTTTTTCCAAATTTATTTTGGAATTGTGACTTTTTTCTCAGAATTTCAAGTTTACATCTCGTAATTGACTTTTTTTTCCTCAGAATTCAGTTTACAGCTTGCATTTGTGACTCTTTTTGTCAGAGTTCTGAGTTTATATCTGGTAATTTACTTTTTTCTCAGTTTATAACTCGCATTTGTGACTTTTTCTCAGTTTTGAGTTTATGTCTCACAACTGTGACTATTTTTCTTAGAATTCCGAGTCTGTATCTCGCAGTTGTGATTTTTTTTTTCTCAGAGTTCCGAGTTTACATCTCGTAATTGACTTTTTTCCTCAGAATTCCGAGTTTACAACTCGCATTTGATTTTTTTTCAACTGAGTTTTGAGCTTATATCTCGCAATTGTGACTTTTTTCCTTAGAATTCCAAGTTTATATCTTGCAATTGTGACTATTTTCCTCAAAATTGCAAGTTTATATCGTGCAGTTCTGACTATTTTTCTCAGAATTCCGTTTATATCTCGCAGTTATATTTTTCTCAGAATTCCGACTTTATATCTCACAGTTCTGACAATTTTTCTTAGAATTCCAAGTTTATATCTTTGCAATTGTGACTATTTTCCTCAAAATTGCAAGTTTATATCGATGCAGTTCTGACTATTTTTCTCAGAATTCCGTGTTTATATCTCGCGGTTATATTTCTCTCAAATTCCGACTTTATATCTCACAGTTCTGACAATTTTTCTCAGAATTCCAAGTTTATATCTCGCAATTATGACTTTTTTTCTTAGAATTCCAAGTTTATATATTGGAATTTTGACTTTTTTCTCAGAATTCCGAGTTTATGTCTCACAATTCTGACTATTTTTCTCAGTATTCCAAGTTTATATCTTGCAATTGTGACATTTTTTTTCTCAGAGTTCTGAGTTTATATCTCGCAATTGTGGCTTTTTTCTCAGAATTCAGTTTACATCTCACAATTGTGACTGGCATGTTTCTGTTTGAAGCACACATGATGCTTCTGGTGTTTCGATATCTGCCGGTTCTCTGTGAGGACAGGAACACATTTGATATCATCAGGTATACAAACAAACTCTTGGACTACATCTGCCAAACTAGAGGAAATTATGACAGAAATATATTACTATATTGTGCAGTAGAATGTACCTCTCAATGTAATAGTAATAATAATAATAATAATTAATAATCTAAACATTGATTTTTTTTAAAGAAATATCATGCAATATCACAACTTCTTCATCCATGTTTTAAACAATAAACTTCTGTTGGTATTGTTAATTTCAAAAGTTTTCTAGTTTCTATCTAGTTTTAATTTGATGTTTAATAATACTATTTATGAAGGTTATTATAATGTGATGCTTTAGCACAGTATTTAAAGGATGTGCTCTCTTTATTGATATAAGAACCACCATGTTTATTCATACAGTGAACATACTGTACATACAAATATCCCCTTTAGTGTAATAGTAATAATCGACTAAACATTGTTTTTTAAGAAATACAATGTAATATCACAACCAATTCTGTTGTTACGTATGGTTAATTTAAAAAATATTTTAAACAGTTAAAAGGAATTCTGTCATTTAATTACATTTTAAAAGATTACATTTTATGCACATTTTATGTATTTTTTTTTTAATTATATTAAATTATAAAGAATTTCTAAAAAAAAAAACAACAACACATATATATATAAATTTATTAAATTGTTTTTATTAAAAAACATTTTTAAATTCAGATGATTAAAATTTAATTTAAAATTGAAAACACAGAATTTAGGAAAATAAAGTCTGATTTATTACATTTTTTAGCAAGTTTTATCTCATTCCATTTTGTATGTATTTTTATTTTCTTTCTTTGTTTGTTTATTTATTTTTTGTACCAATTACACATGAATGTAAAGTTGTTTGTAATTTTACGTTATTTTTTTCTATGCTGTGTGATTTATCGTACTACGATACTGTGTAGCTTTCAATTACACGGCTGTAGAAATCTCCCCATGTGTCATAATTATATGTAGCATAATTACTGAAACAATGAACTGTGAGCAGAGAGCAAATGCACACACATTCATACGACACATTCATTCATACACACACACAAGGGTTCCTTCAGTTCCACACTTTCTCAAGGGGCCAGTTGCATAAACTTAAGACTGTGTCTTAAGAACTAGTCTGACTAACTAGCAGTTACCAAGGGGTAACGATGTTTTTAGATTCAAATTAGACCAATCTATGTGTTTTTATATAACCAACTAGTCTAAGCATTTTATGCAAGCGGCCGCTGTAGGAACACCTGTGCTAAGCACATGATTGTCTGGGTTCGTGCTGAGCGAGTCCAGTCCATATACAGACTCAGAAATGCCCATCTTCGCATACCTCACCATCTCGCTAATCTGAAATCAATACACAACAGACTCAATCTGTGTGCCTCCCTGCCAGACAGCACGTTCTCAGCAGCTCCAACCTAGCAGCGATGGTATAAAGAGGCTTTCAGATTCAAACAAGGGTAGGAAGGAGAGAGCTTTTCTTATTACATATACACGCTCACACGCTGCCGTTTCGGGTCTTGGGAAGGCTCTGGAGTGGTTTGATAAGCCTGATTGGCCCCATGTATGTGCTTTTGACCAGCTGCACCTTGCTTTTCTACTGATTGGGACTCTTCTGTTCCCTGTCAAAGATTTTACCGTGTGTGTATGTATGTGTGTGTGCGTTTCCTTCGGCATAAACATGAGTAGGCGTACTTTTGCAGACAAGTATTATTTTTGTTACTTTGTTACTGTATTTGTTAACTAGTATTAGTTCTTCTAGCGTTGATAAAGGCCATATTAGCCACAGATAGACTGATATTTATGTAAACAGTGTATAAAGGTTTGTTATGAAAATTGTAAGGCCACACCAGGCATATGAATTCAGATTTAAAGAAAATAAGTCTGTTTACATTAGTAGAGAGATTCAATTAAATATTTGTACTTTTAATAGTGCATTTGTTGCACCACGCATGTATTTAAATTAACTGTGCAAAGTAATTAAAACTAAAATATGTAAATCTAAACTACGTCACACGTTCAGCCTAAAATCTGAATGCTGTGAGGGGAAATTTGTGAACATGTTATTTGTCAACTACCCAATTATAGACTTTTGAAAATGGAGGCTTTTGCTTAAAACCTTTTCCTCTGCCCTTCATTAGTTTGCCTCATTTGCTTTGGCCTTTAGGTTTGTAATCACCTTGCGGTGAGTGGCTGTCTGGTGACAGCAGGTTATGTGTGAGCAGATTGGGCTTAATGTAAATTAACTTTCAGAGCAGGAAAATGTGAGTTTACTGATGCATAGAAATATGTAGTGGGGTGAAAAAGCTGTTTTTCCTGGTCAAATTAATTTCATTCATTTAAATTGACCATCATTTATCTGAGAAATGTCCACCATTTTTCTGTCTGTCTGTCTGTCTGCTTATCTCTATCTATCTGTCCATCCGTCCGTCTGCTTATCTATTTATCTATCTATCTATATCTGTCTGTCTATCTATCTATCTATCTGTCTGTCTGTCTGTCTGTCTGTCCATCTGACCATTCATCCATCCGCCCGTCTATTTGTCTGTCTGCTTATCTATCTGTCTGTCCATCTGTTCGTCTGTCTGTCTGTTTGTTTGTCTGTCCATCTGTTCGTCTGACTGTCTATGTTTGACTATCTGTCTGTCTCTCCATCTGTTCGTCTGTGTCTATCTGTCCATCTGTCTATCTGTCTGTCTATCTATCTGTCTCTCCATCTGTTCGTGTGTCTGTCTGTTTGTTCATATGTCTGTCTGCTTATCTCTATCTATCTATCTGTCTATGTATATCTATCTATCTATCTATCTATCTATCTATCCGTCTGTCTGTCTATCTGTCTGTCTGTCCATTTGTCTGTCTGCTTATCTATCTGTCTGTCCATCTGTTCGTCTGTCTGCTTATCTATCTATCTATCTATCTATCTATCTAATTGTCTGTCTATCTATCTGTCTGTCTGTCCATTTGTCTGTCTGCTTATCTATCTGTCTGTCCATCTGTTCGTCTATCTATCTGTCTCTCCATCTGTTAGGTCTGTGTCTGTCTGTCCATCCCTCTATCTATCTGTCTGTCTATCTATCTGTCCATCTGTTCGTCTGTCTGTCTGTTTGTTCATCTGTCTGCTTATCTCTATCTATCTATCTATCTATCTGTGTCTGTCTGTATCCATCTATCTATCTATCTGTCTGTCTGTCTCTCTGTCTGTCCATTTGTCTGTCTGCTTATCTATCTGTCTGTCCATCTGTTCCTATCTGTCTGTCTGTCTATCTATCTATCTATCTATCTATCTATCTATCTATCTATCTATCTATCTATCTATCTATCTATCTATCTGTCTGTCTGTCCGTCCATTTGTCTGTCTGTTATCTATCTGTCTGTCCATCTGTTAGATCCTGACTATCTATCTGTCTGTCTCCATCTGTTTGTCTGTGTCTGTCTGTCCATCCCTCTATCTATCTGTCTGTCTATCTATCTGTCCATCTGTTCGTCTGTCTGCTTATCTCTATCTATCTATCTGTCCGTCCTATCTATCTATCTGTCTATCTATCTATCCGTCTGTCTGTCTGTCTGTCCATTTGTCTGTCTGTCTTATCTATCTATCTTTCATCTATCTATCCATCTGTTCCTGTATTCTGTTGTCTGTCTATCATCTGTCTGTCTGTCTATCTATCTATCTATCTATCTATCTATCTATCTATCTATCTATCATCTATCTATCTGTCTGTCCATTTGTCTGTCTGCTTATCTGTCTGTTCGCTTATCTATCTGTCCATCTGTTCGTCTGTCTGTCTGCTTATCTATCTATCTATCTATCTAATTGTCTGTCTGTCTATCTTCACATAAAGTGTATTATACGGTTTAGATCTGTTTTATGCTGTAGAGCCACTAACAACTGATAATGTTATTGACATAATATTTTAAAACAAGCAATCTGCTCAGAGTTTTCCATAAATATTTAATTCACACGTGAGGTTGTTTATAAGTGGCAACTAAGTTTAATACTACAATGCACACATTGTTAGTGGTGTGTTTGTGCCCATTTATGCTACAGCTAGACTAAGCTGATGCAATCGGCCAATGATGCAATTGCAGATATGTCATACTGTAAGTACAGGATGCAGTGACACAAGCATCCTGTTGTTTTTTTTCTTTTTCTCCAGCTACATCTATCTGTTAGTCTGACGGGACAATATATTTGAATGATTGTTAAGGACTAAAATTTTTCAAAGCATTAAAGTAATGTAATTTACACAACAAACACAACAGGTTAAAGCAAGCACAATACTCTTACAAAGTACTATACTGGGGATTTTATACATTCTCTAGAACTGCTGTGTAAGTCAGACTAGTGTGACCGTCTTGCTTTAATGTCAAGCCAATGACAAATCGTCTGTGTCCCACCAGGTTAGATCAGTGTACTGTAGCCTCTTGTGCAAGTCTATGTGTGTATGTACACGTATGTGTGTATGTGTGTGTGTGTGTGACAGCTGTGGTGTAACTCGGAGCCCCGGCGCCGCAGGAGCTGTCTTGCACACAACAAATATGCTTGTTTACCATCCCGGCAGATAATTCCTTTTTTTTTGTCCTACTCGACTGAAACCGGGCCAGAACTTTGAGCAACAGTTCTGCAGTATAATGACTTAAAAAAAAAAAAAAAAGACTGCCTTGTTTGAAGTGAGGTACAAAAAGCTTGTTTGGCTTCTGTCATTTCATAGGAACTAATGAAGAAGAATCGAGAGGTTGTAACTTGTTTTCTTCTCTGGTCGTTGTTAGTTGGAGCCCCTGTGGTGGGAACTGATGGTGTTGGCCAACTGGCTGTTTGCAGTCAAAATTGGGGAGTCAAACACAGCGGCACTTCTGTCGATGTTATTAGTTAGAATAAATTTAACACAATGTCAGTGTTTGAAAATAAATCAATACACATTTTCTGTGCATGTTACTCCTTTAATGACGGAAAGTTAAGAGGAGATAGTCTTTTTACTTCCCCATTTAGTGTTTGGTGTTTAACAAGTCTCTTTGCAGTCTTATTTTAATATTTGTATACTATTACAGTATTTATTAACAGCCTTAATTCGTTTTTAATTTTTATTTTAATAGAGTTTTTTTATTGATTTTTATTTAAGTTGTAGTAATTTTAGTACACATTAAACTGAATTTTTCTATCTATCTATCTATCTATCTATATTCATATTATACATTAAACATTATAAACATTACATTATATTTTATACATTATAAATACAGTATTTACATTTGTTGAAGATTACAAAAGAAAAAAATAAACTAGAATAAAGAAGCTTAAAGAATAAGAAATATTAATTGGACATATCAAATACTAAGCCACTCTTTTATTTGTTTCAAATATAATTTATCATTTATATTATATTTATTATATATTAATATATATTGGTCATATATATATATATATATTATCATATTTTATTTAATTTTTTTATTTAATATTTAATAATTTAAATCATATTTTATTATATATAATATAGTCTATAATTTATATTCTACTTTTTTGTAATTTTTCTTTTTCTTTGAAGATAAAAAACATTTTTTTAATTGGACAAATCAGATACTAAGACACTCTTTTATTTATTTCAATAATAATTAATCATTTATATTATCTGAATTAATAATTAATATATTTACTAATTTTGCTTATATATTTGTGTTTTTTACTTTCTCATTTAATGTTTAACAAATTGTCTTTGCAGGGATAATTTAGTATTATTCGTATACTTTAAGTATTTTTTTATTTATACTTTATTTTAATTAGTTTTCATCATTTTTATTTATCATTTATATTTATATTAATGGATAATTTATAATTTCAAAGTTGCTTATATATTTTAAATATTTACGTCTACTTTGGGTTTACTTTCTCATTTAGTGTTTTATTTTAACAAGTCTTTGCAGTGTCATTTTTTTAGTATTATTTGTATACTATTACAGAATTTATTCATATTTCAATTTTTTTTAGTCTTGTAATATCTTATATAGTTTTTTTATAATATTTTATATAATATTTATGTATTTTTTTATTTTAGTTTTATATTAATTTTTAGTATAACTTAAAAGTAACTTTAGTAACTTAAACATGAGATTTTTTTTGAAGATCACAAAAAACATTTGTCAATTAGCACATATTTTTTTTAAAAACTTGTAAACAATAAGATTTTTTTTAAACGTTTTTCTATCATTTGTTGTTCAATAATAATTTATCATTTCTATTAATTAATAATTTATATATTTATTGTTTATATAATCTCTAATTATAATAATCTGTAAACAACGATATATAATTTTTTGAATGTCATAACATTAATTTGTGTTTACATAAATAATATATTTTTTTTTGTGTCCTGTTGCTGTATATGTCTGTTGAAATTAATAATGGCTTTCTAATGTAGACTACAGTCACGTCGTCTGATTTTTCATTATAGTTTGACTCTCAGTATTTGATAAAGATTCAGTTTCCTGGTGGCTCAGGTACACTGTATTGCCTTTGTTATAAGAAAGTGATACAGCTTGTAGGCTCCAGACATTGCAAATATTGTGAGAGTGTCCGTGTGTGTGTGTGTTTGTGTGTGTGTTATCATCCAAGTGCTGTTTATCTGGCCGTTGCTTCATTTCCTCCATCCTGTAGAGCTCACTGCCAGCTCAGATCATCTGTGGCGCGGTACCCTGGCTGCAATTTCCTAAGGTGATGGAAACACACATGTGGATAGTGTCTGTTGGCAGGTCGCTGGGGCCACAGAGGCAGAACATGTTTACCAAGCATGCAGGACAAGTAGCACTCCGACTGCCCTTGGGTTCATACAGGCTCCCACAAATCCGCTTACATCAAAAGTGTGACATCTGGATGAGAGGACACCTTCTGTGCCGCCTGAATCATGTACCAGAACAGGAGCGCACAGTTCTGCCACATTAAACCCTCCTCCAACACACCTGCCTGGAATTTTCAGGAATATACAGAGATAGTTCACCCAAAAGAAATTCGGTCATCAATTACTCACCCTCATGTCATTAGTTCATCTTTGGAACACAAATTAAGATATTTTTGATGAAATCCGAGAGCTTTCTGACTCTGCATAGACAGCAACGCAACATTCAAGACCTAGAAAGGTAGTAAGGACAACGTTAAAATAGTCCATGTGACATCAGTGGTTCAACTGTAATGTTCTAAAGCTATGAGAATACTTTTTGTGTGCAAAGACAACAAAAATAATGACTTTATTCAACAATATCTTTTCTTCCGTGTCAGTCTTCGATGTGCATTCCAGTAGAAATTTAGGCCTTGAGCGTGTCATTTGCATTACTCACTATGCAGGATCAGAAAGCTCTCGGATTTCATTAACAGTATTTTCATTTCTGTTTCGAAGATGAACGAATGACATGAAGGTGAAAAATTAATAACAGGATTTTCATTTTTGGGTGAACTATCCCTTTAAAATTTGCTAAACAAAGCATTATGTATTGACAAGTAAGGTCAAGGTCCCCAAAATTAAACAGAATATACATAAAATCAATACCTGAATCACTCAGATATCTGCATTGTATTAGCATGTAAATTACTATATCTGCTGAATATCATCTTATCTGCTTTGTATATTAACAAACTCTTAGTCATCAGTACTGTATCACACTTTACAGTAGGTAATAAACACAAACAAATGTTCTAGTAATAGTACAGAAAAAGTCTGAAGCAAGGTTCGTACAGATACTGTAAAATGCAATTCCAGGACTTTCAAGGACTTTTCAAGCACTACTTTTTTGATTTTCAAGGACTTCAATCAGAGATCTCACTTATCAATGTCTTCTATTTCAAATTCTATTAAAAAAAAATACATATATATATATATATATATATATATACGCGATACGCGATATGATCGGAGCGCTTCGAAACAGTGAATCATTTTACGACTAAATGGTTTAACTGATTCTAAGTTTTAAAAAGCTGTTTCACCCATCACTATATGCTTTTTAAAATCATTACAAGCAATGTCGAAATTCAAAAATGAATGGCTCTTTTTATTTAAAATGGTTTTTGCTAGTGAATCGCTTGAAAGAATAATCAAAGTCAGTTTCTTCGAATTTGAATCAGTTGGGGCGATTCCAGCATAGGTGACTTAATAGATTTGGTTGATTTGTTCCTATTTTCGCATCTTCAGCCATGTTTACACAACACTGTCAGTACTACTACTTGCTTAGCTTGATTGTTTTTTGACATTAACTGAAATTAGTGAAAAAGGTATGATGTCTTTTGAATTGCGTGAATTTTGAGTAAAAAGATATGTGCTTATTGACAAAATGAAACACTTATTTCATTGTCTTTCAGTAGTTCAAGCAATTTTCAAGTGCCTCTTCAGGAATATTTCTATTTTCAAGGGTTTTCTCAGGTCTTAAATTTCAAGTCAAATTCAAGTACTTTAAGCACCTTGCAGGAACTGTGCTAAAGGTTCAATAAACTGTTTAAAAGAAAGAAAGAAAAAGCTTTTAAAAAATCTGCCTCAGACCAAGTGATTGCACAAAAATCCCATGAAAGCACAAATCCACTGGAAATAGTATGCATCTTTGGCATACTATAGATTGTTTTCACGACACGTCATCAGTTAGCCATATTGGCGGCACTGAACGTAAATAATGCCACTGAACTGAACGAAACTCACATATTTTGCTGATTATTGCTGCTGAAAATGGTCAGTTATTGTCATGTTTTACCTAGTACTAATTGGTCGGACTATAGACTGCCAAAAGTTATAACAATCAAGGAGAAGAGTGCAAAAAAACTGTCTGTGGAACAAAAGGCGTTTGTGGTTGGACAAACGGAACCAGGATTTCCAGGACAAGAATCTTGAATCGTATTTGTTCTTATTATTTCCAGTCAGATAATATGCAGTCAGTGAAATATTAGGTTAATATTTTTATTAATACTGCATGCATGTATTTGTACCACCTATTAACTTAAGTTTGTCAAAATATCGTGCCCTTTCCTGCTTACCTTTCCTTCTTTATTAGTGATGGGTCATTCATTTTGAACAAATCTTTAATATGACTCGGAACGAATGAGTCGTTGACTCGGGGAGTGATTCGTTCAGTCGCGCATGCGCAACATCCTATTAGGTTCTGTACTGGAATTAGTTCACCTGTTTCAAGTCTTCGTTGTTTTTCGTGTCATTCATTCATCTTATGGGGCTGTCACGTAATGAACGAATGACTCAAACCCGAAAACTTGTCAGATAAGAGGTGAGGTCAGCTAATCATAAGCATAAACAATCAATTAATCTTTTCTGTTATTTACAGCATTATAGTTTTGTCTTGTTTGTAGTGTGATCAACGTTTGTGTAAGCAGTAGATGTGTTAGGGAAGTAACACGCAACATTTAAATTATATTTTGCTAAAATTAACGAAATGATTTGGAAAAAAAGATTCGTTCATTTTGCTTGAATGAGACTCAAAGGTCCGAGTTGGTAAAATGATCCGAACTTCCCATATTCTCTATATGATTTAAATTGCCCCTATTATGCCATTTTAATATTGTTTTAAAAGACTCCCAAAACAGGTTTACATGTATGCAAGGTCAAAAAACACTTCAGTTTTCTCCAAAAATAGATTTAATTTTACCCCATTTCTAAATGATTCATAAACGACTCGTGTGAAGCAGTTCGAAGAATCAGTCTCTCTAAACCCCTCCTTTCTGTGAGCCCTCACTGCTGTGATTGGTCAAATGGTGCAGTCCTTTATGATTGGTCTACCGCGTACGGCGTGTCGGGAAAACGAAAGGCCCATTGCCATAACTGACTGACAGCCCTGGATACTTGTCAATACATAGAAAAGATGGCATCGATTTTACCATAACAATTCCAGCCAGAGTCTGATGATGAAACGGATAAAGTGGCTGATCGACAAGTTAGCACGGTCTACCGTGGAAAGTGCTCGCAATTTGCTTATGTAAGCGAACCGGGCACACCTCTATGTTGTAAACTTCAACACTGTATAATGCATTAAGCGGCTTCCACACCGAACGCGGAAAGCCCTGCGCTGGCCGCTGGGTTCAGTGCAGCCCTTCAGAGCACAGCGCCAAAAGTTCATTTTAACAACTCATTTGGACTTTGTCCGCGGCATGCGCGCTCCACTGCGCATGCGCTCTGGTCGAGACAGAAACAAGCCGTCCTCGCGAGGCCGAAGCAATTAAAACGAATGGGTTTCATAGCACAGCGCTTTCCGCATTCGGTGTGAAAGCCGCTTCGTGCGCCATCCTTTATCATTACTCCAACTAATGAGACAGACAGACAGTCAAGCTGCATCAATCACAAATTGTCAGACTACAGTGGGTCCACAGCTGAACAACAGAACTACACAAGCGTGATTTAGCGGTTAGCATGACATGTGCAGGGTTGTTACACAACATAACATACACAACTACGTATATTGAACGATCGCTAGAAAATACAATCTTTGTAGATTCATCATCTTTTGGAAATAAATATAAAACAATTTTACTCACAGCATAGGATACAGCGTCCTCTGTGTAATGTACGTGTAAATTTCCATGTGAGTTAAACCACATGGAAATTTATGGGCGGGCAAGTTGTTCGCGACGTAGAACGTGGGTGGACATTATGCAAATGTGTTACTTCGTGACGTGTGGCCGTAACAGAAAAAGATTCGAAATCCTGACGACTCCTTCAGGCAAATGTGAGTCGACTCTTTTTTTGATATACAATAACTTTATTTATCGTGCACTGTCGGCTTCACAACTTTGTAGATAGTTTATGTTCACATACAGCTACATGAAACACTACATGAAAGGTCATATTTGAAAAGGCATAATAGGGGCACTTTAACAGCTTCCACATTTTTCCCCCGTGGTTTAGACAGCATAAATTAGCAGAATTCAAAATGCAATTCAATTCCATTCAAATTTATTTGTATAGCGCCTTTCACGATACATGCAACTTTACAGCAAAGTAAAGTTATTACAATATATTTAGTAGTAGAACACATATTCTTGCTGTTGTTTGCATCTGATTATCGCCAATATGGCAGTGCATCTGGGTAACTGACCAAATCATGACGCAAGTGCAAACCCTCTATTCTCAAAACACTATGATTTGGGACGCACTACTTATTATTTAGGACGGATAGTATGCGAATTGGGGACAGGGAGTTGGCACAGGATTCAGCACTTTTGTTTTGCTCAAAAATACGTTGGTTTAAAAAAAAAAACTAACTCACCCACCTGTAACAAGTTACAGTCTTCCAACGCAATACCTGCACTTTTCTCAGAAGCGGCTCGGTTGGATTCTAAATAAGGTGTGTGTCATTCGCTGGGTGAGCTTGTATTTGTTTGAGTCAGGGCTCTATATATGGGCTCGAGATTGTTAAGAAACAAGTTTTGTGTGCTTCGCCTACTTGGAGAGCAGGTATCCTCGTCTCACCCTGGATATTCTACTCCTCCTCATCCATAATTGATCACACAATCACCTCTAGAAAATCGAGTTAAGCCATCTTCCTCTCCTGCGAGCGTGCCAAACACTGATAGGAGGAGAGTTGCCAGATCTTTTTTCTGCCCCCCGTCTTGTTTGAGGAACAGTGCGATATTAATGCACAAAGGCGATCAATGCTGCATTCAAAAGCGCAAGTTAATCGATGCGCAGGAATGTGTTTTGCCGTGCAGCTCTTATTATCTTTACTCGAATGTCTTTTAGAATCAGTGCCGTGTCAATAACATGCGGTATGATCTCTTTGGCTCTTTCAAGGTACGAGCTTGACTATGACACTCATTCCACGAGCGCAGACGTTTCAAAGCTTCCTTTCCGAGCAGACGGAGGAGGAACGGAGCCAGGAGCAAGCGACGGCGGCCTCTAGCGGCTGCGATAGGGATTGCAGCAGCTCGCCGCTCCGTTGACGAAAGCCACGACTCACGGACATTCCAAAGCTTTAGGAAGCTCATAGACACATGTACAGTATGAACTCTCTCTATATATGTATGTATATGTATGACTTAATAATTATTTGTAGGACAGTGTGTATACTAAGAACTCTAGGAGCCTTTTTGTACGTTGAAGAAAAAAAACAACAAATGCCAAAAAGTTGTACCATAATCTTTATTTTCCTTGTGTAGTTTAAGACAAAAAAACTTTCTGCAGTTATTTTTCAGATTTACTGTAAATATTAATGCGCTGTAGCGCTTAAACCACGACTTTCTTGCATTCCTGTCTGTCGTCGTAATGGGACACCCACTTAGATTCTGTCAAACAAGATATGTGTTTGTTTTAGCACCCTGCACTTTTAAATTAGAGCTTGTTTTGCACTTTTGCCATTTGCTTTGGGTTTCAATGTGCAGCCATGTTGTCTGTAGATGCGTGCAGTGTGGGAAATGGGGAAAATATATACAGTTGAGGTCAAAAGTTTACATACACCTTGCAGGATATGCAAAATGTTAATTATTTTACTAAATTAAAGGGATCATACAAAAAGCATGCTATTTTTTTGTTTAGTATTTAGTACTGAATAAGATATTTCACATAAAAGACGTTTAAATATAGTCCACAAAATAGTAGTTGAGTTTATAAAAATGACCCCGTTTAAAAGTTTACATATGCTTTATTCTTATATACTGTGTTCTTACCTGAATGATCCACAGCTGTTTTTTTAGTGATAGTTGTTCATGAGTCCCTTGTTTGTCCTGAACAGTTAAACTGCCTGCTCAAAAAATTCTTTAGGTCCAACAAATTCTGTGGTTTTTCACCAGTTTGTGTATTTTAACCCTTTCCAACAATGACTCTATGATTTTGAGATCCATCTTTTCACACTGAGGACAACTGATGGACTCATATGCAACTATTACAGAAGGTTCAAACACTCACTGATGCTCCAGAAGGAAAAACGATGCATTAAGAGCCAGGGGTGTGAAAACTTTTGAACAGAACGAAGATGTGTACATTTTCTTATTTTGCCTAAATATCATATTTTTCATTTAATATTGCCCTCCAAAAATCAAAATAAGCTAAATTTACCGATCTTCAAATTCAAAAAGTTTTCACCCCCTGGCTCTTAATGTGTCGAGTTTTCTTCTAAAGCATCAATGAGCGTTTGAACCTTCTTCTAGTTGAATATAAGTCCCTGAGTTGTCCTCATTGTGAAAAGATTGATCTCAAAAATCATACAGTCATTGTTGGAAAGGGTTCAAATACACAAAAATGGTGAAAAACCAAAGAATTTCTGGGACCTGAAAGATTTTTCTGAAGAAAAGCAGGCAGTTTAACTGTTCAGGACAAACAAGGGACTCATGAACAACTATTACTAAACAAACAAAAAAAAAAAAACAGCTGTGGATCATTCAGGTAACAGCACTGTATTAAGAATTAAGTGCATGTAAACTTTTGAACGGGGTCATTTTTATAAATTCAACTATTATTTTCTCTTGTGGACTATGTATAAACATCTTTTATGTGAAATATTTTATTCAGGTCAGTACTAAACAAAAAAATGTGTATTTTGTATGATCCCTCTTATTTTGGTAAAATAATTAACATTTTGCAGATTCTGCAAGGTGTATGTAAACTTTTGACCTTGTACATTTAAAGGGATAGTTCACCCGAAAATGGACATTCTGTTATCGTTTATCCATTTTATAAAACTCGTATGACTTATGTTCTTCTGTTGAACACAATAGAAGATATTTTGAAGACTGCTGGTTGCACGTTTCCATCAAAAGCACTATAAAGGTATCATAAAAGTGTATAAAAGTAAAATAAAAGTATCATAATTTTTTTTATCTTGCCTTATAAAAGTAGATACTCTGTATGTCAATCAGATCTGTTCGTTTACTACTTACTTTGGTCACAAGTTCCATTGTACTCTCTTGGAAATGATCTAAAAAAAATTTTTTTTTCTTCACAGTAATGATATATATCACAATACAGTTATTTTTGCTTTAAAAAAGGTCTTTATGATATCTCAATTTTTGTTAACACGTAAATTTCATAATTCTTGTCACCAGTGTCAATATCACAAAAAACCAATACTAGCCTAAATTAAAAAAAAAAAACTCAGGCTTGCTGAAGACAAGTAAACAGTCAGTGATTAAAAAAGAATAAGAAATTAATTACAAGCAATAGGACAAAAAAAATACTTAAATGTATAAAAACACTGCATATTCTTCACTGTGTTTTCATGTCTCTCAGACAGCATGCGCATATAGTGAAATGCATTCTCTTGCGTTTTAACGCCTTAAAATCACACTTTTAAACCGCAGTTCATAAATACACACCCAAATGATACATTTTCCTAACCACGTAGCACAGCAACATCCAAAATCTCTACCAGCTGACAAATTTCTACTGGTTAATCGTGTCTACCGGTATATCACCCACCTCTTGATGGAATCTGCAACCGTAGTCGCTTCTGGAAAACCCACACCAGGTTTGAAATGACATTATTTGTCACATTTTTGGATGAACTATTCCATTTAATCTTTTCCCCCCTTATTTTACATGAAATTAATTTCTAAAATGTGTCTATACACTGGATGGGAGGTTCGGTTTATCTAAACCTTCTCACACTGCAGAAGAAGTGCCTTCAGACTCTGCTAGACTGAGACTCTGGCTAGAACGCTGATTAAATTAGCATCCTGCTAGCCATCCAACATGTTTATAACTGAATTACGTTTCTACGTTGACACTGCATTTGTCTGAAAGCAGAACAAAAAGTCTATTCTCTCCCTGCACAGGAAAATGCTTTTTCCAATAACTCTACTGAATGACTTTGAAGGTTTCAAAGGTTCAAATGGTCTTGAATAGATGATAGATGGATGATAGAAGTGTGCACAGAAACAACAGTGAAATCAGTGCGACAATCAATTCAGATTTACTCGACCGTAAAATACCTTTAAATGACTGTTGTTGTTTTGTCTAATTGTGCTAGAAAACCTGTTTCGACCAGAATAACAACACAGATGATCATGACTCATGATGTGGAGCTAAAGGTTTGAAAAGCACACGAAGAATTGTTTCCCCCCCCCGTTTTCCACATGTAATTATTTACTCAGAATTCATTCTACTCAGCGTTTAGTAGCATTTGAATGTGAATTAACCTGTTTTATTAAATTGTATTTCATTAAAAAATGTCTTTAAAAAGGGAATGCCCTTTCTAAAGGGATTTCTAAGGGATATTCGGGTCAAACACTGTGTTTAAATCCATATTTCAAACCTTGCCGGCTATGAGTGTTACTTTGAAATCTCCTTTGGGTTTTTGTCAGGAATACTTTCTTGTACAATGTCTTTCTGGTTGTGTTTTAAGCATTTACACAAGTTTCAGTTTGTGTGTGTACGCTTATTTGTAATTGTATGTTTGTTTGTTTTTTTAATCCATGATTTATTTTATGGCATTAAGTAGAATTTTGTCCTGTGTGGATATGTCAATGTTTACTGAGTAAAATAAACTGAATGGACTTTACAGAAACCCCTGAATACTGTATATGCATCTGTGATTAAGAAATAAATAAAAAAAAATTAATATGTACAGGTAGGTATATAGTCTAATACATAATGTATGTATAAAACAAACAATTATTTGATCAAAAATACAGTAAAAACAGTAATATTGTGAAATATTGTTGATGAGCTGTTTTTTAAAAATATATATTTTTAAAATTTAATTTATTCCTGTGATGCAAAACTGAATTTTCAGCATCATTACTCCAGTCTTAAGTGTCACATGATCCTTCAAAAATCATTTAAATATCCTGATTTGATGACACATGACAAATGAAAACAAAACTTATTGCTCTCAATGTTGAAAACAGTTGTGCTGCTTAATATTTTTTGTGACAGCTGAATATTTCCACATTTTTACTTTAAGGATAAATAGAAAGTTCAAAAGAACAGCATTTATTCGAAATAGAAAGCAACTGTAACAACATACCCATTAAGGTTAAATAAAATAATCTAATATATTGATTTAGTGCTTAACGCTGCAATATGTAACTTTTTTGCTTATGAAAGCAGTTGTTAGCACATTCATAAGACATCAGGTAAGTTTATATTATTTATAATTGTAGGTGTAGGGTCCGATTTCGCGGTAAATTGACGCTATTTGGCTGTGCGTCGTTACGTCACGTCTGTCAACAGTAAAAAAAAAAGAAGAGCGGGCTGCCGTTTGAAGCGTTTGTCTTGTGTTTTTAGAACTTTTTAGAATTTAAACTTGCTTTAAATCGGTTACGTTTTAAATGGCAATCGCCGTTGTCATTTAGGGAATTACCTGTTGTCAAAAAGAAAACCCCTCAGACCGCGGAGAACCTGCAGTCAAAAACAGACAGCGACCGAGGCCTGTGAAAGAGTAACGTTAACTATCCGCCTGGCTTGGCCGCAACTCCGAAGTCTGAAGAGATTAAGGACTTACGCGGAGATGGCTCTTTTTTCTGCTGAACAGGTAAGACATCTCAGTGGCTCAGTATGTAGTTAACTATTATAAGAGCGCTTGTTTACTTGAATCAGATAGTATCCGAGATCCAAGAGATCCACTCTGACGTCTCCTTCTCATATTCATCCGCGCAGTAGTGCTAAAGAACCCACGTAAAAAAATAACTCGGCGAGTTAAACATTTTTATTTGTATGTTATTTTTAGTTTCAAAATGAGAGGCACAAGTTACGTATCGCAGCTCGAAACTTTATTATCATCAGTATTTCAAAAAAGTGTTGCGTAATATTGTTGTGTAACATTTTTGAATAAAGTTCAAAAGAACTGCATTAATTAGAAATCTTTACAATAGTGTTTTCATGACGCGTCATCAATCGGCCATATTGGCGGTGTTCCGGTGAATTCATTCCCCTTGTTTTCTTGAGGGGTGTATAACTGCAGCTTGGAGCACTCCAAAACAGGGTGTGTGCTCCAAAATAGGGCGTGGCTTCCTCCCTTTGACAGACAGGCACATGACACGCATGCGCAATTTCCCCCCCCAATCCACTTCAGCGCAAACTCCGCCCCACATCTGATTTTAAAGATTTTATTGGTTGTGTCAATCGCATTGTTGATTACCTACACTATGCTACACAAATGCTAACCCCTAAACCTACCCCACACCTTACCCTAATAGGGATGTAACGGTATGAAAATTTCTAATCACAATTATAGTGACCAAAATGATCACGGTTATCAGTATTATCACGGTATTGTTAAAATGTACTGGAAATGTTCAAAAAGTACTGACACATAAATCACGTCAAGTTTTATATTTAAAATCACCAAACAACAAATAAAATGACTTTTTGTCAGTAGCCTACCAATGATATCCAGATTTTAAATGACAACATGACTGACAACAGTTTAACTAATAGCATGTTTAAAAATTTAATGTAAATTTTCAAATAAAGCTGTGAAAAAGTTTCATAAAAAGATAAACCTCACATTTCAGCCTTTAAATAAAGAAAAGGGTTAAGTCAAAAAATTATAATTGATTTAATAAATTATTATATGTATTTTATCTGTTCCATAAATAATCTAGATAACTGGTCTGAATTATTTAAATGTGTAGAATCCACTTAAGCTTGTTTTATGCTACAGCAGGGCATGCAAATTCAGGCCGTTTTTTGGCCGGACAAAAAGTGCACACAAGCTGGATGTAAATGTAAGTCTCTGTAAATCCACTTTAAGACACTAGATGGCGCTTATGAAAAAGCTGAATTACAGCTGTTTCCCGTGAACTCCGTGGATAAAGCAGCATTGCTATTAAGAACACTTCTCTAGGTATTAAATGGAGCGAAGGTGAAAACAAAATGTCATCGAATCTTTTCTGAAGACAGTCAGAAACTTCAGAGGTACATTCATATAATTAATTAATTCATATATTCATTATAATTCCCGATTTATGTTTCTGCCGGTGGATGTCCAACCCCCCAATTGCGAAGTAAAACGTACAGACTGCAGATACATTAGTTACCAACAGTGGTGGGCAGTAACGAAGTAGCTGTACTTCGTTACTGTACTTAAGTACATTTTTCAAGTATCTGTACTTTACTGGAGTAGTTTTATTTTGAGTAACTTTCACTTTTACTTCACTACATTCCAAAGCGTAAGATCGTACTTTTTACTTCACTACATTTCATAAAACATATCGTTACTCCTTATAATATATCACGTGCTCTGAGACGTACAAGCGGTGTCTGATTCATGAATAAACTGATTCTTTTCAATGAAGCTGTTAAATTGATTCGCCAATCGCACCAAACGATTCATTCACGAATTGGAATGATCCGATTGCAGCTGTTCTCGAGTCGACAACTCATTGATTCAAATGATCCGTTTAGAGCGAGTCTCCAGTCAACTGAATTCACAAATAAGAACCGGGAGATCTTGTGAGCGCGCGCGACTGATGCTGCGAATTTTAGGATTAATTATTATAACTGAAAATCATATTTATGTCAAAGCTGTCCGTTGTTTGTGAATTACATCTGCTGTAAAGGGTGATCTGTTTAAGCGCAGTGAAATGCTTGAATTCAGACACATCAAAAACGAAAAATTTAAATAACAGCTTAAATAAAAAAACTCCTGCACGTTCATATTCCTCGCTGATGTAATGTTAGCAGTTTTATTAAAATGCTACACATGAAGCCCTACGTGACGTCTGTTTTTATATTGTTTAGCAACCGTATAATTTTTTATATTGTTTGGATCAGCTAGAGTAGACAGATATGAATGTTTATTCATAACCATACTGAAAATAAGTAAATATTGTTAGCTGATGCTAACTGTCTAGCTGCTTGCTGGTGCTAAGTTGAGAGACTTTTTAGATCCACATATTCTAAAATCTCCACATATTTTTATTTAACCACATAGATGGATTACATCTGAGAGAAAAAGAAAGGGGGTCATGCTCAGAACATGGTAACTACAGTAATTATCAAAGTGGAAAGTGATGCCCTCTGGGGGCATTGGGCCAGGGGTGTTTTTACACAGATAATATTTGAAAGGAAAAAAATCACTATATGAAAATATAATTACATTTTCCTTAAAATGTTCTTGCTAACTTCAGGCCTTATTCTCATGTCATATATAACTGTGACGTTATGCAAAACAAGCTTTAAAACTTTTTTCTTACTGGTGAAAATTTGATGGTCAAATCTGTTTTCTCTCAGGTACATCAACAACAAAAATGTATTTTTTGGGAAAATCCCAGGTATTTTGAGCAGTAGGATTCTAAAAAAAATATGTGCTAATATAAAATTCAATTAAGTAGCCTATATAAAATTGCAAAATAAATCTATCAGTACTTTTTTACTTAAGTACATAAAAAAATCGGGTACTTTTGTACTTTCACTCAAGTAAAATTGAAAGAGGAGCACTTTTACTTTTACTGGAGTAATATTTTATTATACGTATCTGTACTTTTACTCAAGTACTCAACTTGTGTACTTCGTCCACCACTGGTTACCAAATAATACACACGTTCTTTCTATGAGGGTTGCGCTTCACTAAATAAAATGATTCAATAAATACATGTTTACAATAAGCACTTATTCGCGCGTACATAGGACAATGCAAGCCGAGGGGATTCGTGCTGACACCCTCTCATATGGTAATGCACTCTTGACATATAACGCCAAAAATATAAAATAACGCCAAAAACGGCTTCAAATGAACTATGAAAACGAGAATAAAGTCGTAAAAGCTGCAATGCATTTCTTATTGCTTAAAATGAATGGAGACTATCTCGTGTTTTTCCGTGGGTGCTCGATTACTTCCGTGTGCATTGGCGCCTATCCTTCATCACTCTTTAAAAACATCCGCCGTCTTTTCACACAAAACAAAACTACACCGCGTGCTGTGCGCAAATGAGACTGTTACTTAAAACTGTTATTTATTCTGTACAGCATTTATTTATCATCAGTTGTTTAAATCGTGGTAATCAAATACGGTTTTAATGATAATTAAAATATGAAACGGTAATACTAACCATGGGGAATTTTATCATGATTTATCGTCAAACCGGTAATCGTTACATCCCTATACCCTAACCTTAACCAGTGAAATTAACTGCACAGTGGGATTGGCGCTGAATAGCGTGGCAGATAAACAGTTAATAAGATTATGCGATATGAAATCGTTGGGCCGTTCTGTAACTCCCCAACCAGATCTCGCCGGAAAATTGGACCTTTTTAGTTACATCCAGCGTCACTACCTCTTCCTACCCTGCGCATTTCAAGAACCGGGACGCCCCCGTTGCTTAAAACAAAGCGATAGAGTAAAACCTTTCCCCTGCGATTCACTGGGATGACTGGCGGGAGAGCTCGTGGGTGATTCCCATTTATATCATTAACCACTGGCCACGAGTTTTGGGACTCTGCTCTCACTGAGCATATTTATTTATATAGCATAGTTTATTTTATTTGAGATCAACTATAAACTGTTTATTTTATAAAGTTTACTTTTAAAATGTAAGTCAATAACAATAGGCTGAAGCCAGAGCCAATGGGGAAAGTCCTTGCAAGGAGACCCTGCCCCATTTTGGAGGTTCTGCCCACTTTTGGAGTTCCCGTCCCATTTTGGAGATCTCCGGTCTGCAGTTTTATATACTTGGATTTCCCCCTCACAGCGCATCCGCAACTTCAGTACAAAAATAATTTTTTTTTAAGGAGAAGTCCACTTCCAGAACAACAATTTACAAATAATTTACTCACCCCCTTGTCATCCAAGATGTTCATGTCTTTCTGTCTTCAGTCATAAAGAAATTATGTTGTTTACGGAAAACATTTCAGGATTTTTCTCAATATAATGGACTTCATTGGTGCCCTGATTTTGAACTTCCAAAATGTAGTTTAAATGCAGCTTCAAAGGGCTCTAAACGATCCCAGCCGAGGAAGAAGTGTCTTATCTAGCGAAACGATCGGTCATTTTTTTTGGAAAATAAAAATTTGTATACTTTTTAAGCACAAAAGCTTGTGTAGCACAGGCTCTAGGATGCGCGTCCACTATGCTACGAATTAGTGACGGGTCGTTCTTGAATGATTCGTTCATTTTGAATGAATCTTTAATGTGACTCGGGAAGAACGAGTCGTCTCGGGGAGTGATTTGTTCAGCTGCGCATGCGCAATATCCTATTAGGTTCTGTATATGTGTATATATATATATATATATATATTATTTTTAATGTTGTTTCTTGATAACATATTGTATGTTATTGTTCTTTGAATAAAAAAAATTAATAAAAATCCCTCTGTAGAAAAGAGGTGAGTAGCTTAACAATAACAAAAACACTTATTGTGCAGTGCAATGTGGTAATATTTATTTATGTGTGACAAAACCGACACCAACAACAACAACATAACAATAATATAATAATGTAAATCACTGTCGAAATTTGTTTATTAAACTTGACGCATTAGGTGTTATCCAGAGTTTCTCAAAAGGTAAAGTAGCAGTAAGCCATGAATGACAGAGTTATAAAACCTCTGAAAATACATTCTATGCTTTAGCATTCTTCTTGCGTATTTAACAAACAACGTGAAATATACCTTATGTTGATGGAAAGTAGGAAATAACATGATAAACTGTCGTTTCAAATAATAAAGCACACATTTTCCGCTGCGCTCGAAATTATGACATTGTGACTTCACGTATGCGCTGTGAGGGGGAAACAGGAACTGAATTCACCGGAACAGCGACACTGAATGTAAATGCGCCACTGAACCGAACTCGCAAATTTTGCTGATTATTGCTGCTGAAAATGGTAAATTATTGTCATGTTTGGGCTGTAATAATCGCTCAGACCAGGAAAAAACGTTTGCAGTACTATAGACTGACAAACGTTATAACAAATCAAGGAGAAGAGAGCAAAAAACTGTCTGAGGAACAAAAAGGCGTTTGTGGTTGGCCAAACTGAACCAGGATTTCCAGGGCAAGAATCTTAACAACATTCATGTTTTTTTTTGTCATTTCCGGTCAGGTATGTGAAATATTAGGCTAATATCTTAATTAATACTGCTTGTATGTATCTTTACCACCTATTAACTTTAGTTTGTCAAAATATTGCACCATTTCCTGCTTACTAGGTCCTTCCCTCTATGATTTAGCAGCTTTCACATGTTTTTTTTCTGTGCTTTTTCCTACACATTTTCCATTTCAAAATTCCGTACTTTACCAGACTCAAATTTCCAAACCTCTCAACATAAATGGTTCATAGAGCATTATTTTCAGTGCTATATTTGGTATACAGTAGAGTCATCTGTAAATATTTTTATTTTCTCGCTTTTTTTTCATTGATTTTCCCTTAGTTACAATATACAGAGCACCTTAAATAAATAAATCAATAAATAATACAGACTTTTACATGCACACTTTTTTTGTGGCATTTTTTTTTTCATGCTTACAAGTTACAATTTCTAGTTTTATATAAATTATTTCCTTTGTGCATCACTGCCATCTTACTATGAATAAAACAAGAGCCTGTCTTGTTCCTGATCTATAAAAAGACTTATACTGTAAAAAAAAAAAAAAAGTGTTTAAAATTTGTCTTTCATTAGTATGCCATATTTCAAGGCCTTAGGTCTTTTTAACACAGCCAAGAAACCACACCGTGAAATGGGCTCATGGCACAATAGGTGGATCAGCGTGCATTATCCTATATGCTAAATTTAATGGTTTCTTGTGTGCATGTAAGTCTGTATATTTGTTACTTTTGCAAAGGTCCTTGAGGCTATGTAATACGGTGCTAAGAAAATAGTGAGAAGAAACCCAAAATACTTATAACCTGCATTTTGCATAACAAAAAAAAAGTGCACCTTGAATTCACTCTAGTATAAGAAACTAAATGGAGGCAAAAGTCTGGAAACACAAATATTTTTCCATACTATGCTTTCTTTTTTCTATTCTTTTTCAAATCCCGTAGAAACCCTGAAATTATCAGAACGTATTCAGTAGTACATTTACTGTACAATCAATGCTTTTGTTTACATCCAAGTATCTCCAATATGGCTGTGCATCCAGGTAACTGACCAAACTATGATGTAAGTGCAAACCCTCTATAAATGTAGCCTATTTTGTCATTGATAAAAAAAAAAAAACGTACTGACCCCAAACTTTAGATGTAATACATACATTTCCTTTAAGAGTTGTTCACGTTACTTAAATGAGTATATAAAAAAAAAAAAGAAAAGCAAAACGTCAATGTTAAATGTTAATTTCTTTATACAAGTCTTAAAGAACATATCTTCAACAACATCATACAGGCATAATACAGTGTCATGAGGCCAAATCCCATCTCTTTTAGATTACCAAGCCTAATTTTTTGATTTGTAGATGCATCGAAATGTGATTCATTTTATTCCTGTACAATGTTAAGTGCTCTGTGCTCAAACATCACATCTGAACTCTTGAATGATCTTAATCATTTAAAGTCATTAAGTCTCACAAAACAAATCATAGGCTGAGCATTGTCAGTTAACGCAGGCTTGGTATCCTGGTTTTCATTCGTGAGGCTGGTACTTCCATTTCTGCGGAGAGAAAGCAAGCGGACTCAAACTGAGACATGGGATGTGATTTTGAGAAGATTCATCCACTCAAAAGCTCTCTGAGGTCCAATCATTTGTTAATTAGAGTCAGTCAAACTAAAGTGTTGCTTCGGTGTCTGTTCGGAGTGACCGTGGCTTGGCTTTGATACAGTCCAGAAAGCTTCTTAAGAAGATTACCTGTCAAACTGACTTCACAGAGAAGCAGAGAGGACATTTTTTCCCCAATGTGGTCATGAGCAGCCAACATCCAGCGCCATTATGCAATGAAATGCCATGTAATGTGGGTTCTGAGCCAGGTTTGAATGGTTAATGTAATGATGAAGATGACGATGGTGGTGGTAGTGGTTTATCAAATGACAAATTATATGCATAGCTCCATTAATCTTCTGCATTATTAGGAATTTCCACTCTGATCCATTCATTAGTATTCAGGTGCAAAAGCATTTCTTGGCACTGGTGTTTGGTTTTATGATTTCTGCAGTTTGGCTACAGCTAGTTCCAATTTTTCAGTTATAACTCTGTAGAATGGTAGTATCTCATCTCTTTTGTTTGTGTTTTTCATGAGCTTTCACTATCTGAAAGTTAACGTATATATCTTTATCTCTTGCCCCACTTCTGGTCCCCTTTTTCATCCTGTCATAGACACAGCCATGGTCATATGTGTTACGCTGCTACAGAAAAACAAAATTAGTGTGAGTTATTATGAATGAAAAAAGCATTAGACGTACTGCACAACATCAGTAAGGAACTTTCATTCGTAGCAGAATAATGTCCTGATAGTTTCTGATATTTACTCACCCCCATGTCATCTAAGATGTTCATGTCTTTCTTCAGTCAAAAAAAAATTAAGGTTTTTGAGAAAACATATCAGGATTTTTCTCCATGTAATGGACTTCAATGAGGATCAATGGGTTGAAGGTCCAAATTGCAGTTTCACTGCAGCTTCAAAGGGCTCTACATGATCCCATTCAAGAAATAAGGGTCTTATCTAGCAAAACAATTGGTCATTTTCTAAAAAAAAAATATATATATATATGCTTTTTAACCACAAATGTTCGTCTTGCAGTAGCTTGACTTCACGCATTATGTAATCACGTTGGAAAGGTCACGCATGGTTAGTTCATCTGTGTACGTCGGTCTCATTTTCTCTTCCAATTTCAAAATCATCCAACATCGTTGTTTATCTTTTTTTGTAAACGTCGTTTGACTTTCTTTGCACATTCGCTTTGTAAACACTGGGTTGGTATTTCCACCTACGTCACAAGTGACCTTTCCAACATGATTACGTAATGCATGAAGTCAAGCTCTTGCAAGATGAGCATTTGTGGTTAAAAAGTACATACATTTTTATTCATTTATTTATTTTAGAAAATGGCTGATCGTGTCACTAGACAAGACCCTTATTCCTCGGCTGGGATCGTGTAGAGCCCTTTGAAGCTGCACTGAAACTGCAATTTGGACATTCAACCCGTTGATCCCCATTGAAGTTCACTATATGGAGAAAATTCCTGGAATGTTTTCCTTAAAAACCGTAATTTCTTTTCGACTGAAGAAAGAACGACATGAACATCTTGGATGACATGGGGGTGAGTAAATTATCAGGAAAGTTTTATTCTGGAGGTGAACTAATCCTTTCAGCAAAGTCATGACACCACTATTCAATACAATATAATAAACCTTATAATACAAAATATAAAACGCTGCACTATATTGTGTAAACTTAAAAATGGATTCAGAAAAGAGAGATTGGAAATGGATTAGTGGTATCTGTGCTTTGCATTTTTGAAGTAGACATATGGACACAATTATTAATTATTAATGAATTATTAATCCCAACAATGAAATTTAGCTGAATGTTAATATGTGACCATGGATCACAAAACCAATCAAGTTTTCAAAATTGAGATTTATACATCATCTGAAAGCTGAATAAATAAGCTTTCCATTGATGTATGGTTTGTTAGGATAGTACAATATTTGGTTGAGATGCAACTATTTGAAAACCTGGAATCTGGTGCAAAAAAATCTAAATATTGAGAAAATTGCCTTTAAATTTGTCCAAATGAAGTTCTTAATGTATATTACTAATCAAAAGTTAAGTTTTCATATATTTACAGTAGGAATTTTACAAAATATCTTCATGGAACATGATCTTTACTTAATATCCTAATGCTTTTTGCCATAAAAGAAAAATCAATAATTTTGACCCATACAATGTATTTTTGGCTATTGCTACAAATATACCCCAGCGACTTAAGACTGGTTTTGTGGTCCAGAGTCACATATATAATACACAGCAGGGTGAATTCCATGAAATATGTCCAGGTCGTACTCAGTGTTATTATTAACTAAAACTAAAACTAAAACCTTATATGGAAGATCAAAAAAAATAAAACTGAAAATAAATAAAACATAAATATTAGATTTTTGATTTTTAGATATTTTTAGATTTTAGATATTGCTTCAATAAACCCCTAATTTGCTACCTATTAATAGTTAGGTAGTTGTTAAGTTCAGGTATTGGGTAGCATTAGGGATGTAGAATATGCTACACTAACATGCAGAATAGGTTCTTTATAAGATCTAATAAACAGCAAATATGTTAACAATAGGCACGCTAATAAGTAAATAGTTAATAGTGAGAATTGTTCCCTATACTAAAGTGTTACCATTAATGTTTAAAAATGTATTATTGTTTTAAATTGGATAATTCTAGTAATTCTAGTAGTTCACTGTAGCATTTGTTGTACTGAATTTCATTTGTTGATTTTAATAAATAAAATTTTAGTATGGACCAAATTAATCACTACTGCCTTATTAACAGTGTTGGGAAAGTTACTTTGGAAATGTAATGGATTACAGATTACAAGTTACCCTATTAAAAATGTAATTGGTAGTATAACTATTTCAATTACTTTACTGATATAATGTAACTGATTACATTTGATTACTTTTGTAAATTTCTAACAGCTGTTCATTTCTAACATTTAAACCAGCCAGTAGCCTTACAGTAGAACTCAACACTAATTACGTGTGCTGTAAATTCAAACAAGCGACCCAATCAACAGCATCACCATAGTATCGCTTTACTAAACAGCCTTTAAATGGCATTGTGCAGATCAAAAAGAAGTAAAGCAACACATTATTAACATATTCTTTTTTTTTTGTAGAAAATATTCAGATTTTAACCACTGTTGTAATCACTTACATTTTCAAGTAACTACTTTATTTTTCTCAAAAAATGTAATGATTACAGTTACATTTATTGTGTAATTAAATTACGTAATGCTGTTGCATGTAACTAGTTACTCCCCAACACTGCTTATGACAGTGTTTAAAAAGAGTGTTTTTAATCACTTTACATTTTTAAAGTAATGAAGAATAACGATTCTGTTTTTCTGATTCTGATTTTGTTGTGAAATATGGACGTGGACATTCCTTCATGAGATTCACACAGCAACAGTACATGATCAGCTGTGCGAAGCAAAACTGATTGACATATTTACCTGTCTTTTAGCAGGGTGCAGTTTGATTATGTAGTCCTGTCTCTTCCTTTTCATCCTGTGAAAAGCAGTTTAGAAATTGAGTGACAGTTTACTCTAGATTACAGACATTAAAGGCCATTTAATCATTTTATTAAGGAGCAGGAAAGCAAACACTGCAGCATAGAGATAACCTCGCTTCACTGCTAGCCTAAATAGCAAACTGCACACTCAGTATAAAACTTAGTGCGGCTGGCAGCAAGTGTGTTGGACATATGGCGAAGTCGAGGAGGGGATGGGATTTCACAGCCAATTATATGAGAGACCCCTTAACAGACAAACCAGATGCTTATAACTTAATACCTAATGAAAGCTAAGGGAAATGCATTGTTCTTTAACCTTCAGTTCAAAATTCAGTCACAACATGCACAGAACACAAGTCTGCGCTGTTAGACTAGTAGTGAAACTGATTTTACAGTGCCTTGCGAAAGTATTCATACCCCTTCATTTTTTTTTTCCACACAGTCCTATGTTAAACTGCTTTAAATAACTTTTTTTTCCACATTAATCTACACTCCATACACCATAATGACAAAGCACAAAACTGATTTGTGACAACTTTGCACATTTATTCAAATTAAAAAACTGAAATAAGTAAATTGCATAAGTATTCATACCCTTAGCCTTGGCTGAAGCACATTTACAGCCTCAAGACTTCATGGTATGATGTGATAAGCTTTGCACATCTGCATTTGGCAATAATCTGCCATTCTTCTCTTCATCTCTTCACCTATCAAGCTCTGTCAGCTTGGATGGGGTCTGGCAGACATTTTTAGGTTTCTCCAACAATAGTTGATTGGGTTTAATCCCAGGCTGTGGCTGGACCACTCAAGGACATTCGCCCAGTTGTCTATAAGCCACTCTTGCTGTGTGCTTAGGGTCATTGTCCTGTTGGAAGGTGAACCTTCTGCCAAGTCTGATGTTTTGAATGCTTTAGACTGGGTTTTCATTAAGGCCATCTCCATATCTCCAGGAAATGATTGAGTCTTGCCACATCGCCATAAAGCCTAGACTGGTGGAGTGTTGGAGTGGTTTTTGTCTTTCTGTAAATTTCTCCTGTCTGCATATATGATCATGGAGCTCAACTAGAGTGACCATCAGCTTCTTGGTCACCAGTCTAACCAAGGCCCTTCTCCATCAATTGCTCAGTTTAGCCAGGAGGCCAGCTCTATGAAGAGTCCTAGTTGTTCCAAAGTCTTCCATTATGGATATTGGAGGCTACATGCTTCTGTGAACCTTTAGTGCTGAAGAATTTTTTTCTGAACTCTTCCCCAGATATGTGGCTTGACACAATCCTGTCTTTAAGCTCTACAGGCATTTTCTTTTTCTTAAGGGTTTGGTTTTTGCTCTGATATGCATTTTCAGCTGCTAGACCTTTTATTGAGAGGTGTCTGCCTTTCCAAATCATACCCATTCAAATGAATTTGCCACGGTTTAATTCCACTCAAAGTGTAGTAACATCTACAAGTGATATGAATGCTCCTGAGCTACATTACAAGAGTCCTAGAAAAGGGTATAAATACTTATGCAATGGAACAATGGTGTATGGAGTGTAGATTGATGTGGAAAAAAAAAAGTTATTTAAAGCAGTTTTACATAAGGCTGCAACATAACAAAACATGAAAGGGTATGAATACTTTCGCAAGGCACTGTACTTAAGTTAACCCTCACAATTTCCACGTAAAAATTGGGAAATGATGCTTTTTGTTTTAGCACATCCTATAACAAGACAACATCCTTTACTCAACTCAGAGTGGTTTGAACACCTGATGGGTGTTTATGAATAATACAGTAGTATGACACACCTGTTCAGCCATGTCAGTAATAAAATCATCAGAAGAGCGACACCAACCAGCCCTCCTCCAATATACACATACAGCATGTAATGAAGACCCCTAAAATCTGAAATGAGGGATAAAACAGGCATTAAACTTCAGCTTAAGTAAAGAAAAATTTATGAAACATTATGAACTGAGCTGTGACAGGACTGTTGTAATGTGTGTTGTAATTCTCAAAATAAAACAATGGAGTACGAAAAAGTAATCAGTGGTGACGAAATGTTAATAAACTCTTAATAAATTGCTTAAAGGATAAGTTCTCTTACAGAATATAAATTTCCTTATAATTTACGCACCTCTATGTCATCCAAGATGTTCATGACTCTTTATTTAGTCTAAAAGAAATTAAGGTTTTTGAGCAAAACATTACAGGATTTTTCTCCATATAGTGGACTTCAATGGGTATCAGTGGGTTGAAGGTCCAGCTGAGAAATCTCTTATCTAGCAAAATGGTCTGACATTTTCTTAAAACAATAAAAATGTATATACTTTTTAACCACAAGTGTTTGTCTTACACCAGCCTGAGCTCGTGCATTACGTAGTCATGTTGCAATTCAAAAAAAAAAAGGTAAAACAACAATGTTGGATGATTTTGAAGTTGAAGGAGAAAAAGAGAGAGTTTTTCGCCTGACCCTACCTTTCTGAACTGAAGTACACAGATGAAGAACTAACCACATGTGACCTTTCCAGCGTGATTACATAATGCATGAATTCACAGACACGTGCAAGACAAGCTTTTGTGGTTAAATAGTATATACATTTTTTTTTTTTTTTTTGTTTTCGTTTCACTAGACCAGACTATTTCTCAGCTGGGATTGTGTAAAGTCCTTTGAAGCTGCATTGAAACTGCAATTTGGACCTTCAACTCATTGATCCCCATTGAAGTCCACTATATGTAGAAAAATCCTGGAATGTTTTCCTCAAAAACCTTAATTTCTTTGCGACTGAATACAGAAAGGCATAAGCATCTTGAATCACATGGGGGTGAGTAAATTATCAGAACATTTTTATTCTGGAGATGAACTTCTGCTTTAACAAGTTCTTTAAAAAAATTACTTTAATTCTTAGGGGTTTATTCAGAATCAAAATTAAGAACCTTCAATGCAAAATGGCATAGGATAATTTTCTGGATTTTTTTTTTTTTCTCATTTAAATCATTTTGTTTCTTTTTTTTTTTTTTTCTGTGCTTTATACATAAATCTTACATATTATTAAGTCAAGTTCAAGACGATGACCAAAAGAAACCTGCATGGTTTGAAAATGATTTCTGTGTGAGCTGTTCTTCATAAATTGCTACGATATTGACAGTGGACTTTTTTTTTTACCACTAAAAGTTGTTTAAAAAACAAAAAAAAAAAAAAGAGGAAAATGATCTTTGCAAAATCTTCAGAAAGGGAACGAAAATTAAATTCATAAATATGTCATGGATTACAACGTTAACATTTTTCAGGACTGTCGTTTTCATATTTTGTGTTGGGAAACAAATTGTAAAAGAGTACATTTCAGTATGGCAGTGGTTCTCAATCAGGAGCCCGGGGCCCATTAGGGGGTGTCAAGATGACTATTACAAGTCAAGCTAAAACAAGTCAAAATCAAAAGATTTCTCATTTTAAATTACCCCCAAAATTATTTAGTTTGAAGTATAAGTCAAACATTTGTTCTCACATGAGAAGAAATTGTCCTCATGATCTGAAAGACCAATAATACTGGTCTCATTTCCTCAAAAGGAAGAAATGTGGACAACAACATGCAGATAGAACAAAAAATGTTGTCAGAGACCAGGCCCTGCGGGACAAAGTTGGTCCGTGATGACCTTTGATTTGTCTCTCCATTCCAGATCACCAGAGGGGGAAAATAACAGCAAAAATTATGCCACGCATGGAATCATATCATCATTTCTCTTATCATCAATTTATTTAATTATTTTTTTTTTAATAATAAATATTATTTAAATAAATATTTATTTATTTAAAGACTTTAATTTAAAGTCTTTATAATCTAGGTTTTGTCCCACTAGTGTGTTATCTGTGTAAGAGCTCAATGAAGAACATTAAGCGATGATCACTGTAGCCAATCACAGACCTATCTGTAGTGTGTGAATGGCCAATCAGAGGCGTTTTAGAATCCGCTCAACAACGCTCAAAATGTTTAGTATCGTCAGTCAGTACTTTTGACAACACTACGTCATATAGATCTCAATCAAATTTCATTTTTGGTCTTTTGTCGAAAACAGTTTGCAGGGTTTCCGCGGGTCTTAAAAAAGTCTTAAGTCTTATATCACTTTCCCGTGAATTAAGGCCTTGAAAAGGTCTTAAGTCAGAGCAGAAAGTCTTAAATTCATGTGATCATGGCATTAATTTTCGTGAGGGATTGTTTCCTCATGTGTTTCATTTTAAAATGAAGCGAAAGCGTAATTTCTGTGCTACATGGTTTACGTCGCTCAATATTCATTAAACAATACGCGGTAGATGGCGGTATGAGCCGCTTCATCTGTCAGTCACCCGAAGAAGAACTTGTCATTTTAATTTTTTTATAGTAATAAAAATCCTTTAGTTATAGTGAACAGACAATATAATTAATACTTAACGCGGCTGCTCAATGCAGTGTGCCGAACGACAGTCGCATCACAGATCAGATTTTATTTATCACGTAGAGTGAGTCGAGCTGACTGACAAGAAGAGAGAGGTCAGAAAGACAAGACTATGGCGGAAGAGTTTCGAAACGAAATGCAAAAGCGCCTGTTTTAAAAATATTTTGGATTTTGAAAAGCCTTTTCACTTATGCCATTTATCTAAGGTGATAGTGGAAGTTTCATATTTATTTGGTTCCACCGTGTTTACTGATTTTTATTTATTTAAACTGTATGTGTGTTTTTTTTTATTTATATTAAGTGTGCAAGGTGAATGCCGTGCTTCCAAGCTTTCTTATTCGTTTTGCTATAAACGTTCTACGTTTATTTATTTGGTTATACAGTGTTTTTCATTTTTGTATACCTATTTAAACGTTGTGTAAAGTTATTATTTTATATTAGGCATATAACATGGTATCTTATTATTCGTTTTGTTAATAAAAGTTCGTTACGTTATGTTAATGCCGCTAATTTAAAAGTGAAAGTAAAATGCGCAGTTGCTCAAATAAAAAAAAAACAAAACAAAACAACAACAACAAAAAAACTTTAGTTCTTTGTAATATTAACATAAACATATACATATACATACATATACACAGGCTGAGCACACGTAACGCGCCACTCCTCCCGCATTCGAGAGAAAAGAAAACGGAAAAAACAAAAGGCGAGATGACGCCCGTGTATCACTTTCAGGTGCGTTCATAATAGACCTTTTTCACAGAAACCGGAAATACGCAATCGCAGGGTATGCAGACTTCCTGTCTAATGCCAACACAGCAGAAAGCCGGGTAATTTAAAAATGGAGAGAGTCTACACAACTTCCCTCACGGGTTTGCCAAAGATCACCTTTGCCGACGTGACAAAAATCGTGGAGGAAAACTCCGTCACAAAGAGGATAATCAATAATGACGCAAATATTAACTACATTTTCTAAAATATGAACCTGTTTTAAATACTTTGTGTGTGTGTGTGTGTGTGTCTGTTCGCCTGTTCAAAAAATTGTGACAGAAAAGGTGACATTCCAGATAAAGTTTGAAGGGAGTTACGCCTGTGTTAATGCTATTGAGTAGGTTAATATGCAGTGGTGTACAGTACCTGCGTATACCCATTTCTTTATCAGTCGGCTTTGCATATACCCACTTCTAATTCCCCTCTGATGCGCATCATTCAGTAGTGTCCTGCATTAGCCAAAATCATGACAGGCCACCATTTCTAATTAAATCGTATGTGAATATATGCAAATATTCGCTCAATAAACCCAGTAAAGACGGTGAGAACCGTGGCGCCAGCTTCCTTTATTTGATGATTGTGCCTGATGTGCCTGATGCGCCTGCGCCCGCGCCCGCTCCGTCCGCGCCAGCACCAGATCTGCTGCCTGTTCATGTCAAGCTCATATCTGAGCATGTCAAGGGAGGCACGCCTAGTATTAAAATAATAATTACTGATTACTAATTTGAATCAGTACATTATAACGAAAACAATACATTAAAAATGAAAACAATTAGATTTGTACGATCAAAAATTTCTTAAACTGGGTGAACCCCTGTAAACTTTTGTCCAAGGATCCAGTAGGCGTTCAAACACCCAAACGATTTCATCAGAGATTGCGGAGAGTCACGTCCAGATGTCAGTTAACGTTATTCTTTTTAGCGTGGATTTGGCTTAAAAGCACGTGTGATTAAGCTTATATAAGTGTGCAGCGATGTGCAGATGAGCTGAATCAATCTGCTGTTAAAAATGAACCATTCATTCATCATATCATCATGCAAAACTAAGAATTAGAATAATTGTAAATGACGATCGGGTGCGGTTATCTAAATCAGAGAAAAATAGAGGTGCGGGTGGGTGACGGGCGGATAATTCATTTGAAGCTGCGGATTCAGATGACGTTTGAGCTCATCCGCGCATCTCTAATCCATAAGTTTCAAGGTAAGTAACGTAGCTAACGTTAGAGAGCAATCAGGCTAGCAAATTATTAGTGTGTCCACTTAGACCTAGAGCTAGGGTCAGTGGTGGACGAAGTACACAAGTTGAGTACTTGAGTAAAAGTACAGATACGTATAATAAAATATTACTCCAGTAAAAGTAAAAGTGCTCCTCTTTCAATTTTACTTGAGTGAAAGTACAAAAGTACCCGATTTTTTATGTACTTAAGTAAAAAAGTACTGATAGATTTATTTTGCAATTTTATATAGGCTACTTAATTGAATTTTATATTAGCACATATTTTTTTTAGAATCCTACTGCTCAAAATACCTGGGATTTTCCCAAAAAATACATTTTTGTTGTTGATGTACCTGAGAGAAAACAGATTTGACCATCAAATTTTCACCAGTAAGAAAAAAGTTTTAAAGCTTGTTTTGCATAACGTCACAGTTATATATGACATGAGAATAAGGCCTGAAGTTAGCAAGAACATTTTAAGGAAAATGTAATTATATTTTCATATAGTGATTTTTTTTCCTTTCAAATATTATCTGTGTAAAAACACCCCTGGCCCAATGCCCCCAGAGGGCATCACTTTCCACTTTGATAATTACTGTAGTTACCATGTTCTGAGCATGACCCCCTTTCTTTTTCTCTCAGATGTAATCCATCTATGTGGTTAAATAAAAATATGTGGAGATTTTAGAATATGTGGATCTAAAAATTCTCTCAACTTAGCACCAGCAAGCAGCTAGACAGTTAGCATCAGCTAACAATATTTACTTATTTTCAGTATGGTTATGAATAAACATTCATATCTGTCTACTCTTGCTGATCCAAACAATATAAAAAAATTATACGGTTGCTAAACAATATAAAAACAGATGTCACGTAGGGCTTCATGTGTAGCATTTTAATAAAACTGCTAACATTACATCAGCGAGGAATATGAACGTGCAGGAGTTTTTTATTTAAGCTGTTATTTAAATTTTTCGTTTTTGATGTGTCTGAATTCAAGCATTTCACTGCGCTTAAACAGATCACCCTTTACAGCAGATGTAATTCACAAACAACGGACAGCTTTGACCTAAATATGATTTTCAGTTATAATAATTAATCCTAAAATTCGCAGCATCAGTCGCGCGCGCACAAGATCTCCCGGTTCTTACTTGTGAATTCAGTTGACTGGAGACTCGCTCTAAACGGATCATTTGAATCAATGAGTTGTCGACTCGAGAACAGCTGCAATCGGATCATTCCAATTCGTGAATGAATCGTTTGGTGCGATTGGCGAATCAATTTAACAGCTTCATTGAAAAGAATCAGTTTATTCATGAATCAGACACCGCTTGTACGTCTCAGAGCACGTGATATATTATAAGGAGTAACGATATGTTTTATGAAATGTAGTGAAGTAAAAAGTACGATCTTACGCTTTGGAATGTAGTGAAGTAAAAGTGAAAGTTACTCAAAATAAAACTACTCCAGTAAAGTACAGATACTTGAAAAATGTACTTAAGTACAGTAACGAAGTACAGCTACTTCGTTACTGCCCACCACTGGCTAGGGTTACAGGGTTATGTATGGATAATATAGAGAACATGTACAACTTTATTAAAGCAATATAACAGTCGTGGTCGTGATGTTACAAACAATGAGACATTCACTGTCTGCCTTTGGTCCAAGTGAGCGTCTTGTGTGTAGCAGCTAGCGACGATAGCCCATTTTCGTCTTACTTCTTTGTTAGCAGGGAAGGAGTGGAAAGATAAATAAGGCTGCTTTTGGGCATTACAAAACAGCCCGGTGCGCTACAACAACTCTTGCTCGATGCTTGCGCCATCTTTGTTGTTTACCTGGTTACCGGCATACCGGGGAGGAAATAGGTTTCCACAGCAATTGCGTATTTCCGGTGCAAAATACGGAAGTTGTGAGAAAGGTCTATCCTGAGAAACTTTTTTGGCTGTTTACGTCAATAACGTGTTTTAATGTCGGTAATAATTTTACCACCACCAACGCACCTGCCTTAGTAGTTTCCATGGCTTAAAATGCATTAACCGATATAAAAACAATGAGGCAATAATGATCGGTTAATTAAAAATAATCATACGGTTTCATTAAATAACACTGTTAAAATACATAATGTGGGCTAATATGAAATAAACTATTTATGTACATTACATATTATTACAAATGCCTGCAAAGGGCTCCAATAATTGTTGCTGTTACACTTACAGGTCGAACAAATCCTTGTTTAATAGTGACCAAATATTTAATTCAAATGTCCACTTAATCTTGTGATATAAATGCTACAGGCTCTACAGTTTCTTAAACAAAAACATGTGGACATCACAACCCTTGCCAAAATTAACCGTGGTACCATGGTTTTATCATAGTAAAACTGCTTAATTTTCTTTTGTGTGTTCTCTGGATGCTTGAGACAATAAAATCAATTAGACAACTGTATTAGGCCTAATATAATCATAGTCATAGGTATCTGTCTAGATCTACAACTGTAATTTATAAATAATACAATTTAATTGCAATTTATTCATTTACTTTTGTATTTTATTAAAGTTCTATTTTGACCCTGTATAATAGGTGTGTTTTTGTTTTTTTTTGTTTACTTCCATAACGAGGGAGGGGGCATAACAATACAGTTCTGCTTGGGGCACCCATTTGGCCAGCAGCTGCCCTGTTTACAAGCTACTTAAAACTGAAGGAAAGCGAGGAAAAGAGGGAAAACTCAAACGAACTAATAACAAACAACTGCTAGACACTGAATTGCTGTCAATTTGAAAGTGAAAGTAAAACTCGAACTATACTTAGAGAACATATTGCCGTATTGTCTTCCCTTCGATTATTTTTTTTTTTTTCCTTAAATTTTATTTAGTTGGTCTTAAAAAGGTCTTAAAAAAAAGTCTTAAATTTACCCTCATAAAACCTGCAGAAACCCTGAGTTTGTGCACCTCTGTTGTAAATAACCAAATAGTTCAGTCCTTGTCCTACCTTCAGCAGGTAGAGTGGTCAGCAGGACTGTGGTAGACTGGACACCAGCGTCTGTGCTGAAGTTGCAGCGGTAGAGTCCTCCATCTTCTTGGATGATGTTGGTGAGGTGTAGACTGACCTCCATAGCATCGCTGCAGTTTAGTTGTCCTCTACTGTTGAACTCGTTCAGCTCCACACCATCTTCTAGCATCTGACACGTTGCTATAATATTACTAGTGCCCATCTCGGTGTTCACTTTCTCAATGCTTACTTTGTAAATGTCACCATTGTGGACAAGGTCACACGTAATGGTTAAGTTGTCGTTCTCCACGGCCACCAACTTAGTGTCTGGTTGAACAGAGAAGGTGGTGGTGATTGCTAGAAAAAAAGGTTAGAAGTCTACATTAAATAAAAGATCTATAACTGGAAATTGTTAACGTAGTTTGCAGTTCTCACTTTTAGTACCTGCTTTTTCGACAAATGTGTCTTTGGTCCATGAACCCTGAGGATAACTCTGCAGAGAGCAATGATACTGGCCGATGTCGGCCTCAGTGACGTTCATTACTGAAATGCTGCCGTCCATCGCGGTGGTTTTCAGAAACGTCACTCTGCCATCATATGATGACTCATAGTTGGTGCCATACTGAGGATGATAAACAGCTAGAGGTTGTGAAAGAGTCTTTTTAGTCCAAGAGACCATAATGAGCTGGCCAGTCCATGGACACAGGCAGTCCAATATCATTCCATCCTGCAACTTGACTTTCGAATCTCGGGCTTTCATCTGAACAGAGCCTAGAAGACCATTATGGAAGGGTGGGAAATCAGACATAAAGGAAAACTAAATCATTAAGGTACATCATTTCAAGTCAGCAGACACTGGCAGAGAACATCAACTTTTTTTTTCCAAGCATTTGTGATTACTGGATTTTAAAATGTATTTAATAGATTTCAATCACAAAGAAAACAATTAATTATTTTAAAAATACATTACTGTTCAAGTTTGGGGTCAGTAGTATTTTTTGAATGTTTTTGAAAGTCTCTTATGCTCATCAAGGTTGCAGATATAGGTAACAAAAATAGTCACACAGTAATGTTAAATATTACAATTTAAAATAACCTTTCTGTTTTAAAATATAATATATTCCTGCGATGACAAAGCTGAATATTCAGCATCGTTACTTTAGTCTTCAGTATCACATAATGCTTCAAAAGTGATTACAATATTCTGATTTGGTGCTTAAAAAACTCTTAAGGTCCTTGTGCACTGAGTCTATTTTCTATTTTTTTTGTTTTTTGCAGGAAATTGAACCAGATCATTTTTTTTTTTAAATAACAGACTAAAGTTTTGGATGCAGTGTGCAAACGTGATTGACACAACGTGAGGTCGTATACATTTTTTAACGTGCGTAACTTTCGGGCTCAGTGTGCAAGGACCTTGAGTCAGAGATTCTCGACCAAAATTTTCATTCGTTAAAAAATAAATCCGAACTCACATTACGTCAGTCACGTAATTGACACACATTACACACTGCCTTCAAAACTTTCATCCATCATAAAAAAGAAATTGGATTGGGTCAAATGTTTTTTCGTTTTTCGCATCCATAACAAGCATTTTGAGAAGTGTTTTAAGAATTCAGAGCCTGCTTGACCAAATTTTGATAAACACCAAAAATACGTTTTGGACTTAAGGTCCCTGCACACCGAGTCAAAAATGTTCGCATGTTAAAAGATAAATTCGAACTCGCGTTACGTCAATCACGTTTTGACACTGTTGCCGAAACTTTCGGCAGCCATAAAGAAATTCAGATCGGTTAAATTTTCTGCAATTTGTGCATCCATAGCAAACATTTAGAGAGGTGTTTTGATAATTCAGAGCCATTCTGTACGTGATTAATTCTGACGAACGCCAAAAAACATTAGGTCCTTGAAAGCATAACGTCACAGTGTCAATTTTCTGTATTTTTTGCATCTGTAGCAAGCATGTAGAGAGTTGTTTTGACAATTCAGAGCCACCGTGACGTTCTGTGCGTGACAAATTTTGATGAATACGAAAAAAAAAATGCATATGACAATTTTGGACTCAAGGTCCAAAATTCTCATTCGAAATTTTCGCACATTAAAAAATAAATTGACCTCATTGTGTCAATCACATTTACACACTGCCTACTAGGGGTGTAACGATACACAGATGTCACGGTTCGGTAGGGTCACCCTCGGTTCGAGGGTCACGGTTCGATACGATTTCGGAGCAAATACTTGAAATGTATTTAATTTAGTTAACCCATAGACAAGGGGAAAAATTGCGACACATAACGTATCGCACGTCAATGGTGACGAAATGTTAATAAACTCTTAATAAATTGCTTAAAGGATAAGTTCTCTTCCAGAATATCAATTTCCTTATAGTTGACGCACCTCTATGTCACCCAAGATGTTCATGACTTTATTTAGTCAAAAAGAAATTAAGGTTTTTGTGCAAAACATTACAGGATTTTTCTCCATATAGTGGACTTCAATGGGGATCAGTGGGTTGAAGGTCCAGCTGAGAAATAAGGGTCTTATCTAGCAAAATGATCTTACATATACTTTTTAACCACAAATGCCCGTCCTACACCAGCTTGAGCTCCTGCATTATGTAGTCATGTTGCAGAGTCAAACACCCTTTACCAAAAAAAAAAAACAACAAAAAAAGGTAAAACAACAATATTGATGATTTTGAAGTTGGAGGAGAAAAAGAGAGAGTTTTTTGCCTTACCCTACCTTTCTGAACAGAGGTACACAGATGAACTAACCACATGTGTCCAGTGTGGTTACATAATGCATGAATTCGCAGACACTTGCAAGACAAGCGTTTGTGGTTAAATATAATATACTTGTTTTGTTTTGTTTTTTTACATGACCGTTCGTTTCACTAGACCAGACTCTTATTTCTCAGCTGGGATCTTGTAGAGCCTTTTGAAGCTGCATTGAAACTGCAGTTTGGACCTTCAGCTCATTGATCCCCCATTGAAGTCCACTATATGTACCTCAGTTTGGGGGTCACGGTTCGATACGATTTCGGGACAACAGTATCGTATCGAACTTTCCACCTACATGTGAAAATACTAAATATTATTTAAAATTAATGTCATATATATATATATATATATATATATATATATATATATATATATAGGCTATAAAATCTGCAGAACATATATACATACAAGGAATAAATATGAAATGTATTTAATTTAGTTAACTGATATAGGGGACAAATTGGGACACGTATGGGTAGCCTATATTTGCGCAGTTTCAGTTCGTTTTTGTGACAGAAAGGAAACTCCAAGGTTATTATAGTTTTGGATTTTTAAATTCGTTTTATTTTAATATCGTTTTCAAATTTGCAATAAAATTTAGTTTAGTTTTAATTTGTTTCATTAATAATTTAGTTTGTTTTAGTTGTTTTTATTTTGTGAACACATTTCTGTTTAGTTTTTATAGAGTTTAGTTTCAGTTTGTTTTAGTAATCACTTCCAGAGTGATTAGTGACAAAATTAAAGCATGCTGAGATTGATTAGATGGCAAAAGAATACAAATAAAAACAAAAATGAAGCAGTCATGCCTTTTTACTCCACTTGTACACTGCAGAGTTCCAGAAGAGACAATGGCATTTAACAGTAAATGGAATGTTTTAATATGTTCTTTTCGTTTATGAAGAATTATAAGCGTGTATTTTATGCATATTTGTTCAGCCTGGCAGATTGTTCAATAGATGTAGGCAAAAGATTTTATTATTTGCTTGTCTATTTTTCTTTAAGCTCCAACTTAGATGGCCTATTTTGGTTTGATTGCTTGTGTTACGTAATAAAATAAACCAAACTAATGCAGTAGCCTAGTTTTAATGCGGGTGCAGTTCAGATCGCGGTCTTTGTCAAACGGGTCAGATACGGAATTAGTGCTGCTGTCGGCTATTGCGGCTGCTGGTTTAGCAAACGAGAACCGTGGAGGACTGTGCTTTCCGTCTCTCGGTCAGATGACCTCACGTGCATGATTCGCCATTTATAGCTATTTCTCTAAACCGGCCTCTGATATATTTTTCCGCCACAGGTTAAGAATAATTACAAAAACGATTATTTATTATTGATAATTATTATTTTATTTCAGTTCGTTTTCGATAACGGTTACTAGTTTCATTTCAGTTTTTCTTTTATTTTGACGTTTTTCTTTTATTTTAGTTGACAAAAATTTTTTTTTGAATTAATCATTTTTGTCTTAGTTTTAGTTTTCGTTTACGAAAGCAACCTTGGAAAACTCAAATGGCAGAAAGCCACATTCTATTTGTTTTTTGTTTAAGTTGATTTTGCTGGTATGAAGAAAGTTGACTTCAACTTCAACTTCATCAAAATAAAACACAGTGAACCAAACATCAGCACACCCGCCTCACTGTGTCACCTTTAGAACGCAACTGAAGTACAAAGTCTATAATTTACATAATAAATAAAGGTTTAGCATTTGGATGCATCGCAAATATGGAAATATTATGGAATATTTGGATTTGTGTTGAATGAGAGAGGTAGGATACAAGAGCACAAAGCAGACAGTTGAGTGCGCAAACCTTTAAAGTAACGTTATACTCCTTTGTCAGTAAGAGACATGTTCAGAATCAGCACATGGTCACTGTCTAGTGGTCTTTGTTTTCAAGTGCGCAACTCCTGGCATTCGCTGTTCTTCTGCCGGCGGTTATCAAACAGAGTTGCATTACTGTGGGTGTCCCGTTCTGGATTGAGGGTGAATTGCCTGTATTCGTTGTAAGACCTCATGCACCGAACCGAGATGTCCGTACCGTGACGGTTCGGTACGAATAAATGTATGGTTACATCCCCACTGCCTACTGAACTTTCATTCATCATAAAAAAATCAGAATCGGGTTCAATTTTCTGCATTTTTCGCATTAACAATTCAGAGCTTGCGTGATGAATTTTGAAGTATACTAAAAAATGCATAGGAACATTTTGGAGTCAAAGGTCCTTGCACACAGAGTCCAAATATTTTGCATGTTAAAAAAGGTGGCGTAGATAGCCTTGTGGGCAGTGTGCCAACATATAGTGCCGTTGTGTAATCCTAACTAGAGGACCTTTCCCCTAGCTGATCTTTCCTATCCTAATAAAGGCAAAAATGCCAAAAAAAAATCTTAAAAAAACGTGTTACGTTAATCATGTTTACGCACTGCATCCATGACCTTTCATCAGTCATAAAGAACATTTCATCATTCTGTATATGACTAATTTTGACTAATACCAAAATAAAAAAAAAATGCACATGAAAATTTCGGATTCAAGAAATTCTCGTCCAAAATTTTCGCACGTTAAAAAATAAATATGATCTCACGTTGTGTCAATTACATTTACACACTGCCTAAGAAACTTTCGCCCGTCATTAAAAAAATTGTGCGCGTTTTCTTGTATTCGTATAAATAAGTCAGGCACAGAACATCACGTTGTCAATTTTCTGCATTTTTTGCTTCTGTAGCAAGCATTTTGATTCGGATTTAGGGTGCAAGGACCTTTATTATTATTATTATTATTATTATTATGAAACAACGTCAGTTAACAGTTAATATGCATCTTTATTTATTTACTTTTAACGGAAACCATGATGCAGTTTTTTCATTGATAAAGAGATTTCAAAATAACACTTATTCCAGCTAAATGTAAATAACATTCCAACTAAATGTTGAAAATAATATCTAGTTGGAATAAAAATATTTTGTAACATAAATGTATTTGTGATGCAGTGATGATAAGGTTTTTGGCCTGTCCCTCACTATGATTTTTCTTTTTCACTAGGACTTTTAATTTACAAGATGACGGCAAAATGATATAAAACTCACATTTGCATATTGTTCTAAATATATAGTCTCATTATTAAGCAGTGTTATTGGCATAAGGGTCATTCTGTGTCAACTCAACCAGAGGTCCCTGGCTCAAATTTTTGATGTTGCTAATATTTATTCTGAAGAAGGATAGACATGTATAGTGATGAATTACATGGATGAATATTTACCGAGTAATCCATTATTTTGTAGAGGGAGGTCAAAACAGCAATTTTCACCAAATATATGATTTCAAAATATGATAACTCTTTCCTTTTAAAGAGGAATGTCTGAAAAACTAGAGATGTATCTCATTTCTTTCTCTCATGACAACTGCATTGAACATACCTCTCTGAGTGCCATAAATATTATTTTCCCAAAGATGGTGTGCCTATAACTCAAGAAGAATTAAAGATATTGCAGTGTGATTTTAGATTCTAGTTGTTACTAAACTTTTCTTTTGAAATCTTAATTTCTAAGGCCCTACATCATTCAGTCCCTGATATCATCTCAATGTCCAGATTGCTGAATGTTACCCATATTCAGTGGTCGAAAACCAAATATTGGTCACTCTGTGTACAGCTGATAGTTATTTTATTTAAAGAACAATGTGTAAAGAAAAAAAGTGTTGAAATTAGAATTGTATCCTGTTTCCATCTATCAAAACAATTACAGCTGTCTGAATGCTAAAAGTGCACTGTACTTGTCACACTGTACAATCCTAATCCCTTGGTTACTGTTATTATTTTTATTTTTGACATATTTGCATTGTAAACAGTAATGACTAGATAAACCCAAAACTACATTTGGTTTTTGGACCACTGAAAATGGGTAGGATACTAAATTTGGAGCTGTACTGAGATCTCGATATCTCTGGGATTAAACCATAGAGGATCTTAAAAATGAAGAATCCAAAAGAAAAGATTCTTAAGAACCAGAATCCAAAATCATATTAAGATAACTTTAATACTACTTGAGTTACAGGCACACAAATTTGGAAAAAGAATACTTATGAGACTCAAACAGGTGTGTCCTATGCAATCTTTTTGATAGAGGAAAACAAGATAAAATTATAATTTCAACATTATTTCTTCTTTGGACATTGTTCTTTAAATAAAATAAGTATCAGCTGTACACAAAGTGACCAACATTTGGTTTCTGACCACTGAAAATGGGTAATATCCAACAATCTGGACATGGAGCCTCATTGAGGTCCCCATATCTCTGGGACTGAATGATGTAGGGCCTTAAAGTAAGATTCCAAAAGAAAAGTTCATGAAAAACTAGAATCTAAAATCACATTGTGATATCTTTAATACTTCTTGAGGTATAGGATTGCAAACTTTGGAAAAAGAATATTTATGGCACTCAGACTGGTATGTTCAATGCAGTTGTCTTGACAGAAAGAAACGAGGTGCATCTCTAGTTTCAACATTATTTGTTCTTCAGACTTTCCTCTTTAAAAGAAAAGAAGTATCAGTTTTTTCAGGCTGACCCACATTTGGTTTTTGACCACTGAAAATGTGTACATTTTAACAATTTACTCCTAGAGCCAAATTGAAATTCCATTATCTCTGGAACCAAACCATACAGGTTCATAAAAATGAAGATGCCAAAGGGAAAGTTTGTTAAGAACCAATATCTATAAGGGCATTAAAATATCTTTACAACTTCTTGAGTTACAGGCATGCAAACTTTGGAGAAAAACTTAAAGTGCTGTTTCCCAGGTTCTGAATGGTCACCATTGGCACATAATGCAACAAGTTTAGCTAAAGTCAACAGATTTTACTAATAGACCAATTATCTGTTTGTAAACATTCTGGATGCACACGCAGCATGGTTGCAGAAAACCCGGAGAGATCGCCTTTACAGCTAGAGAATTACAAGTATACGGCACAAAATACTTAGATTTAAAAACAGTATAGATTATATTGATTAGATGTCATTTTCAAAATGTTATTCGCATATCACAACAGCTTGTCACCCAGCCATAAGCAATGTTATTCAACGAAATTGACGTTCGATAGTGGGCTAGTCTTACAGACCCGAAACAGGGATGACGTTTTTTATGGGTGGTTCAAGTGGCAGTGTATGGAGCCATGGAATAAAAGAATAAAAAAGGTAAATTTGATTTTAATTTCAGAATTCTGACTTTATTTTCGCAATTCCGAGATTATATGCTACAACTCTAGAGGAAAAACAACTCGTCATTCTCTCTTTTCCCTTCGGCTCAAAGTTTATATCCCACACTATTCCTTTTTTCCTCAGAATTAACAAACTCATTAGTTTTGTTTAATCGAGTTATAAAGTCCGAATTAGGAGATATAAACTTGCATTTGTGAGAAACAAAAATCAGAATTGTTAGATAAAATAAAAAATGTTATGTTAAAAAGTTAATAGTAATAGGTTTAAATAATATTTCATGCTGTAACTGTAGGGCTAATACAGTACATCCTCTATGAACAGCATATGTGAATATTATGTAGACCTATAAATCAAATTTATGCTTTAAAAGTAGAGTAATCATAGCAGTTTTCATCCATAGTATGTCCGTTTAAACATCTGCGTTTAGCTTCAAATGGCGTCTTTGACTACAGTATTGTATAAAAATGATTTGCATTCCGATTTTGACATCAAAAGGCACAAAAATATTTTTTTTCTCTTATTCCATGGAGTTTACCCGTTTACCTCCACTTGCTACCAGTGTTTTTTTGCAACCACTATGCGCAAATGACATCACTGTGACGTCTACTCGAAATTGGTCTATAGAACTACCAATCTCTGTGTATAAATAAGATAATGATGCTGCCATCTTTCTGAAGTCATTTTTACCCCCCTGTAGCTTCACTCTGAATCTAAGGTGAAAATTGCCATTTTGACCTCCCTCTACGAAAGTGGTTTACTCTGTAAATATTCATCCATTGGCATTTAATATTTTGGCTTTCATCATTACACGTCTATCTTTCTTTAGACAAAATATTAGCAAAATGAAAAATTTAAGCCGGGGAAGTTTGTGGAATTTGGTTGATTTGACACGGAATGACCCATTAGTATGTATTTTTTTTTCTACAAAATATAAATCATTTTATTGGTGTCCCCTGATTTCATGTCAGCCCTGTTACCCTAATCAAAAAACCCTTGGAAAATAATGTACATTCAACTGACATCACTTCTAGGAGGTTACATCATCTCTCAAACAGGTTTCCAACACTTAAAATGCAAACACATTTCTCTCACTCCTCTATAATGTCATATTTTTAAGGAATTATGAGGCTTGACCTTGAGGGGGGCCATCATGCAATGTCAGTCCTGTTACCATTTTTAAAATGTAAATTGAAAAAATTATTTCTTACATTTAAAATAATCGACATCTACAAGTAAAATCCTTTCAAAGTATACGGTATGTGCTTTTGTGACCGTGACTATTAGCTAGCAATTAGCAAATTTGAAATCAAACCTGTTACTTTTTAGAGTAACAGGTGTTGACGTGGGTTACAGGGATGATGCTGATTATGTTTGACCCCATTTTTGTAAATTTGTAAAATTCAAACATTTTAAAGGTCACCCTCTGCGTATTATTGAGCTAATGCCTACATTATTCAGTGGCATATGAGCAATAATTAAACTATATTATCTAGTAACGCTTATGTCGGTAACGGGGTTGACAAAAATAGCAAAACATGAGGTAGAAAAATAGTCATAAAATAATAAATGAAGTCTGAGATGGCACAATACAACTTCTTGTCATTTTAAGGAGTCACTTCATTTATTGGATATTTAAAAAAAAATATTGATTAAACTTTTATTTTTCACTTTTTCCAAGTGGAAAAGGAAATATTCCATATGCACACACCTTTTTTTTTTTTTTTTTTTTTGTTTTTTTTAATGTTTATCAATTTAAAACTGCCATCCTATACCATAAAAGAAAAATATTTAAAATATATAATGTATATTTCCAGGTTTTCCAAGCTAAATCTACAGTTGTTTACAGTTTTGTTTTTTTGTTTTTTTGTCCAGCCAACAAGTATTGCTGGTTTGGCTCTTCTGTCGTCATACACATTGTTTATCGAAGTTGCAGCAGAAGAACCTCTTAAATCTAATCATGAATACACATACAAAACTAAACTAACAAAAAAGCAACCAACAACCACAAGTACAAACCAAAGTTACTTTCAAAACCACATATTCTCCTTTCATTTTAAAAGGATTATAAGAAAACAAAATCAGTTACTGTAGACTTTGTTTAAACATCTGTAGGATAAAAAAATATTATCACCCCATCAGCAGTGAAAGTCAAATCAATTCGTATGTAAACATGAACCCTGTTTATCATGCTAGAGAACAGCCATTAATTCAATATATACATGAATTACCAATAAAGAACAATGTGCTAAACTGTTTTTCATAAGCAAAAGTTTCTACCTGCTAAAAACATTACCTTTCAGAAAACAGAGCTGCATCATGAGTACCAAGAAGTACCAGTAATCCTTTTGTACTGCCACCATCTTGCTCCTCTGAGACCAAATGAATACAGCATTGACGACGACTGAGGCGACCACAGCACTTTCTGTGTTCAGCTGCAAGACTCTGCAATCACATCCTCAACCAGCAGTTAAACACTGTTAGAGAGGAGGTGTTAAGTCCCTAACTATTCAAGCCCACACACTTTGTTTTCACGTGAAACTGAAAGTGCGGATTCAAAACCAATCTCTGAATTCCCCTATGATTAAAAAAAAATAATACAAAGCAAAGGAAAAAAAGAGATAGTGCGCCCAAAAATAAAATGATAAAACGATTAACTTTGACTGAACTAGTCCTTTACAGTGTATGCGATTTCATCATCCAGTCAAACCGATCTGCCAGCTGGAGAATGAAGAGGCGTCTACTGTAAAAACAGATCATTTATTGATTTGCTAGAAAACGAGTGATATACAAAAACTCCATCTCATACCAAAACTTAAATAAACATTCACATTATTAGGTGACTTTCACGATCTCCATCATCAGAGAGGCAGCTAGGAGCTGAAGATCTGTGTGAGATTTCTTAGGCACTTCAGAAGATGGACGGTCAGGGGTTTGTCGCTTGTCTGCTCTTCATCTAAACGAACAAACAAACAAACAGGCAATTACCTCCAGTTCTCAGGAAAGATCCATTCCTGATGCGTCTACTGCTGGAGTACCATCACAGAGTAAAAATGAGAGGCTCTACAATGATCAAACTGAATATATTCCTACCTTTCCTGGCAGACATGTATGCCTCTTCAACTTTCAGTCTGATGGAAGGACACTTCAAAGTGGCCTTTGCCTTTGTAAGAGGAGAAATGCAGGATGGGAAGATAAAGGGTGAGATCACGCACGTGTGAGATGACAGACTCGCATGTAATTTGTTTATAAAAACAATACTGAATCCTACGTCGCTGCCAAAGAACTATTGTTTGACACTAGTAGTATTTCGTTAACTGTCTGCAAAAAGTTGTCATATCATCATTATATAACAAGATGCTGTTGAATAAATGATAATACCTTCTGATTGTTGTGCAAAAGAGCCCAAAGCGCAGAAGCTCCAATGGTACGTATTTCTGATGAGCTACTGCTCAAACAAGAGACTAGCAGCTCAACAGCTTTATCTGAAATAAATCATATTTAGATTCACATTACATCACATATGTATACAGTGCTTTGCGAAAGTATTCAAACCCCTCTTTTTTTGCACGTTTTATGTTGCTGCTATCAATCTACACTCCATACACCATAATGGCAAAGTTAAATGTTTTTAAACATCTTTGCAAATTTATTAAAAAAAAAAAAAAACAACAACAACAAATTATTCCATTGCATAAGTATTCATACCCTTATCTAGGACACTTGAAATTTAGCTCCGGAGCATTTATATTGCTAATACAGTATCTCACAAAAGTGAGTACACCCCTCACATTTCAGTAGTCATTTTAGTATATCTTCTTAAGGGACAATACTATAGAAATGAAACTTGGATATATTTTAGAGTAGTCAGTGTGCAGCTTGTATAGCAGTGTATATTTACTGTCCCCTGAAAATAACTCAACATACAGCCATTATTGTCAAAACAGCTGGCAACAAAAGTGAGTTCACCCTAAGTGAACTTGTCAAAACTGTGTCCAAAGTGTCAATATTTTGTGTTAGCACCATTATCTAGCACTGCCTTAATCATTCTGCGCATGGAATTCACCAGAGCTGCACAGGTTGTTGCTGGGATCCTCTTCAAATCCTCTATAATGACATCATGGAGCTGCTGGATGTTAGACACATGGTGCTTCTCCATCTTCCGCTTGAGGATGCCCCATAGGTGCTCAATAGGGTTCAGGTCAGATCACCTTCACCTGCACCTTCCTCAGCAAGGCAGCTGTCATCTTGGTAGTGTGTTTGGGGTCATTATCATGTTGGAAATCACCACACATGCTGGACACCATCTGAGCCAAACAAGTTTATCTTAGTCTCATCAGACCATAGAACATGGTTCCAGTAATTCATGCTCTTGGACAGGTTGTCTTCAGCAAACTGTTTGTGGGCCTTCTTGTAAACCAGCTTTAGAAGAGGCTTCCTTCTTGGATGACGGCAATGCAAACCAACTTGTTGCAGTGTGCAGCGTATGGTCTGAGTATTGACAAGCTGACCTTCATCTTATGCAATCTCTAAAGCAATGCTAGCAGCACTCATGCATCTGTTTTTTGAAGCAAGGTTCTGCACCTGACGCACAGAACGAGCACTCAACTTCGTTGATCGACCCTATTCAGAATGAAACCTGTCTTGGAAAACCTCTCTATGAACCTGGCCACAGTACTCAGTTTCAGGTTGTTACTGAACCTCTTACAGCCTAGGTCATCTTTGTGGAGAGCAACAATTCTAATTCTCAAATCTTCAGAGAGTTCTTTGCCATGACATGCCTTGTTGAGCATCCAGTGGTCAGTATGAGAGAATTGTACTCAAACCACCAAATTTTAACTACTGTAATACAAGACACACAACTCTGTATGGTCCTGTCAAGCAGAAAAAAAACATGAACATGATGACTAGGACATGTGGCTTTGTATGATTAAATGACATAGTGCTATTATCACTTAGGGTGGACTCACTTTTGTTGCCAGCTGTTTTAACAATAATGGCTGTATGTTGAGTTATTTTCAGAGGACAGCAAATATACACTGCTATACAAGCTGCACACTGACTATAAAATATATCCAAGTTTCATTTCTATAGTATTGTCCCTTGAGAAGATATACTAAAATGATTGCTGAAATGTGAGGGGTGTTCTCACTTTTGTAAGATACTGTATATATATATATATATACACATTTATTTATTTATTTATATATATATATATATATATATATCCTAATATTATTATTAGGGTATGTGTATGGCCAATATGTGGCCATAGAAATATATATGCATATATACATGTGTATATAGGTGTATATGTGTATGTATATATATATATATAACCTGCGATATTATTATTGATATATATAAAAATGTGTGTATGTCCATTTATATGTATATATATATATATATGTGTGTGTGTGTGTGTGTGTGTATATAAAAATGTGTGTGTGTGTATGTATGTATATATATATATATATACACACACGTGTGTGTGTGTGTATATATATATATATGCACACACACACACACGTATGTATACGTGTATGTGTATATAGGTGTATAAATATATATGCATATATACATATGTGTATGTGTGTGTGTGTATATATATATACACATGTATGTATGTGTATGTATATATATATATATATATACATACATACTATATATATATATATGTGTATGTATGGGTATGTGTATGTATGTGTATAAATATATATGCATATATACATGTATGTATATAGGTGTATATATGTATATGTATGTATATATATATATATATATATATATATATGTGTGTGTGTGTATATATAAAAATGTGTTGTATGTGTATATGTATGTATATATATATATATATACATATATATATATATGGTATATTATGCGCATACATGTATGTATATATATATAAATATATATGCACATATATATGTATGTGTGTGTACTATATATATATATATACTTATATATATATATATATATATATATATATATACATATATATACCATATATACATACATACATACTATATGCCCTTATATATATACATATGCCTTTATGTATATAATACATACCATACACCATGTATATATATATATATATATATATATATATATACTTGCATGTAATTTTATATATAAAATCATTATAGCAATTATTGTAAGAAAAAAAAAAATACATTTACTAGTAGTGTGTATTTGCTGTTTCTCAAGCACATTCACATCATGTCAGGAGAAACATATTATTTCCTTCACTTTCTATAAAAAGGAATTGGTCGGAAATGCTGGTTTGATGTGTATACGTATTATCACTACATTGCGGCTGTTATGATACATCCGGAGGCACATTTCGGTGTTTGTGTGTACTAAGACTTAAATGCTGTGTGTGGTGAATCATTTTTACACTAGCAATGTCAACCAGATCTTAACAGAATAGAGTCTATATCACTATTCTCACTAAAAAAAATGCAAAATGTTATTTTTGATAAGACATAATAAAGATGTCATCTAAAATATCTTAATTTGTGTTCTAAAGATGAACAAGTCTTACAGGTTTGGAACGACATGAGGGTGAGTAATTAATGACAGAATGTTCGTTTTAGGTGAACTATCCCTTTAACCATTCCCGCTGAGCCTTATTAGATACTGGCATTGGAATCAATCACCCAAAATGAAACATGTTGTTCGACCATTAACATGTAAATCCCTGTAAATCCAGCACTCATACCGTTGGCTAACACTTTGGGCTTGTTAGCAGAGCAGAAGCAGATGTTGTGGAGAATAAGCAGAATGGTGGGTTTAAAGCTGGAGTGTTTGGACTGGGTCAGTCCGACCAGCAGCTCCAAAGCCCCTCGGAGCCTGAGGATCATCTGCTGCCCTTCCTCCCCGAACGACACGTTCAGCAGCAGCTTGAGCCAGAGGGACAGAGGTTCCGTCGCCGGACTGCTGCTTCGACCACCTGCCTTAGGCATGGGGAGAGACAGGAAGTGCTGCAGGAAGTTACTCTAGGGAAAACAGCAAGAAAGAAGATTTTGTTAACACTTCTCATTGTGAATTTCTATGAGGAAACGCAACCAAAGGATTGCTTGTCATATGGTTATATTTCTGTCTCTCCACTGAATTGTGTTTTGCTTTAAACATCAGTCAGTCAGTTACCTTCAGCAGTACTCCTTTGCAATCCCTTGAGATGGCCAGGTTGGCCAGCAGTGAGAAAGCCAGACTGTGGATGCTGCTGTTGTCAGGGGCAACCTGGGAGGCCAGTTTCATCACCCCATGCATCAGTGAATTTGTGACCGCAGTCTTAGAAAGAACAGCCTGAACTGAGCCAGAGCTACCGCTGGTGCTGCTGCTGCTGCTACATAAAGCACTGCATGCTGGAAGAGAACAAAAGAGAGACAGACAGAAAGAGATAGAAAACTTGATTATGAGGAGAAAAAAAAAAAAAGACTGAATGTGTAAACAGTTGCAAGAAACAAAGCTGTCCCAGAAAAGATAAAATCACAGTGTTAAGGAAACAAAACTGTTGATAAAGGGTTTCTCATCACCCTGAAATGGGGCCAAGCATCTTGCATAACAACAGCAAAAAAGTACCTCTCATTATTAATATGCCAGTAATTTTTAATAAATGCTGTATATGGGCTAGTCTACAGAATTGGTGCAAACTGCTGTCCCACAACCAAAAAACATTTAAAAAGCATTTAAGTATTCAAATCGTAGATGTTTATTAAGATCCTTCTATTATCTACTGAAACCCACAATAATATTTAAAATATTAGTAAGCTTAATGTATATAAAATCATGATTTATTGGGTGCTTTCAATTGGGAGGTGGCTGTCCCAAACCCTAGCGCCTAAATTTCAAAATGATATCGAAATATTTTTTTTCCATTGTTGTTTTTAAAAAGTTCAAAAAATATTTATTTAATATTTTCTTTGTAAATTAGGAAACTTTGTTTATATTTTTCATGTCACTACCGAAACAATGTTTTAGTCCAGTGGTTCTCAACAGGGGGGGCGCGGAGGGATCGGAAGGGGGGCGCAAATCATGGATCGCGGAACCGGGGGGCCGCCCGGGCCTGGGCGCGAGTAACTTTTGACGTACAAAAATACATAGGCTATAGACTCATATGGATTATTCATTGAAAGGTCGCGATCTCGATTCAAACACACACAATCTTACTGCTATATGATGATGATTTCGCCATGCCTATAAAACCTTTGAAATCGCAATCACATCGGAATATTTAAACCTGCTTTCGCGCAACCGCTGATTCAGAGAGAGCTCTGCTCATGTAAGTTAAGCTTTGTTTGAACAAGCTTCACGACCAGGATACACGGTATACGTTACATTTCTGTGTTGCAAACATTGAATAATAATTAAAGTATTCGGATAAATGGTAATTAGAGCCCTGCACGGGCCTCATATACATTTCCTAGCCCGGCCCTTGTCCGACAGCTTATCAGAATTATCGGCCTGAGCCCGTCTTTTCCCCCCTTCTCCCAAAACAGCTTATACTACTCTTTCAACCATTGAAAGTTCAGTTTTGTATGTAATGGTAAAGTGATTTTATTTCGTTTCATTATTTTGTTACGTTAATTTAGAAAAACGTTTGGAGCATTTTTGTTCATTAAATATAGCCTAAAGTTTTTGTTTTTTAAAGTAAGGACTGTTTGATCAATTTTGCCTTCTCAAATCATCACGACTTGTTTAAAATAAAATCTATAGATATAGGCCCAAAAGAGTTCAAGTATAAAACAATGTTAGTTGCAATGTTAAACTTAGAGAAATATGTGCTATTAGACGCATACCCAAATTTGTGCGGAGAGCGGAAGCTAAAGGCGCATTGCAGGACATTGAGGCGCCAGCGCGATGACTTGCATTGTTTTTCAGTGGAAACAATTTAAAATATTCCGTCATTTTTGCTCATAATACATCTTTCGCAACTGTTAAGGGTCAACTTTTATTTGTGTGCATTCACAGCATCAACAAAACGTTGCAAAAGGTGCTTTTATTAAATAAAGAAAACAAACATGATGCGCTTTCTGTTGCCTCAACAGGAGCGCTTCACAAAAATGAACCGAAACTCAGCAAATGCATACCTCACAGACATGATACATATATCTATAGAACGCTTGAAATGATTAATTAACGAAATAAAACAAATGCTCTGTCACAAAAACTCTTTCTATATGTCATCTGTAAAGATGCATTTCTAAAGGCGCGTCCCAGTCAGGATCGGCAACTTCATCCTTGCTACACTGAAAACGCTGGTTTATTAATAAATAATTCAAATATCCCCTTATTTCCCCCGAAACATTCATTGTAATTACGTTTGCTGGTGCTTTGTGGCATTTTCAGCCTATTGCGTGCGCTTGAACGCGGATCTTCCAGCTGCGCTGATTTGCTGCTGCTGGCGGAGACACTAAACGCTTTCCGAGTCGGTCTCGAAAGTGAAAGCAAAAGTGAAGTCTCGTGGTGTTTCCACCAGCGCGGAAATTTGTTTTCATCACCATAATTGGTGTATGTATAAAATATTAAAATAAGGAGAAGCCTAAAACAGACCCAGGCCCGGCCTGAGTCTGAACTGTAACTTGAAAATTGTCCCGAAGCCCGGACTTATTTATAACATTTAAAATGGACTAATTTATAAAATTAAATAAAATAATTAACTAACAACTATACTCTTAAAATTGTCTTAATATTAAAATGTAGACTAGCATGTAAAATGTACAATCTTACAGACTTTAGAGGGAGGGAGGGAGGGAGGGGGGTGCCACATGATAGGGGAGGTTTGGGGGGGCTTTAGTTCCAAAAGGTTGAGAACCTCTGTTTTAGTCCATTGGCTGAGACTGATTTTAACTAAACCCATAAATTTATGATCAGGAAATATTCATTTGTCCTTCTTTCTAATAGCTACGAGGTGTGAGCAGATACGTCCTATCATTTTGAGGTAAATGTGTTCAAAAGTCTGAAAAATCTGTGGAACTTTAAGGAACGTCATTACTGAACACCTTTTTTCTGCAATTAAGCACACTTTTTTGGGAGTTATTATTATTATATACTAATTAGAATCTTTGAGCTAGGTTCAAAAGAATCTATATTTGTCACTAACGAAAATTTGGTAGAGTTTCAGTAGTGACATGTCTGTTTTGTTATCCCATAACATTTTCACTACCAAAACAGTCACTAGTGAAACGTCCTCATTGTTTCGATAGTGACAAATGTAGGGATGCACCGATACTGGTATCGGTATCGGCCCGATACTGAGCTCCTGTACTCGTACTTGTTAAAATGCCCCGATACCAAACGCCGATACCACATCATGTGACAAGTGCAAAGAAACACAGACAACAAAACAACAGACAGCAGAATAGAGTCATTAGAGATTAAGGATGTCTACGAAGTATATGTATGCAAGTAATACAATGTTAAACATTCAGTATTAAGCTTGTATAACTGGTGCGCGTCAGCTGATAGGCAAAGCACGCAGATTGGATTGAGCGCACGGCGGCCAAGATGTGCAGGCTTGTCGAGTTAATATCCCGTCTTGATATCACTGGAAAGTTTGTAGTTTGGTGAGATATGTCAAAAACAATTGAAGTAAATCAATGCACAAGTTATTTAACGGACAGAGAGAGGGAGTGAGAGAGAGAGCGTGCGCTGTTGCGTGATCTTCATTGATGTTCACACACATCTTTTGGATTAAAACAAATTCGTAAATATAAAAAAAAATTATAGGGTCATTCGCTATAAACATCATTTTTTTTTCTAACCTTAAGCATACACGAATGCCCGGCAAAAGTGAAGCTATAGCAGCCTCTGCAATGCGATAGGCAGTACTGTACTTGCGCATGTTTTGCTTGCTTCACGAGTGTTTCTCCATTATTTGAGTCGCTTTGGATTATAGCCCAAATAGCAGCATGTTTCAGATGAAAAAACGTGACTTATATTTCTGCAAATATCAGAGTTCGTGTGATTACAGTACTGAGCCGCTGCAATGGAGCAGTTTAATGCTATTAAATTGAAGATGATGTACCATAGAGCAAAAAAAAAAAACAAAAAAAACAGTGAAAGTAACAAAACACATTTTAATGGGCATAATTAAGTGTAAAAATATAAATAACTAAGGGATATATAGTCAACCCAAAAATTATTCAGACAGCAGATATACACCATCTTTTGATAATTTTTGATATTTTTTGTTTTTTTGTTTGTTTTTTTTTGAGTAGTGGGTGCAGGACACAGTTTATGATAATGTGTTCTAAATACATTTTGGTTTGACTGTATCTGTTTGATAAATGAAGTTGACCAACTAACATTATACATATTCTTTTAGTTTCCTTACCCTATATTTTACAAATCTACCGGTAAATTTTAAAATATCCGTATCGGTACTCGGAATCGGCAAGTACCAAAAATAAAAGTATTGTATCGGGCGAGTACTGGAAAAAGTGGTATCGGTGAATCCCTTGACAAAAGGGAACACATAATCCTCATATTTGGGGGAAATAAACAAACATTTAGTTCAATTTATTTGTATTTTAGTATGTTTCAGTAGTGTTTTAGTATGTGAGTTAAAATTGTGTGATGCGGTTGCTACCAAAGCATTACTGTCACTATGGAAAATGTGCTGTCACTACTGAAACATTGGATGTTTTGTCAAAAATAAAGTATACTGAATTATCAACGAAGATGTTATGATAGTTTTTTGGTTCAGTGTATATTCAATGAATCCTTAACTTTGAAATCAGTATGATCAACCTTTTGCCTTTTACAAAAAATGGATTCCAAATACAACAAATCTCCTAAATTACATTTGAATTGTTAAAAAATGTAATTATGGATTTACCTCTGAAAAAAAATATTAATAAAATAGCAAAAAAACAAAACAAAACAGCAATTATAATGTAGATGTAAACAAAATCGTAATAGGTCAATATAACCTTTCTTATTAAATTATATATTACTGTGTTTCGGTAGTGACAAATTTGGAGAGAGGGGGAATATTCCAAAACTTTCTGAAAATACAATATGAGAATTAACTGCACAATTACTAGACATGTGTACCTTGTATATTATACAATTTGCATACATACAACTTTTTTGGAAGACGACATTTCTTTCAAGTTGTTTCCAAGACCAATTCTACTCAATTCTCTCAATCAAATTTAAATTCATGTCCCAGTCAGATTTTCTTGGTTAAATAAAAATTTCTTACACTATCAAGGAAAAAAAAAAAAAAAATCAACAAAAAAACAAAAATCAACTATATATTTTTAGATTACAAAGTAATCTATTCTAAGTTATGGATTCTAAGTGTGATTCTCATCAAGTTAGTGTTTTTAAGCATTTTACATTTATTCCAAAATAACTCAAGGGCAGTTGCAATTTAAACAATATTTTATTTATGAACTTATATTCAGCTATTTTATACTTTTAACTATTTTTTGAAGCTTGGTAAATATTGGTCACAGACAGAAATTTACTCACCAAGCTGATTACTCACTAAAAACTCCCACAGATCACGTTTTCATGCTAGTTTAAGTTATATTTTAATGTAACAAAGTGGTTATATCTAAGTGTGTGAGTTGTTTACTTATTTTTTTAAAATGAATCTTCCCATTAACAGCATTATATTGTTCATTCAGACTGATTCGCGAACGCGAAATGTGCACGAACAAAAGAGGTGGGATTTATCACATGAACGAATCGCAGTTAAACGCAACCAGCCACATCCAATCATATCGCGACAGAGGCATTGGCTCCTCTCATGTGACTTTCCTCCATTCATTCTCAATCACCCCCCACCAAACCCACTGCACGCTTCAGGGGGTCTGTTAAAACTCAGTGGGCTCAGGGGAGGCGAGAGATATATGTTTAAAATATATTTCAATATATTTGATAAACCTTTCTTAAGCAGCAAATCAGAATATTAGAATGATTTCTGAAGAATCATATGACACTGAAGACTGGAGTAATGATGCTGAAAATTCAGCATTGCATCACAGGAATAAATTACATTAGAACATATAGCAAACTAGAAGTTATTTAAATAGTAACAATATTTCACAATATTATAGTTTTTACTGTTTTTTTCAAACAAATGCCGCCTTGGAAACTTCTTTCAAAATCTGACTGATTTCAAACTTATGAATGGTTCTTTCTTCTTTTTTCCTTCTGGTGCTGCAAAACAGTGCTACAGGAAACATGCCAGCGATATAAAACCACACAAGCCTTTCTCTTTTTGGTAATCTATTCATCTCGTCTTAAAATACCACTGCACGGCTGTGTAACAATGAGCGTGGAAACTGAATGGAAACCGAATCGTTCCACTGTTTTAACTCTATTAAAAAAAAAAAACATTTCCTCTTGGTCTAACAATGCTGCATTTAGTCATGCGTCAAAACCACTAAATGTCTTACTTCTGGGTAAGCAGACAGATGCATTTTGAAGAACAGCAAGGCTGCAGGTGAATCATTTAACATGATTCTGGATTATTGAGAGCCCTCAACATAGGTTTTGCTTGCTGAAGAAATCCAATATTAATCGGCCAGATGAAAAAATGAGGGTTGTGTGTTGCAGGTTAATGAATTTATAATAAAAGTGACACAGGACATAAGAGGACGCTGAGGAAAATGTGCTGGAGGGCTGATTCCATAATTGAAGAACGAGCCTCATGAACTTTCAACATCACCTGCTGTTAACACAGACCTTGAGAAACACCACACATGACAGTATGCTATTGTAGTGTAGTACTGTAAAACAGGGTTGCTGCAGGATTTTTAAGATCAAATTTAAGACTTTTTAAGACCTGCACAAATAAAATTAATACCATAAGAGCAGGGTAGGGCAATGTCTATGGTTAAATACTAAACTGTAAAAACTGATTTACAGTTCAGACAAAACAAAAAGTTTTAAAAATGATACACTTCACATTTCTTTAAAAGTACTAATTTTTAAGAAAATAGATGAGTCAAAAATATTACTTATACTCATTTAAACAATTATTATCAATAAATTGTTACATTAATTTAAAAAAAAAACAAAAAAAAAAAACATACAAATACATGTTTTTTATGATTTTTATGATGAATTATCTTCTTAATGATCCACCAGTTCGCATTTACAGCTCTGAATGTTTGCAGGGTAAAAACATGGGTCGCTTTTCGCTTTGGTCTGAACAAAAACAACCCCGATACTATGTTCCTGCAATACAGATTATAAACAAACTAGGACCCTATTTTTTGGGACAGTGCCATCTAGCAATTCCATTCCAGCAAAGAAAAATCAAACAGACGCAAAGACTAGATCCATGGAAACTATTCATCACTATTTTTATCTTTCCGTCTTATTTTTAATGTAAAAGCTGGCATAAACTTGAGTGTTCGAGGGGGTGTCGGCAATCTCCATTTAGCCTATTTAGCCGTCCCAAAACAGTTCATTGTGCTGCTGGATGTTGTAAACAAGTATTTGTATTCAAATTATTTTACATTTAACAAAGTACTAATAAACACACTAATTTGTACGGCAGTTGTTTTACTGTTTACTGCACTTTGTTAAGTGGGTCACACATCAGACATGAAGCGCTGCGGCTAATAAACTGAAGTCTAGAATATATTGAAATAAACTGGGTTAAATATTTCAAGAAGGTTACCCAGGGGTAAGTTTAGGGTTAGGAGTTGGTTAGGAAAATAATTAAGTGTATACATTTAAACAATTACATACAGTATTTCCTTAAAAATAATAATATACAGAATTGAAGCAGATGGTGCATTCGGAACTGCAGACGTGTTTTCCTGGTAATGGCAGTACACAAAGCAGCTCAGCACTGGACTTTGAACATGCAGCGCTCATGTTTATTTAACGAAATCATAGCCTTTTTAAGTTTAATCGTCACACTAAGCTGTATCGCAATTCTGGTCTTCCCGTGCTTCAAATTTAAGACCTCTTAATCATAATTAAGACTTTCTTGTACAATTTAAGACTTTTTATGACCTTAAATTTGATACAACAAAATTTAAAGGGGTCATCAGATGCTAAGTTCACTTTTACATGTTGTTTGAACATTAATGTGTGTTGGCAGTGTATGTACAAATCTACCCTATAATGATAAAAATCCATGCAGTGGTTTTTAATTAATCTGTAAAAATAATATCCCCTTTTTCAAATCGAGCCATTCTTAGATGCCTGTTGGTGTGGCGTCACACCAACAGAGGCCGCTCCCACGATAGCTGATTGACGTGAGCGTCTTACCTAAGATCAGTTGTAACAGTCCAACCTCCATGTTTTGATCCCGGAGCAGGGATGTAAGTTAGACAAGAATTGAGCGATTGAGGTGTTCTGTTGCTGGATGTAGTAATGAATGTAGTAGTCATCATTTACTCCCGACATCTGAGCTGCTGAAGATGCAGTGGATTATGTTTGTTTGTGAGGGGAATGCGCCTCCCGATCTACATATATCCGTCTATGTTCGCGCGAATCATTCGTGATCCAGCTTCACTTACAGCAATAGTGAGTATAAGGGTTTTTTTTTTTTTTATGAATCTTTGCAATCTCCTTTCCTAATAATGTGCTAGTTAGCAAGTTTAGTGGCTAAATGCGGCCAAAGTAAACAGGCTCGTCACTCCACAGAGGGAAGAGAGGGGCGGAGCAAGCAGAGCTCATTTGCATTTAAAGCATCCTCAACCAGAATGGGATGATTTTTGCAGAGCTGATTTTGGCAAAGTAAAAAGGGTGTTGTTTTACACTACCATTGAGAATTTTTAACCAAAGCATATTATAGACTTTTCATTAAGACCCTAAAGAATCATATCAACTTGTGGAAAATGGGCATCCGATGACCCCTTTAAGACTTTTTAAGGACCCGCGGGAACCCTGGTTAAACCATAGTGACACCTCAAACGCACACACACAATAACAGGCGCAAAAACAAAGGCGCACCCACACTCACACAGACAGACGTATATGTACAGACTGACATACGCCCATGCACTGCTGGCTTTTCACAGGTGTGAAACCACATCCTGTCCCAAAGCATAGCTTTCCATGAGCTCAGATATGTGACACAGAGCAATCATTGTGTTCAAGTAAAAACACTTACGAACACTTTCATGTACAACAGTCAGTCTCTCTCTCTCTCACACACACACACACACAGAAACACGTGCAAACACTTTCATGTGTAACCGTCTAGCTCACGCACACACACGAAGCAGCTGTTCGAGATAACATTTAGATTATATATTTTTTTCTGTTATATTTTGATTTCAAAATAGATTAATACCTATTAGATAATATCCATCAATTTAACAACACTGACTATATTTTTCTTAAATATTGCAGTCTTATTACAAATGATTTATCTGTGCACAGTAGTTTTTAAAATTTCATGTGCAGTGGTGTGAGGGCAGGACAAAAATTTCTCCCCTCCAGCAACCTGTCACTCACATGAGGTCACGGCAAATGACAACGATCCAATAATTTCCCAGTAGACAAAATCAAATCCTGCCTACATTTTTTTCTCATTCGAGAAGCTAAGAAGGAAAGATGATCACAACTTCTGATTCAACTTTGTTCGCAAATCATTTGATTTTGATCGGAACTTCAGAGCGGGTTCGCAAATCGTTTGATTTAAATCTGAACTTTGGAGTGTGGATCATGAATCATTTGATTTAGATGGGAACTTCAGAGCAGGTTCGTGAATCGTTTGCTTTAGATCAGAACTTCGAAGGGCGGATTGCGAATCATTTGATTCAGATCTGGACTAATTGCAGGTTGTGAATCGTTTGTTTTAGATCGGACCTTTGTAGTGTGGATCATGAATCATTTGATTTAGATCGGAACTTCGGAGCAGGTTCACAAATCATTTGATGTAGATCGAAATTTCAGAGCGGGTTCGTGAATCATTTGCTTTAGATCGGAATTTCAAAGGGCGGATTGCAAATCATTTGATTCAGATCTGGACTTCGGTGCAGGTTTGTGAATCGTTTGCTTTAAATCAGAACTTTGGAGTGGGTTCGCAAATCATTTGATTCAGATCGGGACTTCAGTGCATGTTTGTGAATTATTTGTTTCAGATCAGGATTTTGAAGCGATTTTGCAAATCTTTTTTTTCTAATTTGTATTTTTTGTTCTTAAACAGAAGAAAACATTAAACCGTTAAGGCAGCACAGTTATAAAAACAAAATAAAGAAAAAAGAAAGTATACACAAATACAAATCCCTTAAGAAAATTAACTGTGGTTTTACTATAGTAAAAGTGTAGTATACTTTGTAATGCTTCAGTAGTAATACTTGGCATTTGCTTCACTTTATTTTTGCCATTTTTATTAGTATATTTTTTTTAAATTTTTTTAGAATTAGAAATTTGACCTTAATTGACTCCATTAGACCTTGTTTGATAAATGAGATCTCTGATTGACGTCCTTGAAGATATAAAATATAGTAGTGCTTGAAAAGTCCTTGAAAGTTCTGGAATTTCATTTTACAATATCTGTACAAACCCTAATAATTATAGATCTCTTGTGGATCACTTTTATTGGACTATTTTAATGATGTCCTTACTACCTTTCTAGGCCTTAAACGTGTCAGTTATGTTGCTGTCTATGCAGGGTCAGAAAGCTCTCGGATTTCATCAAAAATATCTTCATTTGCATTCTGAAGATAAACAAAGGTCTTACGGGTTTGGGATGACACAAGGGTGAGTAATTAATGACAGAATTGTCATTATTGGGTGAACTATCCTCTCACACAAATGCACCATCCTAGTTTCCAGTAATCTGGCAGCATACTTCGAGAATGACACAATCACTTCTGTAGCTTTTGGGCTCATGCCATCCTTGCGTTTAGCACACAATGGCACTTACTGTACCGCCACATGACTCATGAGAGGGTTACAGTAAGCACAAAGCTTATACATTATCTCAGCACCCTGTCTTTCACTTTCTAATCCTGTTTTCCTCTGTCATTCCCCTTTACTTGTTCTCGTTCCTCCACCTCTCAGAAGACTGACCTATTGTGCAGTTAGCCGTGTAGACACAGAGCAGTTCCAGGGCTGCTGTCATTGCGAGATCGTCAAGTAGGAACCAGGGCCACAGAGCCATCAGCACCGCTGCCAGACGCAGTTCTGTCGCCACGGCCTGTTGAGACAAAAATTGGCGGTATCAGTCAACACTCAATATTCACATCATTATACTAGCTTAATAAGATCATTTATCAGGGACTGATTTATTTATTTTCAATTTACTTGCATGTCATATGGAAAAAAAAATCATTTTTAAAAATAACTTTACATTTTTTAAATAAAAAATTACATAAAAAACATTGTATATAAACACTTCTAGCATTTAAACATATAATTTTAATATCAGCCATAACATGAAAATAATAATCAGCTTATCAGGATACCTAAGATACTCTATGGAGGGCTATAGAAAAGGAAAATAAATGGTGACAAAATGTTCATTCTTCAAAATAATGTTTTTTAACGTTAATCGAAAGGCTGTAAATTAGACTGTATAACTGGTCAAACATTCATCCAACAATCTCAGGTTGATTAACTCCCTTTGTGCTTCAGAGAAATGATCACATGACTGATTACATGCACACAATCTTGCTGGGTGTCGTGTAGATTTTCTTGTAAAGACTCCACCTCAGTCCTTACAAGAAAATTTGCATGACGCCAGCAACATTTTAAACCCGCGGTGTTTCACACCCACAAGACCCCCTTGTGAGAGCGTTTGCGGATAATGTACAATGAACGTAACTACTCAACTAATCAGCACGGGGAAGATTATTTGAAATGACGTACTTTGCATTCATTATGTTGATACAGGCAATTTCGCAGGATCTCTAGAATCATCTTAAGTTCTCTCATGCTGTTCTCCACCTGCTGACATCGAACAAAGACAGAGCAGTTAGACCAAGATAGCATGCTGATAGTGGTAATTTTGATACCATCTTATTTATATATGCATACATTTGCGTCACATTTCCCTGTTTGTATTGATTATAACTGTAACACTTCATAATAAGATTTATTAATAGATCTTAACCAAAATTACATGTTGTATAACAAATGCACGTAGCACAACATGATTTACTGACATAGGGAATAGTAAATTCTACAATCACTGTGATTAGTTTATATATTTAAAAAAAATTATCTATACGTTAAAATATGTTTAAAAAAATCCTATGATTGTGAAAAACACATAAGTAAAAAATAATATAATATAATATATAAATGTAAGAATAAAGCATAGTGAAGTACTTTAGTTTTTAAATATTAGTAATTATTTAAATCAAATCAATGTTGGTATAATTTAATCAGCATGTAGGAAGCCCTTTTGTCATCATGTGAAAAGAAAACCATAAAACAGGAAATTTTATGACTCAGACGTTTCACATGTCCTCATGTTACCCTTGGTATGACCCCACGAGGGAAAAAAAAAAAAACAAAAACAAAAACAAAAAAAAATAATAATAATAATCACATTATATGTAAAATAAATAAATAAATAAATATCATTAAATATTAATTTAAAAAAATATATATATTCTTCTGATCACCAAGCCTGCATTTATTTGATCCATAGTACAGCAAAAACAGTAAAATATTTTTACTATTTAAAATAACAGTTTTCTATTTGAATATTTTTTCATTTTTAATTCATTCTTGTCAAAGCTGAATTTAATTGCATCATTACTCCAGTCACATGTTCCCCTTTAGAAATCATTCTAATATTCTAATTTGCTGCTCAAAAAGAATGGAGAATCCTCAAAAAAATGTTTTAAATACTGATAATAATGCTAATAAAAATGTTTCTTGAACAGAATCAGAAATATTTAGAATGATTTCTGAAGGATCATGTGACACTAAAGACTGGAGTGATTAGGCTGAAAACTTTGCTTTGATCACAGGAATAAATGACATTTTAAAATATATCCACATAGAAAACTTTAAATTTTAAATAGTAAAATATTTCAAAATTGTACTGTTTTTGCTGCACTTTGGATTAAATAAATGCAGGCTTGGTGAGCAGTAAATATCCTACTGTTCAAAAACTTTTGACTGGTAGTGTATATTAGAAAAGACCACCGTGGATATATTTATCACTGTTAAATACATGAATCAAGTATTTTTGACAATTTCACTAGTAATCTGCATTATATAAGTAATAACGATTGTTGCATTATTAATAAATGTTGAACTGGTTAAATCAACTGAACCTTAGGATCGTTCCGTTTTGTAAATTTTTTTGTCACATTTGTGATGGCAATGTGTCTCTCTCCCTTCACCTGCCTCTACCTCCCTCCTCCCTCTCAAGAGGTTTTTTTAGTGTTTCTGATGTTGAGGCTGTCTGTCATGTTGCCGGAACCCTCCGTACCTTCCTCCTGTGAGCACTCTTGCCCGGTTTCACAGACTCCAGGTGAAGCTCTGCGTAAATGTGCTTCATGCGTTCCACACAGCTGTCAATCACACCAGCTGAAGAGGGAAAAGAGACATGTATCTGTCTATGTACTCATCCATCAGACGTGACATCAGGCATTAGACACAAATATACCATCACCTGGGACTAAAATTAATCTGTATGTGAGATTTCCTCCTAGTTGAGGGAATAACACCTTTTTACTGCTACTTTTTAAACTGGACACAAATCCATACTTCCTGAAGTTTACTCAAATGTTAGTTAAGTTTTTTGTTTATATACGATTTTATAAAAGTTTTTTGGTTTTCAACAGAACAAAATAGGGTGTTTATGCTACTGTATCTATCCACCATCAATTTTATAAGTTTGGCCTTCGGTCTTATCTGCGTCCAGCTATTTTTAGCTGTACAAAACAGATAGTTTTACTGCTTGATATTGCAAATTAGTGTGTCTTAGCTTATTTTAATGTATTATCTTAATTGAACACACTGGTTTGTAGTGCAAACAGTTTACCCATTTACTGCACGTTGTTATTCTTCTCGTTATTTCCCTATAGTGGCTAATGAACCATGAGTCTTGCCCATAGGCTTACTTCCGCGTTGAAGAAAAAGGTGGTTAGTATGCTGAATATTCAATATGCATTAATATGTAGCTGTAGATGATCATATGCAAATGTGCTCATAGTTGTGACATCAAAACCAATAGTTTTCTATGTCTATAAATTCTAAAAAGTTTGGATTGAATGAGGAGGGAGCCATGCGTTGTGAATGCTAGCACATGTCTACACTGTACGTCATAAGTTAGTTCCTCATTTTGTGTTTGTGTTGGAGATCAGTGAACTGATCTTTACCTTTACATGCATAACTCTGAGCGCTGGAGCTACAGGCTAATAGAGACATGAGCACTTTGGCTGTCATCTTTTTCAGGGGGTCCTGGAACGGGATCTTCTCATATTGCTGTAAATTGAACAGGAAACACAAAATCTTTGGATCTTAATACAATATTCTGAATAATGTTGTAAGGATTTGTGACCCTGGACAACAAAACCCGTCGTAAGCAGCACAGGTATATTTGTAGCAATTGATAGTTTTTATGTGACGTCACACCCTTACATGAAGGGCAAAACAAGGCTTTGCTCCACTGACCGCCAGTTATTTTTATGTGGTTTGCATTAAGTAGTAAAGTAGTACAATGACACTTATTAATGATGCATACTTTGTACAGGCAAGCAGATGAACCCAGAATATAAACGCAATGTGCAAAGTTTCACAATAAATGGTTTCCCATAGAAAACCATTCCAGTTAGTGCCATTTAGTGCACTGCGTTCATATTCTGGCCTCATCTGCTTACCTATATAAAGTATACATCATCAATAAGGCATGATTGAATTTGATCTTGAAATATCATGGTTTTAAATCCATTAAGTAACTTAATGTGTTTACCAGAGTGTTTGTTGCGCTGTTTAGTGATTGAAATACTGTGGCGATTGCTTAATATGGATTGCAAATGGCCAAAACTTGCATTTCATTCACATATCACTGTTTATTCTTTTGAGAGATGATCTAAATATTTTTATCTTGGAAGCAGATTGAACACTGACAGGCTTGCGCTGCAGTTCTATTTATGTTTTGCCCTCCAGGTCTTCGAGCCGGTCACGTGACTGAAAGCTATGAATAGCCAACAATACATTGTATGGGTCAAAATTATTGATTTTTCTTTTATGCCAAAAATCATTAGGATATTAAGTAAAGATCATGTTCCATGAAGATATTACTATTGACTTTTAACAGACCACCTAAAGCGTAAGATGAGTATGGTGGGAGTAACTGAGAATGAAAAGGGGAAAATCACATGAGGGGAGGCAATGCCTCCATCACAATATGACTGGATATGACTGGTTTTGTTTGGCTGTGATTGGTTCATGCAGTAAATTCCACCTCTTGTGGTTGTACACATTTGCACAAACAACTCACATACTTAGATATAACCACTTTATGTCAAAATAAGACTTAAAATGGCATGAAAACATGATCTGTGGGAGTTTTTAAGTGAGCAACTTGGTGACATTTAAAGTAAATCTCTATTGTCTGTGACCAATTTTTACTGAGCTCTGATGACTAATGGTCGAGAAAAAAAAAAAAAATGCATAGTCCACTAAGTGTTGGCGAAATAACACATGAGCAGACCGGAGGGATTGATATGGAATATTTTCCAGAAAACTTAAAGATTTTTCAAGGACCAGTATCTATTCAAAAACCTTAAATGTTTTTCAGATTCACAACTTTTAAGGATTTCAAGGACACGTGGGAACCCTGATCAGACTTTTAGTCATACTTTTTGTCACTGACCCCATACATAGAAGGAAGTAGCCAACTATGGGATATGTTAAGTGGCCAACTAATCAGATCGGAGCTTGTCATTTTGAGACCGTACTTGCCAAATTTGTGTGATGTGTGTCCACAAAACTGAATTTGTTACCTCTAGTAATAGTTCACAAGTGACCTCTCCAGGCTCAGAAGAAAGAACTGCAGTTAGCGAGGAGCTGGCGTGATCCTCCGTGTGGCCTCCTGATCTCCTCTTAGCTTCCTCTGTAAACAGCACACACAAAAACTGCAGGGTCGACGTGTAGAGAGAAGACTCGGCGCCCGATTGGTCCAAACAGACTCGAAGAGTGTCTGTCGAGAGAGAGAGAGAGCAAAGACTAAACATAAAGAATGCTAATATTTACTTTTCCAAGCTTTTCTCGAACTCCAACTCTGAGACGAGAAAAAAAAAAGATGCAAAAGATGCAAAACTTCACAACAAACAATCTTCACCACAAGGGAACATATGACAAAAATTCTCTCCAAACTCACAGGCTTTTAAAAACAGCTTCCAAAGCCCGGATACCTGCAGGCAAGTCAGCGAGTCTACTGCCCACCCACCTGTTTTAGTATTTTCTACCACATCCATCAGATCTAAAGCAGGCTGATTGTTCTCCCTGTCTCTGTCCCAGTCTGTCATATGCAGCAGGGACACCCATCCACTCATAATGAGCTGGCCTCCCACCGCATCTGTCTCCATCTCCATCTCCTCAGCTGTCTCAACATCTATCTAGCACATCCTCTTCCATCTAAACTCCTCAATCTTTCTTTCCCCTCCATCCCTTTGCGCTTTCATCATGTTTGCCACCATTTTCTCTTTGTACTCCTCTGTTTCTTTCTGCCTTTTCTTTCCATTTTGCCTGTCTCCACCCTTTGTAGCACACTTTGGTGTGTGTGTGTGTGTGTGTGTGTGTGTGTGTGCGTCACCTGAAAAGCGTTCCCAGTATTTCCCCAGTGCCACGCCGACAGATGGGCCGACCGCAGCTTGGTTCCTGCGCAGCAAAGTAGCCAGGAGCATCAACACATCCGCCCAGGTGTTGAGCACTGCACCCTGGGCTTGCGCATCTGAGGACCAAAACAAGCAAACGTGCATCAAAAAACACTTTACTTTCATTCGAAGGTCTTGTCTGGAAGACTTTGGAGGGGGTTGTGGATTTGCTGAAGATGTTTTGTCTTACCCAAGTCAGCGACAGACAGCGTGAGGATGGAAATGAGGTTGTTCAGCAGGGGTTTGAAGATCTCTCGGTGGAACAGCACATCCTCACTGTGTATTGCTGCTGACTGCAGGAGCTTACACAAACTTTGCACATAATACACGCTACTCAGCACCTGAGGGAGAAACAGAAGGGTGAGGGGAGAGAAAAAGACAGAGTCGTTAGTAACAAGTGCCGAGTTACCTGTCGAAAAACACGTACAGCACCGGTTTCATAACCCTGAATGACAACAAATAGGAGGCCAATTGGCATTGTGTTTAGGGAAAGTGGAACTGAACCAGAAACCATGATGCCTTTGTATTCTACTTTCAGCAGAACTGTATTTTTCAAGTATGAGTGTGTATACATAAATGAAAGGTTAAGAAAGGGTCAGTTCACCCATAAATGAAAACTGTAATTTACTCACCCTCATATTGTCGAAAATCCCTTTAAGCAACTGACACGTTCAAGGCCCAGAAAGGTAGTAAGGACATAATTAAATAGTCTATGTGACATCAGTACTTCAACCGTAATTTTATAAAGCTATGAAAAAACTGACACAAAAGAAGAAACTGTTCTATAAAGTTGTTATTTTTGTTTTCTTTGCACACAAAAAGTATTCTCAGATCTTCATAACATTATGGTTGAACCAAAGAATCACATGAACTATTTGAACTATGCATTTACTACCTTTCCGAACAATGAACATGTCAGTTGCGTTGCTGTCTATGCAGGGTCGGAAAGCTCTCGGATTCCATCAAAAATATGTTAATTTGTGTTCTGAAGATCAACAAAGGTCAACATGAGGGTGAGTATTTAATGACAGAATTTTCATTTTTGAGTGAACTATCCCTTTAATGTTACAAATTATTTACAGGGTTCCTACAGAGACTGTAAAATGAAATTCCAGGACTTTCAAGGACTTTAATCAGAGATCTCACTAATCGAACGTCTTCTATTTCAAATTCTAAAGAAAAAAAAAACTGAAAAAAAGATAAAAATATAGCTGCAAGCAGCAATTGCGGGGCCAAGCGCAAAAGAGGCAGAATGAGGAGCTAAGCACGGCAAGTAGCAACAGACCAACTACAACGAGTTATTAAAGCCATTTTAGGATGATATCTGTTGAAATGGCTGAAAAATCCTAAATACAACAACTAATCATATAATTTAATGGCTTATCACTTTTGACCAACAGGTAGTGCTGTTGTCAAATCGATGTGGTGTGTTCAGTGTGAGGTGACAATGACACACACAACGTTTGGTGTCATTATGTCTAAGCTTTACAGAGATACAGCCACAGAGTCATTTTAGCATCATGCCTCAAATCTGTAGTGGCGCTGTATGAAAACGGTTTTGTCTATCGACATGAAATCCATAACCTTTTGTCAGAACAGTCTGAAGATGATTTGAGTAAAATTTGGTGAAAATCAGACCAGCGGTCTAGGAGGAGTTCGAAAAAGTAGGTTTTCAACATTAATCAAAATGGCGGACAGGAAGTTTGGCTAACTATGGTATATTTGGTATTTATGTTGTCGGCATGACCCAAGGAATGTTTTGAGACAACATTTATTTATTTATTATTCATTACAATAGGCTAATGCAATCAGAAGTTATTAGCATTTTTGGAAATTTCATTATTAATGTTTAATGAATGGTGTATCACTTCTGACCAATAGTTGCCGCTGTTGCCAAATTGATGTGGCGTGGTCAGTGTGAGGTGAAACAGTAAAGCCTATAAGTAAAGCCATGGCTAATTTGCTTAAGGGATTTGTATTTGTGTATTTGTATACTTTCTTTTTTCTGTTTTGTTTTTATAACTGTACTGCCTTAATGCTTTGATGTTTTCTTCTGTTTAAGAAGAAAAAATAAAAATCAGAAAAAAAAGATTCTGAAAAATCACTTTGAAAACCTGATCTGAAACAAATGATTCATGAACCTGCACTGAAGTCCTGATCTGAATCAAATGATTTGTGATCCACGCTCCGAAGTTCAAATCTAAAGCAAACGATTCGCAAACCTGCTCTGAAGTCCCGATCTGAACCAAATGGTTCGTGCTCTCCCCTCCAAAGTTCCGATCTAAAGCAAACGAAATTCAACGAACCTGCTCCAAAGTTCTGATCTAAATTAAATGATTCGTAATCTACGCTAAAAAGTTCCGATCTAAAGCAAACGATCCATGAACCCGCTCCGAAGTTCCAGCCTAAATAAAGTGATTTGCAATCCATGCTCTGAAATTCCACTAAAGCAAATGATTTGTGAACCCACACCGAAGTCCAGATCTAAATCAAATGATTTGTGATCCACGCTCCCGATATGAATAATGAATTGTGAGCCATCATTTCAGATCAGGATTCAGAGCGCGGATTGTGAATCATTTAATTTAGACTGGAGCTTCAAATCACATATCCAAATCATTTGATTTGAATCATTTAATTCACTAAATGATTCACAAACCTGTTCCAATCTAAATCAAATGATTTGTGATATGCGCTCCGAAATTCTGACACAAAGCAAAAGACTGACGAACCCACACCGAAGTCCAGATCTGAATCAAATGATTTGCAATCTGCCCTTTGAAGTTCCGATCTAAAGCAAACGATTAGCGAACCCGCTCCGAAGTTCTGATCTAAATCAAATGAATCGCGATCCACACTCCGAAGCCCCGATATGAATAATGATTCATGAACCATCATTTCAGATCAGGACTCGGAGCATGGATCATTTGATTTGCTCCGAAGTCCTGATCTGAATCAAATGATTCACAATACACAAACTTCTGATCTAAATCAAATGATCAGCGATATGTGATTTGAAATCCAGATCTGAGACAAATGATTCACGATACGTGATAAGATTTAAGCCTAAATCATTTTGTGACGCAATGGTTTAACCGATTCAGAGTTTCAAAAATCTCCATTTCACTCATCACTACGTGCTTTTTCAAAATCGTTACAAGTGATGCTGAAATTTGAAAATGCCTCTTTGATACGGTTTTTGCTAGTGAATTGCTTGAAATGAATCATCGAAGTCAAGAGTTTTAATTAATCAGAACGTTTCCAGCATAAGTGACTCAATAGATTTGGTTCATCTGTTCCTCTTTTTGCGTCTTCAGCCATTTTAACACGATGCTATCAGTACTACTACTTGCTTAGCGTGATTTTTTTTAAGCGAAAAAGCTGTGATGTCTTTTGAATTGCAGGAAATTGCGTGAAAAAAATGTGCGCTTATTGACAAAATAAAACACTTATTGCATAGATACATTGTCTTTTAATAACTCAAGCACTTTTCAAGTACCTCTTGAGGAATATTGCTATTTTCAGAGGTTTTCCAGGCCTGAAATTTCAAATTCAAATTCAAGTCAAATTCAAGCACTTTAAGCAGCTTGTACGAAGAATCCTGTATTTATGCGCAGAAGCGAACTGATTTAATCATGGTAAATTATGTTCTACACTGTTAGTTAAAATTATTATTGAAGGAGGAAGTCCACTTCCAAAACAAAGATTCACGTATAATGCACTCAACTCCTTGTCATCCAAGATGTTCATGTCTTAATTTCTTCACGACTTAAGAATGTTTTTTGAGGAAAACATTTCAGCATTTTTCTCCATATAATGGACTGCTATGGTGCCCCGATTTTGAACTTCCAAAATGCAGTTCGAATGCGGCTTCAAACGATCCAAAATGCGGTTGTAAACGATCCCAGCCGAGAAAGGAGGGTCTTATCTAGAGAAACGATCAGTTATTTTTATAAAAATAATACAATTTATATACTTTATGTCAAACGCTCGTCTTGTCTTACTCTGCCTGAACTGTTTTTTTCCGGTTCATGACAGTTCGGGTATGTCGAAAAACTACAAATGTATTTTCTCCCTCAACTTCAAAAACCATTTCAAAATCCTACATCGCTGCAGAAGTACAGACACAATCTTTGCAAAGTGAACATGCAAAGAAGATCAAACACCCTAACAAAAAAGGTAAAACAGTGAGATAGGATGATTTTGAAGTTGAGGGAGAACATGAGATGGGAGTTTTTTGACATACCCTAACTGTCATGAACCGGAAAAAAAAAAGTCCAGGCAGAGTAAGACAAGACGAGCGTTTGACAAAGTATATAAACTGTATTATTTTTATGAAAATAACCAATTGTTACACTAGATAAGACTGTTCTTTCTCGCTGGGATCGTTTATAACCGCATTTGGGATCTTTTGAAGCCACATTTAAACTGCATTTTGGAAGTTCAAAATCGGGGCACCATAGCAGTGCATTATATAGAGAAAAATGCTGAAATGTTTTCCTCAAAAAACTATTTCTTTACAACTGAGGAAAGAAAGACATGAACATCTTGGATGACAAAGGGGTGAGTAAATTTTATGTGAAGCTTTTGGAAGTGGACTTCTTTAAGCATGCAAGCATGCATGTGATTAAGGATGTACAGAAGTTTGTAAATGACAGCATTCTGATGCATTCTGTAGGCGCACATTCTCTTATAACAGACTGATATTTAAGTGGATGAGGAAACTGATAGCTGAACTCCATAATGCACCTGGTTCCTGGCATCTTCCATAGCAGCTGGCAGGAGAGGTGTCTTTAACTCACTGACACACTGAGATATGGCCGCCGCATCCACAACACTGAAACAGACAGTGACAAACCAACAGGTCATGCAGGTGAGCTCACAATCTAAACAGATGAATATATACATAAAGCACAAACACATAAATAGAATCTAACTTTAAATATGTCTTTTGTCATTTTTGACATTTTACTTCGGTCTTGCTGTTAACCAGCAGAGACCAAACAACCGCAATTTGGTATTTAGAAAGAGTGGGCAGATGGCAGGCAGGATGTGGTTATGTTAAAGTGTTGTCAGGTAAACCAAGCGAATATATTTATATCTGTAAAAAAGGAGGTGAGAGGCGTGCACAAGTTTGCACCGTGTCATACATCCACATGTGTAATGGGTGATTAACAGCTTAGAAAACCATAATAAATATGCACAAATTTTACTATTAAAAAAAAAAAAAAAAAACGTATGATGCTTTAAAAATATATAAATAATGCCAGGACTTTGCACAACACCTGGCCATGTTCTGAAGTATTTGGTTCTGTGTGATTGCAGACAGACTAAACTCAGGAAGCACAGCCAGCAGGCTGTCCAGTAAACCGCACACAGCTAGCAACAGGTGAGGGGTTACTATAGCAACAGGCTCGCTCCTCCCGCTTGGGTGGGACTCATGAGTGAGGGCGGAGTCTGAGCTGTCCGTGTCACTCTGACCTGCAGCACAGAGAAATAACAGAAACCTTATATCATTTAAGACTGAAAAAAAAAAGCATTCTTCTCAAGGCCAAACTGTCAGTTAGTAGACAATTCCTTGCCTTTCCCCTCAAGTCATACCTTGAGCTGTGAGTCTGTTGACTGGAGTGTCCTGGATTCCAATAACACCTGAGGTCGGAACTGGAGAATGAGTCCCGCTAGAGCTACCTGATGGAATCTGAAGTACAGACAGACAGACATGATAACAATACGAAAACAATTCAGGCTAATTTGACTAATCTGATGTTGCCTGCAGCTATTTATGAGCATGTAGGGCACCTAAGAAATCTGTTTTTTTTGCTTTTTTTTTTCCAAATCCAGTTTTTTCCATTTACATTTTTCTGGATTCCATTATTTTTCTAGACTGTGTTTTAATGGTAAAAATAATAATAAAAAAAACATGTCTAATTAATTGAAATCATGAAACACAATTTAACAGCAATTTATTAAAAGTTTAACAAAAATGACATTTTAATGCCCTATGAATTTCTTTTTTTTCCCTCCAATTTTTTTTTAACCAAATTCTGTTTTTTCCTTTAATTCCATTATAAATTTTATTAATCAAAAGAATGTCTAATTAATTGAATTTATAAAATATAAAATGTACATATAAAATGCATTATTAATTTATTATTATTTTATTTATTTTTATTTATTTATTATTAGTAGTACTATCATTACATTAAAGAGGTCATCGGATGCTAAGTTCACTTTTTCATGTTGTTTGAACATTAATGTGTGTTGGCAGTGTATGTACAAATCTACTCTATAATGATAAAAATCCATGCAGCGGTTTTTAATTAATCTGTAAAAATAATATCCCCTTTTTCAAATCGAGCCATTCTCAGATGCCTGTCGGTGTGGCGTCACACCCACAGAGGCCGCTCCCACGATAGTTGATTGACATGAGCGTCTTACCTAAGATCAGTTGTAACAGTCCAGCCTCCACGTTTTGATGCCGGAGCAGGGATGCAAGTTAGACAAGAATATCTCAGATTGAGCGACTGAGGTGTTGTGTTGCTGGATGTAATAATGATTGTAGTGGTCGTCATTTACTCCCGACATCTGAGCCGCTGAAGATGCAGTGGATTACATTTGTTTGTGAAGGGAATGCACCTCCCGATCTACATATATCCGTCTATGTTCGCGCGAATCATTCATGATCCAGCTTCACTTACAGCAGAAGTGTGTATAAGCGTTTTTTTTTTATGAATCTTTGCGATCGCCTTTCCTTATAACGTGGTAGTTAGGAAGTTTAGCAGCTAAACGCGGCTAAATGAGGCTAAAGTTTCCTCACATTCCATGATTCCGTCCGTGTTTTTCCTAACTCTTATAACCATGTTATAATACCATTGTACCATTCAATATATTTTCCACTCAAAACAGAACAAAAGGGCAAAAAAACGAAAAAAAACAAAAACAAAAAAACAGCAGATTCTATTTGATTTTTCATTTAAAGTTATTGATCATTAAGGAGTTACCAAGGAATTGCATTTCTAATTATCTTATAAATTCACAGCATTGGCAAATACAGGCAATTTGGTTGCAGTTTTATTAATATTATTAGTTATAATATTAATGTAGTGACAGACTAACATGTATCAGCCATAGGGATGGCTTGATACCATAATTTTGGCTTCGGTAAATATTACATTATTGAGGTCGCTTCAACCCACGGAGATGAAAAACTACCCGCGGCAACAGTGTTACAGTAGCCCAAAACTGCGGACCTGGCAACACTGTTCTGTTGTCACGTTTACCTGTTTCGCAGCGATCTGGGAAGCACTACCTACAGGTATACTTTGGAACAGCAGCATAGAAAAATACCGAATTGATCGAAATGATAGTATTGAACCGTTTGAAATAAAATATGTACCTGTATTTTTGCAGTACAGGCTGATTAATCACTCAATATTGTCTGCTTTAGCAGTTTAGTTTGTCTCATTTATGATCATTCTATTGTATTTTATTATATATAACCATGGACCACAAAACCAGTCATAAGGGTAAATTTCTTGAAATTGAAATTTGTTATGATAGGACAATATTTCGCTGAGATATAACTATTTGAAAATCTGGAATCTGAGGGTGCAGAAAATAAAAAAAATAAAAAAATGAGAAAAATCACCTTTAAATTTGTCCAGATTAATCCTTAGCAATGCATATTACTAATAAAAAATTAAGTTCTGATATATTTATGGTAGGAAATTTATTAAATATCTTTATGGAACATGATCTTTACTTAATATCCTAAGAGGGGTGTAACGGTACACAAATGTCATGGTTCGGTATGTACCTCGGTTCGGGGGTCACTGTTCGATACGATTTCTGTACGATTTCGGTACAGGAAAAAAAACAACAACAAATTTTTGTTGTTTTTTTTCAGTTGGTAACATTATTAAAATAACATACAGTGAACCAAACATCAGTGCACCCACCTCTTTCTGTCACCACTGAAACGTGACTGAAGTACAAAGCCTATAATTTACATAATAAATGCATAAGTTTAGCATTTAGATACGTCGCAAATATGGAAATATTATGGAATATTTGGATTTGTGCTGAAAGAGAGAGGTAGGATACAAGAGCACAAAGCTCCATTTCGCAAAAATTTGAATGCGCAAGCCGTTAAAGTAACGTTATACTTTGTCAGTGAGAGACGCGTTCAGAATCAGCACATGGTCACTGTCTAGTGGGCTTTGTTTTCAATTGCGTAACTTCTGGCATTCGCTGTTTTTCGGCTGACGGTTATTAAACATGGTTGCATTACTGTGGGCAGCCCCTTCTGGATTGAGGGTGAATTGCCTGTATTCGTTGCATGTGTAGTCTGTGTACCTACGGTTCAAGACAGTTAGGGGTATGTCGAAAAACCTCTCTTCAAAATTATCCTACATCACCGTTTTACCTTTTTTGTAAAGGAGGTTTGACCTTCTTTTCAGGTTCACTTTGTAAACACTGGGTCGGTACTTCTACAGAGATGTAGGATGATTTTGAAGTTGGAGGAGAAAATGAGATATACCCTAACTGTCCTGAACTGGAATACACAGAGTACGCATGCGTGTCGCAAAGCTAGACAAGACGAGCATTTGAGGTTTAAAAAGTATATAAATCGTTATTTTTTTTAAACAATTTTATTTTAATATTTTATTAAAACAACAGATTGTTTCGCTAGATAAGACCCTTCTTCCTCTGCTGTGATTGTTTAGAGCCCTTTGAAGCTGCATTTAAACTGCATTTTGGTTCAAACTCATGGGCACCATTGAAGTCCACTATATGGAGAAAAATCCTGAAATGTTTTCCTCAAAAAACACAATTTCTTTACAACTGAAGACAGACATGAACATATTGGATGACAAGGGGTTGAGAACATTATCTGTATTTTTTTTTTTCCTGGAAGTGAACTAATCCTTTAAAATAACTGTTATAATAACTCCTATTTTAATATGTTTGAATTTTTAATTTACTCCTTTTTTGGCAAAGCTGAACAGCAGCCATTACTCCAGTGTCACATCATAATTCAGAATTCATTCTAATATGCTGATTTGCATAGAAACATTTCTTATTATTATCAGTTATTATCCGTGCTGATTAACATTTTTGTGAAAACAATGATTGATGAAAACCATGATTTTTTTTCAGGATTCCTGATGAATAGAAAAAAAATTACAAAAGTGCAGCATTTAATCGAAAAAAATGCAAATTGCAAATGTCTTTATGTCTCTTTTAATCAATTTAATGTCTCTTTGCTCAATATAATTATAATTTCTTTCAAAAAGAAAAATCTTTTATGTTTTATGAAGATAAATTTAAGACTTTTTAAGACCAAGTAAATCAAATTTAAGGAATAAATTAAAGAGAACACAATATGTTCTCTAAGTGTATATGTCTCTAGAGAACACAATTAGCTGTATTAGCATACTTACAAATTAATCTCAATTACTTTTAAATTAATTTAAAAAATAGCTTAACTAGAATATAGAATTAACTTTTACTGTGCCTTCTGCAATAAATGCTGTTCATCATCATTTTCCAGTGCAACCATTTAAACATTTTTAAATCAAAATGCATTTAAAAAGCAAAATGACATCAGATATAAGTCTTGTTTTCTGTGAAAGTGATTAAAATGAAGTAAGCTTAAGGACACAACAAATCTACCTAACTCAAAAAGAAAGCAAGTTTTCATACCCCACTGAGATTTGTTTTAAGCATAAACTTACACCAACAAGATTTCATATCTTCATTCTGCATCTCAAATAAATGCATCTTGATTTAAGGATGTTTCGAAAACAGGACAAAAATACAGAGTCAGACATTAATTTTTTTTGCAGTGAATGCAACATGTAGTGCCATGACTTTGTTAATTTAAGACTTTCTGCTCTGATTTAAGGTCTTTAATTTATGGAAGGCTGAATTAAAACTTAAAGACCTGCAGAAAGTCTGCTAGAAGAAAACTGTCTACTGACCAGAGTACTGGAGGTGGACATGGATCCTGAGCCCTGGGTTTGGTTTAGAGGAGCAAGCATCTCTCTCCAGTGCTTCAGAGAATCATTCAGATCTGTCTCTGCAGAAAGAAACACACAGTGCTTCATTTACAAATGAAACAGGAGAATGTACCACCAAATTATACACACTGGAATAATTACCTTTAACAGCTTACTAATACTTCAAATTCTGTTATAACAAGCTAATGATGAATATAAACACCGTCATCTAAAATATGCGGACACGATCTCTAGTACAGAACAGTATTAATAATGTGTGTAAACATATGGATGCCACAGAGTCAGACATCCACTAATAGCTGGCAGTGCTCTGGGCGCGTGGATGCCGTACCCTGGGTGACATTGGCTGGCGGTGGAGGAGGGCTGAGGGTGAAGGCATGTCTGCCCGTGTAACAGCTCTTCACCATCTGGCCCACGCTCTCAAAAAACTGGCAGTGGTACAACAGAGCCTGCAGGGCAGGAAGCCCGACCAGACACAGGCCTGAATCCTCATCATGCACACAGGGGCTCTGGGAGACACAAGAAAGGGAAGAATAGAAGAAAGAAAAAAAAAAAAAAAAAATCAGGAAATATAATACTAAGGAAACCAGAAAACCAGAAATCACCATAGACAGATTTGTTATGTCTACAGAGCTTTTAAGACCGGCTGTGTTATTGATATTCAGTTCTGAAAGTTTATTCTCGTGTAAACATACCTGCCAGGCACACTCTTTGGCCTCTTCTGCATTGGCAGGCATTGGCATCACAAGGAGGTTTTGCAAAATGAACGCTGCCTATAGGGGAACATAAAAGTCAGCAACACTGCCATCTTCTTGTAAATGAATGGAAATGCATGCTGGTTGAATTCTCAATGGAATGGCAAAAAGCAAGTATCAGATTCCTCGAAAAGAGAGAAATGCAAACACAGTCCGTTTAAACTGTGACTGTTAATGCGGGTTTAACCTTTTTTTCTCTACTTCTTTCTGAGTACATCTTTGTACTAAACCTATAGTAATAATGAAACTTTCAGAAATAGATCAAAGATCTGAACAAATATGACTTGCAGAGCCATTCTGACTTGCAACATGAAAACGAACCATAATTGTAGCTTATTCTAACCGAGAACTGCCCACTTAGAAAGGAAACAGACGTCTGACACATTTTATTTCATTACATACTATTGGTTTAAAAATTGTTGTTAATGCTACTTGTGATGTGTGTGTGTGTGTGTGCGCGTGTATGTATGCATGTATAGTTATGTATAGTTTTATAGTATTACAATTTTAATATAGCATTTCTTCTTAAATATATTTTAAAACGTCAAAGAAAATATGTCCAGTTCTTTAACTATTTATAACTATTCAGTATTTTTATTGTTAACTAAAAAAAAAAAAGATTTTAATAATTTAAGTTAAAAAAATATATATACAAATATTAGACTTTGGCCAAAAAAGAAAACGAAACTGAAAATAAGTATTATATTATATTATATTATATTATATAAGTAATAAATTATTAAAAGTTAAACTGAAATAAAAAAAAAAATACTTAACAGAAATAGAAATCTTTGGGGAGGAGAAAAAAAAAAAAACACATTACAGTGTTACTAAAACTAAAATAAGTAAACTAAAAATCTAAATCTCTACCAAAATAACACTGTCAACTCTTCACCATTAGTCTGTTTTTCACAATATTTACAGTAATCAACTGTTGCTGTCATTATTTCATTTGAACTGGTTTTATGGTCATTATGGGTAAGTAAATGAACAAAATAAAACACTCCATGTAGTATCTTAATTAACTTTACAGGAAATCTTCATTCATATTAATTAAATAATTAACAAATACTGTTTACAACAGTTCTAAATTAACTAAAAAAAAAAAATAATAATAATATATAATAACATCAAATAATAAAATATAAAAAATGTTTTAAATTTATATTTTATATTTACATTTATATAAATATAAATAAATAAATAAATATTTTTTTTGTTTTTTTTTGTTTTTTGTTGTTTTTCTCTCTCTCTAAAATAAAAGTCACTTTTGCTTACCAAGGCTGCATTTACTTCATTAAAAATGCAGCAAAACTAATATTATAACTACTATTATAATATAGTAGTTATACAGTATTTATTTTTAAATATATTTTAGTGTCATTTTTTCTGTGACCATGAAGCTGAATTTTCAGCAGCCATTACTCCAGTCTTTAGTGTCACATGATCTTTCAGAAATCATTCTAATACATTTATCTGGCAAGTTATTATTGATAGTCAATTATTAATAGAAATAGAAATCTTTTGTAACATTATAAATGTCTTTACTTTAACTTTTGTTTAATAAAATGCATCTTTGCTGAATAAAAGTATTATTTATACTATTTAGACTTTTGAATACTAATTTGCCTCTATTTCTAAATAAATACTAACAGCACACCTGTTTAACATTCATAATGATCAGGAACGTAATAAGAAAAGAATAATTGCTAACGGATCATGTGACTGGAATAATAGTCACTGAACATTCAGCTTTGCCACTACAGGAATAAATTACATTTTAAAATAGATTTAAGTAGAAAACTTTACATTTCTTTCAATTGTGATCATATTTTATAATAGTACTGTTTTTCCCAAATGTTCGATCAAATATATGCAGCCCCGGTGAGCTTAAAACACTTCCTTCAACAACAACAAAAAAACTTTTGACCCCATTGGACAGTATGTAGTTTATGGATGGGTTTATCTGGAATGGATTATACCACAAAGAAAAATAAGCATGTCAACTGGTGGAACTGGTGACTTCAACCAGCACTTTCCATTTTTTGAGTCCAACACGCATCAGATGGTCCGTGAACGGACTGAGGGCGGTTCCTAGACTCTCAGTCTCTTGGGCAGTCATGGTTTTGTGTTGTTTTCAAACTGAAGCTGGATGGACTCACCTCTCGGCGCACCATACTGCACTCCTGTCTCTCCAGCAGGATGTTGAGTACCGTGGCCCACAGACCTCCTGAAATGTTCTGGCAACTCGCTGACAACGCCACGCACCCTCTCTCCAGCGAACTCAGAGCCGCGCCCACAGCCAGGCTGGCACATCGGACCTGGAGCCAGAACAATACACACACACACTTATGTTCAGACCCAGCACATGTGCTTGGCAGTGCTAACTGCCATGGGCTCTTTGGCGTGTAGCACTGGCACAAATTCGTGTTTGTCATGCCCATTATTTTCAGTGCTCAGCATCTGCTGAGCTGAGGGAGGCATGGACACGCACGGGTACTTGGGAAAACTATCCAGAATAGAAGGCCAAGACACACAAATCACTAAATAAGGTTGTCTTCAAAATTACAGACACGTACGTTTAATAAATGTACATTGTCTATGACTGCATTCAGTGCCAATGTACAGTCAATGTTAATTTGAGCAAACATGATGAATAAGTATTTAGCGGAGCCTTGAAAATCTAAAGCTATTCAAATTATTTTTGATCCATTTAAGGCCATGCCTTGATGTTTTAATGACATATTTTGACAGAACTTCGGTTAAGCATTGTCTGAATTTAAAGTCAATATAAAAGAAATTGTGGGTTGTTGATCAAATGCCACATACTATAAGACGACCATGGACTTTTGTCAAAACCAAGACTGTAGGTTATAATTTATATAAATGTATGGAAAAATATGTCAAGTTCTTTAACTGGCAGTGTTGTTAACTAAATCTAAACCTAAAAAAATATATTTTTGATAATTGGAATAAAGTTTAAAAAAAATATTAGATGAAAACTTGATAAATAACAATTTTGCCTTGGCAACTAACTGAAAACAAGTTCAAATACTAAATTATTTAAATGAAAAAGAAATTTAAAAAAAAAAAATTTTTTTGTAATATTTAAAATACAACAAATTATTTAAACTAAAAAAAAGAAATAAAATTTATGTTACATAAACTAAAATGAAAATGAAAATAGAAAACTAAAAGCTAATTCAAAATATTTCAAAAATTAAAAAATGTATTCCAAACTATTTATTATACCAAAACATTGTCAACTGTCACTGTCACCAACTGTGTTTGTTTTTCACAATTTGTTTTACAGTAATCAACTTTCGCTGTCAATATTTCAGTTTAATTGGTCCTAGGGTGTAAAACAAAAATTAATTATAATGTAAATATTAGATGAAACCTTAAATAACAAAAACTTGTTTTCAGTTAGTTGCCAAGGCAAAATTAGGTACTAAATTTAAACTGAAAAAGAAATAAAAATATTTTAATAAATTAATATTAAATTTAATATTTACAATGATATTATTATAATATTCAGAACCAAACCAACAAAAATGACCACATCACAAAACAAAATTACTAAAACGAACTAAAATTAAAAATGAAAACATAAAACTAAAGGCTAATTCATAATATTTATATGAAATGTATATCAAACTATTTATTATCCCAAAACACTGTCAACTGCTCATCATTATTATTATTTATTTATTTTTATTATTATTATTATTTTTTTTTTTTTCACAATTTTTACATTAATCAACTTTCACTGTCAATATTTGTCAATAAAGTGAATAATTATATAAATATTAGATGAAACCTTGATAAATAACAAAAACTTGTTTTCAGTTAGTTGCCAAGGCAAAATTAGGTACTAAATTATTTAAACTGAAAAAGAAATGAATGAATTAATATATATATATATATATATATATATATATATATATATATATATATTAATTAATACATATTTATTTTAATATTTAAAATGTAATAAATACATTTAAATTATTTAAACTGAAAAAGAATTAAAAATATTTTAATTAAGTAATACTAAATTTAATATTTACAATGATATTAATGTTTTATAATATTAAAAAAATAAACCAATAAAAATGACCACATCACATCACAAAATTACTAAAACAAACTAAAATTAAAAATGAAAATATAAAACTAAAGGCTAATCCAAAATATTTATTATACCAAAACGGTCAACTGTTCTTCATTATTTTGTTTTTCACAATTTTTACATTAATCAACTTTCACTGTCAATATTTCATTTTAATTGGTCCTAGGGTGTAACGCAAAATGAATAATAATATAAATATTAGATGAAACCTTGATAAATAACAATTAAGTACTAAATTATTTAAACTGAAAAAGAAATGAAAACATTTTATTTCATTAATATTATATTTAATATTTACAATGAAATTAATATTATAATATTCATATAATAAAATGACAAAATCACATTTACTAAAACAAACTAAAATTTAACGTAATAAGTTTAAGTTGAAAATTATTGAAAGAAATAAAAATGTTCATTAATATTAATTTTAATTTTTAAAATGTACTTAATATTACAATATTTATTCCTTTCAAAATAATGTTTACAATAATTAAACAATTTTGTCTTAAACAAAAATCAACATACAAAAAATGACAATGCAAACTAAAATAATAACAATAACAAAAATAATAGCAAAGACAATTATATAGAGTATTTGAACTTACTATATGACAAGAATTCTAAAATTAATTTAAGAGAAACCTTTTTAAAAATGTCCATTAATATATTTCCTGAATAAAAATGTCATCTAGTTTAAAAAAGGACATTCTATTAAAATGTTTTATCTTTCAAACAGTATTTCATGTCAACTATTCAAAACATTAGTGTATTTTAAATACACTGTATAGCTATAATATACATTTTACATGAAAGGTCTCACCTCAGGGTCTCGGTCCACCCATAGGGGAATTAACCAGGCCAAACCAAGCTGGGCGGCACTCTGCTCATCAGAACTCTGCTCACGGCCCAGAGACCACAAAGATATCCAGTCCTTAAAAAACACACAAACACTAAATAATGAAGTACTTCTGTACTGATGTAACATCAAAGCAAGTAACTACTGAAATTAATATTAAACAGATTTCCAGGAATAAACCGATATAATCGGCTAATCATATCCACTAAAAGACGTTTTAGCACCCCCTAGTGTCAGATTCAAACGACTAGACATAATGTCAACTGAATTGCCATTTCTGACCTCATTTTTACTTTCCTTCATCATCTCATGTGACAAATGAAGCAGGCAGATAACTGCATTTTTTGTCACTCCTTTGCCCATGAAGGACATCGAGTTTCCTCCCAAATCTACGTAGAAGGAAGAGATGACCTTGGAAGAGCAGACAAACAGAAACAGGATAATAAATAGCAGTCTGGAAAAATAAAATCTTCACAATGCGCCTGAGAGAGAAAGAGGCATTGTTTGCATTAAAGTCATTTGTGACTTAGTGTGATGTTAATGCAAAATGAATTAGATGCAACTGAGACACAGGTGGGCTGGTATAAAGTGATTCATGCTTAAGTGTTTGGGAACATCTTGAGTGTGAGTGTGTGTTTAATGTGTTCTGTCTGGATGAGAGCAACAGGACGTGTGTATAATCTGTGCAAAATATATTCTAGGGTGTAACTGAGGCACTTGAGCACATGTGTGTGTGCATGTGTGCATACTTCCAAGAGGCCGCTGAGGTACTTGAGGCAGAGTGTGTTTGGCTCCATGCTGGGTGTGTGTGTGCTCCAACCGGGCAGGGCGGTCACATGGGCCATGGTCCTGAGAGTGCGCTCTAAAGAGGGGAGGCCGTAGAAGCACGGAGCGTCGGACAAACGCAGGCACTGTAGCAGGCGCAGAGACAGTTCAGAGGCAAACGGTCCAGACAGAACCTCACACATCCTTAAAAACAGACGACAAATGCAAAGGAGTGAGAAACAGAATCATCATTATAGGATCTTTGCCTTAGTATAAAACACTATATACGTGGCCCTTCAAAAGTATGGAGTAAATAATAATAATAATAATAATAATAATAATAAAAACTACAGTATACATAAACTTAGCAAGGACTCATTAAATTGATCAAATATGTCAGTAAAGACAGTAAAATTTATGTTACAAATAAATACTTTATACAAATTTCTATTTCAAATAAATGTTCTTTTCAAAGAATCCTGAAAAACAAAATGTATCATGGTTTTCACAGAAATACTAAGCAGTAAAACTGTTTTTAACATTGATCATAACTTTTTTGAGCTGCAAATTAGCATATAATAATATTTTCTGAAGGATCATGTGACAAAGAACAGAGTAATGCTGCTAAATATTCAGGATTGCTACTACAGAAATAAATTAGATTTTAAAATATATTAAAATAGAAAACAAATATTTTAAACTATAATAATACTTCACAATATTACTGTTTTTATTGCATTTTGGGATTTAAAAAAAAAAATGCAGACTTGGTATGCATAAGAAACTTTAAACAAAAACCTTTAGTATAAGGAACAAAAGCATCAAAGAAATCCTTCCGACCCTAAACTTTTGAAAGGTAGTGTACAGTTTTAATTAATTATTTGTTAATTAATTATTCATTATTTTATATTATTTTATTTTTTATATTTTAATTTAATATATTATATTACATAATTTTTATATTTTATTTAATATTTTAATTTGTATTTCTTATTTAATTGTATATTTTGTTGTATATTTTATTTTATATTTTATATTTTTGTATATTTCATTTTATATTTTATGCTATTGTACATTTATTTTATATTTTATATTACTATATATTTTATTTTATATTTTATATTATTCTATAATTTATTTTATATTTTATATCACATTATTTTTGTTTTATTTTATTTCACTTCATTTTTTCATTTTATTTTTCATTGCATTTTATATTATTTATTTAACTTCATTTCACTTCATTTTATTTCATTTTTTCATTTCATTTTATTTTTGTTTTATTTCATTTCATTTCACTTCATTTTATTTTATTTTATTTCATTTTATTTTATATTTTGTATTATTATATATTTATTTTTATATTTTATATTATTCTATAATTTATTTTATATTTTATATCACATTATTTTTATTTTATTTTATTTCACTTCATTTCATTTCATTTCAAATTTACTTTAATTTAATTCATTTCACCTAAGGTCCAACCAACTACTTAAAGACCAGGGCTGGTAAACAAAAGGTTACACATTTGAAAGCCACAAAAAAAAAAACAAAAAAAAAACATCCTGCCTGTATGAATTTAAAGTAATATTTATTTGATATTATGTTTCATATTCATATTTCATGTTTCTACTTTACTTTCATTTTATATTTTATATTATTTTATTTCATTTTAAGCAAGATTTTTTTTTTTTAATTCTATAATTTTATTTAGTACATATATTACATTTTTAATTAATGCTTTCTATTCTTCATGCAACATCAAACCACTCGTTCATGCTGTTTTTCTAAAACACCTTTCTTGTATTATGAAGGATTACAAACGATTACAATATAGAAGCACCATAACAAGCACCTCAAACAAATGATACCTGTTAGATTGCTGTTCATAAACTGAAAATGTATGCAGGGAAATGTCTTAGTAGATCAGATTTGCATTACAGGGCCTTGAACATCAACAGCTAACAGTGGGAGTTTCCAATTTACGGATCCTTATGGAGTTTTCAGAAGAGTTATTCCATAAATAACAAAATTAAATCAAAAGCGTCATTAGATTTGTATTTCCCCCCAGATGGCAGGTAGAAGGAGAAGACTCCTAATGAGGATAGTAAAACATTTTATGCATGTACGGCAGAGAGAAAAGGAAGAGTGTTTTTGCAATAACAAATCTGCCTTGTCGGTCTAAATGGTTTCAATGAGTGTGTTTTGGGGAGCAAACAGATGTGACAGAGTGTTTTCGCACCCTCGCTAACCACAGGTGCACGCTACGCTCAATAGCAGCTATGGCTCTTGAATATACTCAATTTAATTAAATGCACAGCGGTTTCCAAACCAATCATCCTGTTAAAAAAATGAAAAACAGATCAAAGAGTGATATCATGCTTTCATAAAAAAGATAAAAAACTCTTTGCTTCCTGGGGCCGTGAAGCAGGGTTTAGCACGTTTCAGGCACATTGAGCTGTGGTTTGCATACGGATGAAGCAGGTTTGACCCCACAAAATCTTCATCTATACTAGCTGTACTACAGCTTGTTAATAAAACTTATTAACAAGACTTGAAATTGCGAACATTTTGGTCACATATGCTCCTACAGTTTCATCTGTGCAACTTCATAATATATATGGGAAATTTGTGCAAATACATGAAATGGAAACCACAAAATGTTCAGTAATTACTGATTCAGCGACCAGTCCACTATTCTATCCGACTTCATCTGTATATTCTTAACTTTTATGCAGATTTTAGATTCTAGTTTAATATTAGCTGTCAATCACTCCTTTGTCATGTGACAGGGAGCTTATTAGCATGCAACATAAAGAGCCGCTAAAAGAAGATGAAAAGAGCACACTTCTTTTGTAAAGCACCTGAAATTACAGAAAATGTAACACCTGGAGTTGGTGATGGTGATCATGTGGTGAATGTGGCTCCACCAGTGGAAAAGAAGGCTTACAGTTTTCGAAGAAAGTGGCTCTGCTATGAAAATAGCTCAATGCACTGCATTCACTGTAAAGCCTGTGGGACAGTGGTTGAAAGTAACACTGTGTTCACCACTGAATCCACACATTTTAAGTGTGAGAGCTTGATTAAACACAGGAGAGTGTCAAGCACAAGAAATGCTGGGACAAGTGTGTGACGAAGTATTCAGGATCAGGTTTGAATGTTGAAGTTTTTAATCATCTGAATTAAATCTGTTTCTGTATATGCAGTTAAGGTTATAGGTTTACATACACCTTGCAGAATCTGCAAAATGTTAATTATTTTACCAAAATAAGAAGGATCATACAAAATGCATGTTATTTTTTATTTAGCGCTGACCTGAATTAGACATTTCACATAAAAGATGTTTACATATAGTCCACAAAAGAAAATAATAGTTGAATTTATAAAAATGACCCTTTTCAAACTTTTTTTAATACTGTGTTGTTACCTGAACGATCCACAGCTGTGTTTTTTATGTTCCAACAATAACTGTATGATTTTGAGATCCACCTTTTCACACTGAGGACAACTGAGGGATTCATATGCAGCTATTACAGAAGGTTCAAACACTCACTGATGCTTCAGAAAAAAAAAAAAAAAAAAAACAACAATGCATGGGGTGAAAACTTTTGAACAGTATGAAGAGGTGTATATTTTTCTTATTTTCCCTAAATATCTATTTTTTTTTTCATATAGCACTGCCTTTCAGAAGCTACAGAAGATACTTACATGTTTCCCAGAAGACAAAATAAGTTAAATTTACCCTGATCTTCAAATTTAAAAGTTTTCACCCCCTGACTCTTACTGCATCGTGTTTCCTTCTGAAGCATCAGTGAACGTTTAAACCTTCTGTAAAAGTTGCATATGAGTCCCTTAGTTGTCCTCAGTGTGAAAAGATGGATCTCAAAATCATACAGTCATTGTTGGAAAGGGTTCAAATAGGAACTATATGTAAACGTCTTTTATGTGAAATATCTTATTCAGGTCAATACTACATAAACAATAACATGCTCCCTCTTATTTTGGTAAAATAATTAACATTTTGCAGATTCTTTGAGGTGTATGTAAACTGCTGGCATGCAGTGGAATAATCAATGGCACACAAGCAACAGGGAAAAATGCATACCGATGCACATTTTCCATAACTGCAGATATGTGCAGTGTAAATTGCAATTTGAAAACATAAAGTAAACGCAGCTATTATCACACGGCCTGTTAGGAGTTCATTACTGCGCAGACTCTGGTCCCAATTATGTGCAATATGTCTGCGTCCTATTGGCGAGTGAAGGTGCTTCGTCCAACTTTTTTTACAGTCTACAAATTATATATGAAATACAATGATTATGAGAATAAAGTTGAAATACTTCTAGAATAAAGTCGAAAAGTTTCAAGAATAAAGTTGAAATGTTTTGAGAATAAAGTCAAAATATTTCAAGAATAAAGTCATAATATGAGGATAAAGTCGTACTATTTCAAGAATAAACTCGAAATGTTTTGAGAATAAAGTCGAAATATTTTGAGAATAAAGTGAAAATATTTCGAGAATAAAGTTGAAATGACAAGATTAAAGTCAAATTACGAGAATAAAGTTGAAATATTTCGAGAATTAAGTTGAAATTATAAAAATAAAGTCAAAATTACGAGAACAAAGTCAAAATTACGAGAACAAAGTCGAAATGTTTTGAGAATAAAGTCAAAACATCTTGAGATTAAACTCAAAATTCGAGAATTAATTCGTAGCAGTTATGAGATTAAAGTTATAATATTGTGAGAGTATATTCTAGCCTACTGCTCATGCATGTGGCCCGTATTGGGAGCACCTGGAGAAATTCCAGTCTCAGCTGACAAATTCTGTTAGTTTTATAGCAAAAGACAAACCATATGTCTTACAATAATGTGATTTTAAGCTCGTTAATTTTTGCCATATATAGGTGTTTTGCAAAATTGCCGCATTTCCATTAGGCATATTTTCAATTCGCAATTTCATTTTGCACAATTTTGAAGGGTAACGGAAATCCAGCTATTATCACACAGCCTGTCAGGAGGAGTTTTGAGGATTAACCTATGCTAGTCTACAGATGTGTAGCTGAACTGTAGTGTTTTATGGTAGTGTATAATTGAATTGTATTATAGCATAACAGTTAATCAAGAAAATTGGTTAAAAGTTTCATTTTTGTAGTCTTCAAACAGGACTCAGGTGCCACAGTGTGGTTCTGTTCTATAGATAGAGAAATCCAATGGTTCACTGCATGTGTTAAAGAATAGGAGTGAGTCAGTAAGTGTGAGTCTGTCGCTAAATGAGTCAAGAGAGTCATTTTGTGTGTGTGAGAATGACTCACTCAATGTGCCTGAGTTGTGACTCATTATCCTGCGTTCGTGTCACCCACCGCTGAGTGTGTGTGTGCGTTACCTGTCAGAAATGTGTGTCATTCGAAGCAGCAGTGTGTTGAAGAGGCCTGTCAGTTCTCTCTGTAGCCGGTGACTGAGGTGGGCCTGAAGCTTGTCCGCTTCCCCCTGTGACTGGATCTGTGTGTGGGTCTGCGCTTCTCCACTCAGCAACAAGTTCAGCAGGGTGTGCGACTCCTACACACACGAACACACAGGTACTTGACAATGTGATCTGTCAATTACGGCTATCGGATACCTCTAGATTCAGCTGAACGCAATTTGATGACAACAACCTCATTTGCCACAACTAAAAATACTAGCTTTTTTACAAATTCCTCATTCAGAAACACTAGAAATCATAACCCTGCTATGTTTTACCTATAAATTTGCACAGTGTGGACTAAGTACATTTTAAAGGAGTAGTCCACTTACAGAACAAACAACAATTAACAAATAATTTACTTACCCCCTTGTCATCCAAGAAGTTCATGTCTTTCTGTCTTCAGTCGTGAAGAAATTATGGTTTTTGAGGAAAACATTTCAGAATTTTTCTCCATATAATGGACTTCATTGGTGCCCCGATTATAAAACTTCCAAAATGTAGTTTAAATGCAGCTTCAAAGGGCTGTAAACGATCCCAGCCGAGGAAGAAGGGTCTTATCTAGCGAAAGCGATCTGTCATTTTTTTCTGAAAATAAAAATGTGTATACTTTTTAAGCACAAAACCTTGTGTAGCACAGGCTCTGTGATGCGTGTTCACGTACTATTGAATCACGTCGGAAGGTCACGACGAACGTAAGCAGAACCACAGCCGCAGTGTTTACAAAGTGACACGCAAAGACTAAGAAAGTGCAAGTAAGTCAAACGCTGTTTACAAACAAAAAGGTACAACGATGTCGGATGATTCTGAAGTTGTAGGAGTTTTTCGACATACTCTACCTTTTTGAGCCGGAGTACACAGACGATAAACTTAGATGTGATTCGTAGTAGTGATGGAAAGTTCAGATCATTTTACCGTTCAGCAAAATGACTGAATCTTTTTTCGAGTCATTTCGTTCATTTTAGCAAAATCAGCATCACGTGACAGCCCCATAAGGTGAACGAAAGACTCGAAAAACCCAAAGATTCGAAACAGGTGAACTAATTCTAGTACAGAATCTAATAGGATGTTGCGCATCCGCGACTGAACAAATCACTCCCCGAGACGACTTGTTCTTCCCGAGTCACATTAAAGATTCGTTCAAAATGAACGAATCGTTCAAGAACGACCCATGGACACGCATCCCAGAGCCTGTGCTACACAAGCTTTTGTGCTTAAAAAGTATACAAATTTTTATTTTTCGAAAACAATGACTGATCGTTTCGCTAGATAAGACCCTTCTTCCTCGGCTGGGATCGTTTAGAGCTCTTTGAAGCTGCATTTAAACTGCATTTTGAAAGTTCAAATTCAGGGCACCAATGAAATCCATTAAAAGGAAGGAAAGGAAAGGACGTGACGTGGCCAAGTATGGTGACCCATACTCGGAATTTGTGCTCTGCATTTAACCCATCCAAGTGCACACACACAGTAGTGAGAAGTGATCAAACACAAACACACACACACACACCGTGAACACACACCCGGAGCACACCATACTGCTATCGCTGCGGCGCCCGGGGAGCAGTTGGGGGGTTGGTGCCTTGCTCAAGGGACTCACCTCAGTCGTGGTATTGAGGGTGGAGAGAGCGATGGATAACCATCAACCATCGATCAAAAACCATAATTTCGTTACGACTAAAGACAGAAAGACATGAACATCTTGGATGACAAGGGGGTGAGTAAATTATGTTGTTTTGGAAGTGGACTTCTCCTTCAGGCATGTGATTGGCTAAGGACAAAAAAGCAGGAAAATATACTAAGACAACCCCCCCCCACGCCGATCAAACTGGTGGCGGATCTATATGGATAGTAAAGCAGGACCCATAACAACTTATTTGAACAAAAAAATACATTGTAATTTATTTAACATGCAACTTTTTTTTTGTACAGTATGACACATAACAACTTATTTGGTGGATGTGTAACAGTGGGAATCAAAAGCAAGTGTCTTGTCCACTGCTCCATCACCACCTCTCTCTATAACAACAACCATGACAAAAAAATTTATTTTAACTTATTTTTGTACACATATTTTAACTTATTTTTGTACACTCTGTGGGTAGTAACTACAGTACTGGTACAACAGTATTTTCTTTAGCGGCTATAGAAAACCATTCCCTTCCGTTCCCTTTAGTTACTGTTGCTATGTCCGACAAGCGACGCATAATATAATAAAATATTGAATGGGAATATACGCTGCACTTGACCTATCACTACAAGACGACTCGACAGATTCGGCAGCATTCATTCGCGGAAAAATCATTAGGCCTACATAGTCTACATGTAGATTCCTTTAAATGTTAAGGGGAAGATTAAAAAAGAGAAACTGGGTCTGTGAATTCAATTCTCACAGAATCACAATTGAATTCACAATTGAATTCATATCTTGCTACTCAGTCAGAATCTCATTAACCTGGAGTCCCAGTCTCTGTCACAATAATCATATAGGCTATGTGATGTTTTAGGCCTATTTTGCAGACATCCATTTAAAATGTAGGCAATGGCTTATAAAGAACCTTTTTTCCATATCCACTTAGGTTTCTCAGCTTGCACTCTAGCATTTGTGTGGTCCAGGTAACGTTAGCTTTGCATAAAAAAATGGTTATCATTCGCATGGCTACTTTTACTTGAGTAAAGAAGTTAAATCAGTACTTCTACTTTTACCAGAGTATTTTTTAACACATGTCAATGTTAGTACAGAAGTACAGTATCTGTACTTCTACTTGAGTACGAGAAGTGAGACGGACTATTTTCTTTAGCGGAAGCAATATAAATCGTTTTTAAATCAATAAACTCCTTTTAAAATCAATATTTTGTGTCAAATTATTGATTTATTTTGTAGGTAGCCATGTAATAAGCGGGATAATGTAGAGTTTGTCTTACATGTGCTTCATGAGGCACACACGCGCGGTCTCTTGCTCTCCCTCCCTCTGTCATGCACAGTGGTGGACGAAGTACACAAGTTGAGTACTTGAGTAAAAGTACAGATACGTATAATAAAATATTACTCCAGTAAAAGTAAAAGTGCTCCTCTTTCAATTTTACTTGAGTGAAAGTACAAAAGTACCCGATTTTTTATGTACTTAAGTAAAAAAGTACTGATAGATTTATTTTGCAATTTTATATAGGCTACTTAATTGAATTTTATATTAGCACATATTTTTTTTAGAATCCTACTGCTCAAAATACCTGGGATTTTCCCAAAAAATACATTTTTGTTGTTGATGTACCTGAGAGAAAACAGATTTGACCATCAAATTTTCACCAGTAAGAAAAAAGTTTTAAAGCTTGTTTTGCATAACGTCACAGTTATATATGACATGAGAATAAGGCCTGAAGTTAGCAAGAACATTTTAAGGAAAATGTAATTATATTTTCATATAGTGATTTTTTTCCTTTCAAATATTATCTGTGTAAAAACACCCCTGGCCCAATGCCCCCAGAGGGCATCACTTTCCACTTTGATAATTACTGTAGTTACCATGTTCTGAGCATGACCCCCTTTCTTTTTCTCTCAGATGTAATCCATCTATGTGGTTAAATAAAAATATGTGGAGATTTTAGAATATGTGGATCTAAAAAGTCTCTCAACTTAGCACCAGCAAGCAGCTAGACAGTTAGCATCAGCTAACAATATTTACTTATTTTCAGTATGGTTATGAATAAACATTCATATCTGTCTACTCTTGCTGATCCAAACAATATAAAAAATTATACGGTTGCTAAACAATATAAAAACAGACGTCACGTAGGGCTTCATGTGTAGCATTTTAATAAAACTGCTAACATTACATCAGCGAGGAATATGAACGTGCAGGAGTTTTTTATTTAAGCTGTTATTTAAATTTTTCGTTTTTGATGTGTCTGAATTCAAGCATTTCACTGCGCTTAAACAGATCACCCTTTACAGCAGATGTAATTCACAAACAACGGACAGCTTTGACCTAAATATGATTTTCAGTTATAATAATTAATCCTAAAATTCGCAGCATCAGTCGCGCGCGCACAAGATCTCCCGGTTCTTACTTGTGAATTCAGTTGACTGGAGACTCGCTCTAAACGGATCATTTGAATCAATGAGTTGTCGACTCGAGAACAGCTGCAATCGGATCATTCCAATTCGTGAATGAATCGTTTGGTGCGATTGGCGAATCAATTTAACAGCTTCATTGAAAAGAATCAGTTTATTCATGAATCAGACACCGCTTGTACGTCTCAGAGCACGTGATATATTATAAGGAGTAACGATATGTTTTATGAAATGTAGTGAAGTAAAAAGTACGATCTTACGCTTTGGAATGTAGTGAAGTAAAAGTGAAAGTTACTCAAAATAAAACTACTCCAGTAAAGTACAGATACTTGAAAAATGTACTTAAGTACAGTAACGAAGTACAGCTACTTCGTTACTGCCCACCACTGGTCATGCACGCGCTACGCGGTTTGGAGCACAGTCTCTGTCTCGCGGGCGCACTCACTCCCTCGCTCTAGATTCCGGGAGAAACTATTTGCGGTCATCAGATTCAGTGAGCTATATATTTAATATAATAATTAAAATATAATTATTGATTTTTCATTAGACTATTTTTTGGTGCCCCCTCAGCACTCGGTACCCTACGCACAGTGCGTGATGCGCGTGGCGGGAGCGGCAGCGCTGAATGAACCTTATTGAAAAGTGTTAACTTACCATCTTATCAGTTAACGGTTAATAATCGGATAATGATTTGCGGTTGTCGGCTGGGAAAATTAACCGAAATGAGCGACTGAGGTAACTTACACTGCGCAGCAGGGAGCTTGATTGACAGGTGATCTGACCAATCATACTTCGCCAGCCGCCATTTGCGAACGGTCGCAAATACGTCCTTGTTGATACTTGGAAAGGAAGGAAAAATGCATCTCTTTGCCATCTGACGTGTCGCCCGGTGTGGCCCTGTTGCTCGGGGACGGCGATTGTGGTTCCGTCCCGGGTTACCATGGTGACGACTGTGCGATGCCCCACAGATCTGCATGATTCACATAGGTCACATTTTCAGGTCGAAAAATCCGGAATTCCGGATTAATCCGGAAAAATCACATCCCTGCTCCTTTAAGCCCAAAGTATACCTCGGTCTGCTACCTAGATATCTGTGTGGTCCTTCAGTCTATTGGATTTTTTTCAAAAAGTGATAGCAAATTCCTCTTCATTAAGCCGCCCAATTTGAGCAATCATTCATGTCTAAAAACTAATGATGCAGGATGGGTTACAATTCAAAATTTAGTGTAAAGGAATATTAATAAGCATGTGCTTGCTTAGGCTCCACTAAAAAAAAAAAGAAAAAAAGCACTGTAGTGCCTGTGTTTCATTTAGACAGCACAGATGTTGGAGAAACACTCCAGCGACTGTGGATGCCCTCTGCATTTCACCACCTCCCCCACCAGGCGTTTCATCAAACCCAGCGTTTTCTGTGGGGCGTCAAGGCAGGTTTGTTTGCATACATACACATTAATGTGAGGTGAGGCAGGAAGAGACTTTTAAGAAATAAAACCATTCATCCCCAGTGTGAGAAACAAAAACAATGACAGCTGATGAACGGCTCTCCTTTACGAGCGTTAATATGATATTAATGTATTTATATTGCTCCGCAGTGTGATTTATTTCAGTTCTTCTTAATAAATACACCACACTGTGTTCATCTGAGGCAGGAGGGCAGACTAATTTAATTACCAAGGTACAATAAGTCTTTATTGTTTTATGAGGCCTCCAAAGTAATCTAGGAGAAATGCAGGCCCTCATCCATAACAGATTCAACACGGCTGTGGTTACCTGGTTTAGGAGTAATTCTAAGAGCCATTTTAGATCCTGGTGGTCCAGTTCAGACTGGTTCTGTTTGAAGAAGGTGTTGAGGAATGACACAACGTCCACCAAGAGCCTCTCGTCTTGACGGCAAGCTGGACGTACCATCAGAAATCTGTCAGATTAATAATAATAATAAAAAAAAAAAGTGTTTACTCTATCATTCAAATGTTTGGAGTTGGTAAGATTTTTTATGTTTTTGAAAGAAATGTCCTACCAAGGTTGTATATTTTTGAGTAAAAATATATTAAAACAGTAAAATTGTGAAATACTGTTACAAATATGCACTTACACTTTATATATACTTACATATATACACAAAGGTGTAAAATGTTAGTAGTTATTACTAAATATTTATTTCACTTTTAACTGTGTGCATTCTCTGGTTGCGTACATGCACTGCATTGTATTACAGTTTTATTTATATTAACATTATACTACTAAGATTTTTAATATTAAGTCTCTTATGCTCACAAAAACTGTATTTACATTATCATCAAAATATTTTGATGTTTTTTTAAGACGTCTACTATTTCAAAGATATACAATTTGTCTATTCAAATATATTTTAAAAATGTAATTTATTTCTGTGATTTCAAAGCTGAATTTTTGCATCATTACTTCAGTCACATGATCCTTCAGAAATCATTAAAATATGCTGATTTGCTGATCAAAAAACATGTATTATTATATTGAAAACAGCTGAGAAGATTTTTTTCAGGTCTCTGAAAATAAGTTCAGAAGAACATTATTTATCTGAAATAGAAATCTTTGTAACATTATAAATGTCTTTATCATCACTTATGATCAATTTAAAGCATCCCTGCTAAATAAAAGTATTCATTTCTATAATTTCTTCCCAATAAATAAATAACTAAATAAATAAATAATAATGACTCCAAGCTTTTGAATTGTATAAAGCTTTTTATTTCAGATAATGCTGATCTTTGGATCTTTCTATTCATCAAAGAATATTGAAAAAAATGTCCTCAACTGTTTTAAATATTGATAATAATAATAAAAATGTTTCTTTAACAGCAAATCAGCATATTAGAATGATTTCTAAAGGATCAGGTGACACTGAAGACTGGAGTAATGATGCTGAAAATTCAGTTTTGATCACAAAAAATAAATTACATTTTAAAATATATTCATATGGACAGCACTTATTTTAAATAGTAAAAATATTTCACAATATTACTGCTTTTGCTGTACTTTGGACCAAATAAATGCAGGCTTGGTGGGCAGAAGATAATTCTTTAAAAAAATATTAAAAATCTTACTGTTCAAAAACTTTTGACTCGTAGTGTACTTGATCAAAAATGCAGTAAAAATTGTGACAAAGTAATATTGCAAAAAAATGTCACAATTTAAAAGAACGGTTTTTATGTAAATATATTTAAAATTTCATTTATTCCTGTGATGGCAAAACAGAATTTTCAGCATCATTACTCCAGTCTTCAGTGTCACATCATCCTTCAGAAATCATTCTAATATGCTGATTTGGTCCTCAAGAAACATAATACATTATTAGGGTTGTGTAGCTTATTATTTTTTTCAGGATACTTGGATAAATAAAAAGTTCAAAAGAACAGCATTTATTTGAAAGCAAAATCTTTTGTAACATTGTAAATATCTTTACTGTCACTTTTGATCAATTTAATGTATCTTTAAAAAAAAAAAAAAAAACAAAAGAAACACATCTGACCTTAAACTTCTGAATGGCACTATATTTAGTTTCCCGTAGCACCAGTGTCATTTCTAAGCTCTATTTTGCCGAAGATAAAACATTGTTCCGCTTTGTGTCTGAATGTGTCAGCTCATTCATTGTTTAGGGCTGTGATATGCTGGTGCACTCCATCAAACTCATGCAAAGTCATTCCTGGTGATCACAAATCACAAATCTAGAGACAGAGAAAACAAATCAATAGATCACACACAAAGCGCTAACCTCTCTACAGCATTGTGCCAGCTCAGGGTTTGCAGGATGTTCTTGCTACTCTGTGCAGTGGATTTGAGTGCAAGCCGGTCAGCGAGGAGGTACAGGTGCATCCTGGTCATGGCAAAGGTCACGGTGCTGTGGGAGCTCGCGTCACGAACCGCATGAACACAGTCCTGTAGTCCGGACCTTAAGTTGCTTATTCTTAAGATCACCGCCTGAGATTTGGACAGCACCAGATCACCATGAAACCTTAAAAATAAAAAAAATAAGAGTTAAAAAGTTTAATCGGTCTGATTTATTGCACAAAGCTATCATGTTGCTTCAGAAGATTTCACACAGTTTTACACAGGTGGTCACCATGAACTGTTAATGTACTGCAAGTGTTACATAAAGATCATTCAAAGTAAATAAATAACATTTTCCTTCCACAGATAAATAACACCATACATTGGGATGACAGTAAATAATGACAGAATTTTCATTTTTTCATTTATTTCTTTAAGGAGGCCAGACAGGTTTACTGCCAGCAGATCTTTAATCATTTTAATCCTGGTTACAAAACAACAGCTGCTGCGTATTAAAATGACATTCGTCCTACAACGTAAATTGTATGCTGCAAAAGTTTCTGAATAGTTTAACAACGAAAGCCATCTATCTTAACTTTTAAGACGACCCAAACGTCTAGTGTGCAATACAAATTTTAGTGCTTAAAAACAATTAAATAAAACTGATTTGTATTAAACTGATTTGTTAACATTAGCAAACGCATTAGCTAACAATGAGCAATATATTTTTAAAGCATTTATTAATCTTTGTTAATGTTAGTTAATAAAATATAATAGTACACCGTTTGTTTACTTTAGTTTACAGTGCATTAATTATTCTTAACATTTGCAGCTTTTGATTTTAAAAATCTATTAGTAAATGTTAAAATTAACATCGACATATTCATATATTCTGCAGACGTATTGCTCACAGGGTTCGTACAGATACTGTAAAATGAAATTCCAGAACTTTCAAGAACTTTTTAAGCACTACTTTTTGGATTTTCGGGGATTTCAATCAGAGATCTCACTTATTAAACAATGTCTTCTCTTTCAAATTCTAAAAAAAAGAGAAATAAAAATACACTAATAAAACAAAATGGCAAAAATAAAGCAAAGCACATGCAAAGTATTACTAAAGAATTACAAAGTATACTGCACTTTTACTATAGTAGAACCAACTATAGTACTGTAGTTAATTAAGGGATTTGTATTTGTTTATACTTTCTTCTTTCTTAGTTTGGCTTTTATAATGGTACTGCCTTAGTTGTTTGATATTTTCTACTGTTTAAGAAAAAAATCAGATTTGTGAAAAGACTCCGAAATTATAATTTGAAACAAATGATTCACCATACACGCTCAAAGTCCTGAACTGAATCAAATGAATCGCGACCTGCGCTCCGAAGTTCTGATCTAAAGCAAAAGCTCCAAAGCTCTGATCTAAATTGAATGATTCACAATTCATGCTCTGAAGTCCCGTTCTGAATAATGATTTGCGAACCACCATTTCAGACTGGGACTCGGAGCATGGATTGTGAATCATTTGATTCAGATCGGGACTTCAAATCGCGTATAGCAAATCATTTGATTTGTATCATTCAATTCTCGAAATGATTCACAAACCTGTTCCAATCTAAATCAAATGATTTGCGATATGCGCTCCAAAGTCCCGACATGATTCACATGATTTGTGACCCATGCTCCGACATTCCGATCTAAAGCTAAAGATTCACAAACTTGCTCCAAAATTCCAATCTGAATTAAATGATTCGCGATTCACATGCTGAAGTCCCGATCTGAATAATGATTCGCAAACCATCATTTCAGATCAGAACTCAGAGCGCATATCGCAAATCATTTGATTTAGATCGGGACTTCAAATCGCGTATAGCAAATCATTTGATTTGTATCATTCAATTCTCGAAATGATTCACAAACCTGTTCCAATCTAAATCAAATGATTTGCGATATGCGCTCCAAAGTCCCGACATGATTCACATGATTTGTGACCCATGCTCCGACATTCCGATCTAAAGCTAAAGATTCACAAACTTGCTCCAAAGTTCCAATCTGAATTAAATGATTCACGATTCACGTGCTGAAGTCCTGATCTGAATAATGATTTGCAAACCTTCATTTCAGATCAGAACTCAGAGCGCATATCACAAATCATTTGATTTAGATTGGGACTTCAAATCACTTATCGCAAATCATTTGATGTGAATCATTCAATTTGCAAAATGATTAATAAACCCGTTGAGAACTAAATCAAATGATTTGCGATACTGTGCACCAAAGTCCTGAACCAAATCAAATGATTCGCAAACCCACACCCAATCCCGATCTGAATCAAATGATTTGTGACCCACACTCCGAAGTTTCGATTTAAAGCAAAAGATTCACGAAACCTACTCAAAAGTTCCAATATAAATCAAATGAATAATGATTCAAGAATCAACATTTCAGATAAAGACTCGGATCGGATCGCGAATCATTGGATTTAGATTGGGACTTTAAAACATGTAAAGCAAATCATTTGATTTGAATCATTCAATTTGTTAAATGATTTACAAACCCATTTCGATCTAAATCAAATGATTTGCGATATGCACTCCAAAGTCCCAAACTAAATTAAATGATTCACAAACCTGCACCAGAGTCCCCATCTAAATCAAATGATTCGTGACCCACGCTCCGAAGTTCTGATCTAAAGCAAAAGATCCACAAACCTGCTCCAAAGTTCTAAATCAAATGATTCACGATTCACGTTCCAAAGTCCCGATCAGAATAATGATTCGCAGTCAATGATCGAAGTCACGATTTAGAATCAATCGAGGCAGTTCTAGCGTAAATGACTCAATTGATTTGGTTCATCTGTTCCTCTTTTCACGTCTTTAGCAAAAGCATTTTATTGCTTACTCAGGGAATTGTCAACTGAAAGTGTCAAGGGATGTTATTTGAATTGTGTGAAAAGATATGTACTTTTTGAAAAAATTAAGCACTTATTTCATAAATGTCTTTCAATAATTTAAACACTTTTCAAGTACCTCTTCAAGAATATTGCTAAAAGAATCATTCTTGGTTTTCCAGGCCTTAAATTTCAAAAAGTCAAATTCAAGTACTTTAAGCACCTTGTACGATCCCTGTGTTCATTTTTATTTCATGGTTTGAACTAATGTTTACAAATGAAACCTTAATGTAAAGTGTTGCAAATGAAATTATATATTTTTTAAATCCCTGAAACCCCAAAACAAACTTACTCAGGTACATCACTCCTAAAACCCCCCAGATGCTCCAGCAGTCCATCAATCCCAGAATGCCATGCTGTGTTCCAGGTGATCTGCAGTGCTTCCCAGGCAGGCTTCAGACTCAGCAGGTCTGAGTACGGAGGAAGAACTGAACAGTAGGGACTCACTGCATGGTGTGAAGGAGCTTGAAATGGCAGATTATACCTGAAAGAAATGATGAGGTAATGCATTTTATATACAATTAATCTGTCAAATAATAAGTGAATCACCATTTAATTTACCCATGACACCTCTGAAGGTAAGGTTATGGGGAAATTAAACAGCCATTTCTTTTAACGCACAGCTAGAATGTCGAAATGGATGTGATTTACCTCCGTGTAATGGCAGCAGGCAGTGAGAAAGAAGACAGGCCTGTGTCTGAGCCAGCTTTATCAGTCCTGATCAAGGAACAAAGATGTTAAATGTAACATGAACTGAAACATTCTGGCTTTATCATATGCTTTTGTCTCTATTCTATCACTAAATACTCAATTCCGAATCTGTAAGACCTTTATTCATCTTCAGAAAATAAACCAAGATATTTTTTTAAACATCATATTTTAACAGTATCCATACTACCTTTCTGAGCCTTGAATGTGTCTGTTTTGTCACTGTCTATGCAGGGTCAAAAAGATCTTGGATTTCGTCAAAAATATCTTAATTTGTGTTCCAAAGATGAACGAAGGTCTTACAGGTTTGGAATGACATTATTACTTACTTATAATTATAACAGTGTAATCAATTAGCATTTGTTATCTGATATGGTTTTACATGTTGACCAATGGAGTGCAAGATAATACAACAAAGAAAACATACCAAACATCCATTCTTGCTATTTCATCAAACAGCAGAATGCACATCAATGCGGCAGCTTCGCTCAAATCACCCTGCTTCTCCTTTATCAGCAGAGATGCTTAAAAAGATGCAAAAAAATTTTGAATTACCAAGACAACAATCGTTTAAATGTACAAAAGTGTCAAAGCATGAACTGCACAGTATATATACAAATTAAAAGCAGTTTTGGCATACTAGCTAAGAGATTTAAAGGGCCACATCCTGAGAGCAAGGTCAAATAAAACATGAAAACAAAACTATAACAGGGAAAGCAACACAACTCATCAATTATAGACAAAAAGGGCTTGAGCTAGAAAAACAAATTTTACATCACCATACTCTAGGCAATCACAAACATTCACAAACAGCATATCAGGGAGCTCCACTTGGAAATGCTTATAAATGTCTGGACATTTGGGGTACGCATAAAAATTACATTTGCCTTTTGTGAAATGTTTTAGAAAACTGGAAGGAGAGTGTCAATTGCTCTGCATTTTCAGCAGTAAATATAAAAGTAAGCAAAGAATGCAATTGCAAGCAGAAATTAAAGGGATAGTTCACCCAAAAAAGAAAATTAGCCCATGATTTACTGTGCATGTGACTTTCTACTTTCAGATGAATACAATCTGAGTTACATTAAAGGGGTCATCGGATGCTAAGTTCACTTTTACATGTTGTTTGAACATTAATGTGTGTTGACAATGTATGTACACATCTACCCTATAATGATAAAAATACATGCAGTGGTTTTTAATTAATCTGTAAAAATAATATCCCCTTTTTCAAATCGAGCCATTCTCAGATGCCTGTCGTAGTGGCGTCACACCCACAGAGACCGCTCCCATGATAGCTGATTGACATGAGCATTTTACCTCAGATCATCTGTAACAGTCCGCCCTTTTTGTTTTGATGCAGGAGCAGGGATGTAAGTTAGACAAGAATATCTGCGATTGAGCTGTTGTGTTGCTGGATGTAATAATGAACGTAGTGGTCGTCATTTACTCCCGACATCTGAGTCACTGAAGATGCAGTGGATTACATTTGTTTGTGAAGGGAATGCGCCTCCCAATCTACTTATATCTGTTTATGTTCGCGTGAATCATTCGTGATCCAGCTTCACTTACAGCAGAAGTGAGTATAAGGGTTTTTTTTATGAATCTTTGAGATCGCCTTTCCTAATAATGTGCTAGTTAGCAAGTTTAGTGGCTAAATGCGGCTAAAGTAAACAGGCTCGTCACTCCACAGAGAGAAGAGGGGGTGGGGCGAGCACAGCTCATTTGCATTTAAAGCCGCCTCGACCAGAATGAGATGATTTTTGCAGAGCTCATTTTGGCAAGGTAAAAAGAGTGTTGTTTTACACAACGATTGAGAATTTTTAACCAAAGTATATTATAGATTTTTCATTAAGACCCTAAAGAATCATATCAACTTGTGGAAAATGGGCATCTGATGACTCCTTTAAAAAAAATGTCCTGGCTCTTCCAAGCCTTATAATGGCCATGAATGGCTGTTGAGATTTTGAAGCCAAAAAATGGAAACACCCATCATTAAAAGTACTCCACGTGGCACCACGGGGGTTAATAAAGGCTTGCTGAAGCGAAGCAATGCGTTTGTGTAAGAAAAATACCAAAATTTTAAACTTTATTAATCGCAATCTCTAAGCTTTTGCTGCTTCGATTTTTTTGACACCCGTTTACTGCCATTAAAAAGTTTGGAAGAGCCAGGACATTTTTTAATATAACTCTTAAAGAAACACTTTACAACAATTTTCCAACTCTCCTATAGTTAAACAGTTGAGTTTTACCATTTTCGAATCCATTCTCAGCCGATCTCCGGGTCTGGCGGTGGCACTTTTAGCATAGCTTAGCATAGATCATTGAATCTGATTAGACCGTTAGCATCTCACTCAAAAATGACCAAAGAGATGACCAAAGAGTTTAGATATTTTTCCTATTTAAAACTTGACTCTTCTGTAGTTACATTGTGTACAAAGACGAAAAATGAAAAGTTGCGATTTTCTTGGTCGATAAGTCTAGGAACTATACTCTCATTTCGGCGTAATAATCAAGGAACTTTGCTGCCGTACCATGGGTGCAGCAAGCGCACTGATATTATGCAGCCGTCAACTTTTCAGGCGCTGCATAATATCATTGCACATCTATGCTAAGCCATGCTAAAAGGGCTACCGCCAGACCCGGAGATCAGATTCGAAAAAGTAAAACTCTAACTCTAGGGGAGTTGGACAATGAGCCTATTTTCAAAAAAAGTGGAGTGTTCCTTTAAAGAAGAAAATCATATACATCTAGGATGGCTTGAGAGTGAGCAAACCATGGGGCAATTTTCATTTTTGGGTGAACTATCCTGTGGCCAAACACACCAGTAGACTTTGTGATGCCAAGTAAACGCATAGATCTGTGCTGTCACAAAATGTAATGAGTTTTGTTTGCATGTTTGAAAGAAGATATGTTGCTTAGAACTATTGATCAGTATGTGTTGCTGACTTCAAACTTTGCTAAAACCCTTAGGGCATGGTGGGAATGAAGATTAGTTTAAAAATGGCCAATAAGTTGTTTGTGAGTGTTGAAATGGTTATGAAATTCAAATATCCAATTACTCATATTTATGAGTTTTGCTGTGCAGGTGGTCTAAGCTAATATTGTAAAAGATTGCAGAACTTGAAAACATGGCAGTCAAGCCTTCACAAACACATGGAGATGAATCATGATTTTATTTTCCAAAATACGCCAGTTTTAGGTAGTGTAATGACATTTCGATTAATAGGTGATGCTATCACCAATAAGATATGATGAAAATGACATCTAGCAAGTATTGGTTTAATAAGAAAAATAATTAAACATGTTCTCACATCCTGTTTGGCAACCATGCCATCAAATGTGTTGATGTGTTAAGCACACAGTATTTGCTAACTCAAAAGACTTTAATAACACTGCCATAGACTGGAGATGTTTAAAGCACGTATGTTGAAATGTTGAAGTTTCAAAAATGTTTCTGAAGGAAAAGTAGTGAAAAGTATACAGCGCTGCCTAAACATTTGTGAGAATTTTCTTTATAATTTTTTATATTTTTGCATAAATATGTCCAAAAAGTTAATCAGATTTTCACACAAATAAGATGAAAATATATAGTCTGTCATTTATTTGAGAAAACTGGTCTAGTGTTAAATATCTGTGAGTTGCAAAAGTATGAGAATCTCTAGGATTAGCAGTTAATTTTAAAGTGAAATTAGAGTCCATTTGTTCAGATGTGTTATCAGTCAATAGGCTGACTATCAGGTAACAGTGTAAGCCCTGTTTTAATTAAATAAGAGGAATCGATTAAAGTCTGATCATGTTTGTGGAAGTGAATCATGGCATGAACAAAGTAGATCTCTGAGAACCTCAGAAAAAGAGTTGGACTCCACAAATCCACAGTCAGCCAGATTGTTCACAAATGGAGGAAATTCAAGACCACTATTACCTTCCCTAGGAGTGGTTAACCAACAAAGATCACTCCAAAGCAAGACTTGTAATAGTCTGCAAGGTTGCCAAGGACCTCAGGGTAACTTTTAAGCACATAAAGGTCTTTCTCACATTGGCTAATATTAATGGTCATGAGTCCATCATCGGGAGAACAATGAACAGCCATGGTATGTATGGCAGTTGCAAGGAGAAAGCCACAACTCTCCAAAAATAAATAAATAAACACTGCTGTCGGTCTGCAGTTTGATCATGTGGACAAGCCAGAGGGCTACTGGATAAATCTTTTGTGGATGGATGAGACCAAAATAAAACTTTCTGGGTTTGAATGAGTGTTATGTTTGAAAAAAGAAAAACACTTCATTCCAGCATAAAAACCTTTTTCCATCTGTGAAACGTGGTGGTAGTATCATGCTTTGGGCCTACTTTGCTGCATCTTGGCCAGAATGGCTTGCCATCATTGATGGAACAATGAATTCTGAATTATACCAGCAAAATCTAAAGGAAAATGTCAGGACATCTGTCCGAGAACTGAATCTTAGAAGAAAGTGGGTTATGCAGCAAGACAACGACCACAAGCACACAAGTCATTCTACCAAAAAATAGATTAAGGAAGAACAAGGTTATGGAACAATGATTTGGAATGCCTGAGTCAAAGTCTGGACCTTAATCCAATTGAAATGTTGTGGAAAGACCTACAGCAAGCAGTTCATAGGAGGAAACCCACCAATCTCACAGGGTTCAAGTGTTTCTGTACTGAAGAATGGGCTAAAATTCCTACAAGCTGTTGTGCTGGACTGATCAGCGGTTACAAAATATTTAACCTGCGGTTACTGCTTCAAAAAGGGGTCACACCAGATACTGAAAGCAAAGATTCACATACTTTTGCACCTCGCAAATAATTAACACTGAATCATGTTTCTCAGTAAATAAATGACCAAGTATATTCTTGGTCTTATTTGTTTGACTGGGTTCTCTTTGTCAACTTTCAGGACTTGTGTGAAAATCTAATGATGTTTTGTCTTATATTTATGCAAAAGTGTAGAAAATTATAAAGGGTTCACAAACTTTCATGCAGCACTGTAAATGCTAAAAATTAAGTTTTGCCATTAAAATAATGAATTATATTTTAAAATATACGTCTTTTACTGAAATATGTAGTGGAAACTATGAAACTATGAAATCCACATCATTTTATATATATTTTGGTCTATAGGGGGCACCATTATTTCAAAGATGTCAAATGGTTGCACTTGGTGAGCTACTGGCTCTACCTGTTGCTATTTTTAACCGCAACACAACTCTAAATACACTCGGAAAATAAAATACTGATACGATCCCACATTGTGTGGCTTTTGGTTGTAATTTTCAGTCGAAGGGCAACAAGAGAAGCAATGTACATCTTCACTGCTTCACTTGTGATAAGAAGAGAAGAACAGAATGGGAAGATGCCTGTGGACGAATAAAACGTCTTTGTTTTCTCCACTTTAGCCCTGATGTCTTTGAGGCTTTTAGTAGACCACAGCTACTGAAAGAGCTTACAAACAGCAGAAACAAGAAATGCTAGATGCCATCCTGGCAGGATGTAAACATGCCGATGCTCGTCATGACGCCACAGCCAATGAAGGAGTTTAGACCCCATAGTCTAAAACGTACAAAATGATATGGATTTTTTAATAATGTAAATCATAGGTTTTCTACTACGTATTTCAGCAAGAGACATCATTTATGTTATATTAACAGGGTTCATCTTCAATCAGCTTCAATCAGAGATCTCATCTTCTCTTTCAAATACTAAAAAAAGACAAATAAATAAAAATATACTAAAGTATTACAAAGTATACTACACTTTTACTACAGTAAAACCACAGTTAGTTTTCTTAAGGGATTTGTAATTGTGTTTACGAATTTTGCTCCAAAATCCTGATCTGAAACAAATGATTCGCCATATAGTCCCGAACTGAATCAAATGATTCGCGAACCGAACTTCGCGTATCAAAAATAATTAGATTTAGACCGGGACTTCAAATCGCGTAGTGTGAATCATTTGATTTGAAACAGTCAGTTCGCAAAATGATTCACAAACCTGTTCCGATCTAAATCAAATGATTTGCGATACGTGCTCCGAAGTCCCGATGTAAATAGAAAGATTCATGATACACAAAGTTCCGATCTAAATCAAATGATTCACGATATGAAGTCCAGATTAAGTCAACCCACTCTGAAGTCGCAATCTAAATGAAATGATTCGCAATGCGTAATTTGAAGTCCCGATCTGAAACAAATTCAGATTTTTAATTGAAGCGCTTCGAAACAGTGAATTGTTTTGCGACGCAATGGTTAAACTGAATCGCAGTTGAAAAGCTCTGTCTCACCCATCACTACATGCTTTATAAAGTCATTACGATGTCAAAGTTTGAAAAAGAGTGGTTCTTTTAATTTGATCTAGTTTTTTGCAGTGAATCGCTTGAAATGAACAATCGAAGAATGAGTTTGCAACAATCTGAGTGGTTCCAGCAGAAAATGTTTCATCTGTTCCTCTTTTTGCAGCCATGTTTACACAACATTGTCCGTACTACTACTGGCTTAGCTTGTTAAATAGTAGTAAACATGCTATTAAAATGTGAACTGTTGGTGGTGCTAGAGGGATTGAGAGAATGACTCCAAAATTGGCACTATGAACATTAGAGATCCTTCCCATTGTGCCAAAGTAGCGGACATAAACTCCAAGAGAATGCCTACAAAACTTGGTGCTTGGGACTAATTAACTATCTACAATAAACTGAATGAATTAAGTTCGGAGGGATGCTTTGCAGGCCGTACCTCTGAGCAGCATGATGAGAAGAGACGTCTGTTGAGCCAGACTGTGACGCAGGGAGGGGTCGGCAAACACCAGCTTCCTCAGCATGCATATGCTGGGCTCCAACAAGCAATCCATGCTCTACATAATGAGTAAAAAAAAAGCTGAATGCAAAACCTTCTAGTGAAAATAGATTTGACAGATAAGACACAAGACATGAGTTGCAAAGGTCTGGGCTTCTTGAAAGTACTGAATAAAATAAGGCGAAATAATTAAAGAACTTTTGATAATCATCAGAAGAACTTTCACAACCTGTTGAACCTTGAGAAAACCACATCCGCGATAAACTACTGAAGTGCTAAGTTGTTTCGAAAGGTGTTATGCCACAAGTACAGCCTTGCTAGTGGAAAAAGTCATAACAAGTCAACATGATTGAGTCTAGAAGTGTTTACACATTCAAAACAATCATGACCGCAGTCATAACATTCACAGTAAGACACCACAAAAAGTTAGATAGCCTCAAAGCCAAGGCAAGTAGTCAAAACAAACAGCCAAAGCAAAGTCATAATTGACAGTAACAGCACTAACTAGGCATGGCAAATGAATGCGACACATCGGATTCTGCTCATGGCATAATTGCCAGACATTTCGGTGCATAATTCTCGCTAATTAGCTAAATTAGCAGGCCGGAATACTCGACAAAGCTGGCAGCTTTCAGCCTAGGGATGTTCAGATCATGCACTAGATGTGAATTAATACTGACTCACTCTTGACTGACACGGTTAACTCAAGCATCATGCCCAGCCACCGGTTTCCCGAATTCATTCATGATAAAAGGCACACGAAACAAAAGAGAATTTGAGGTTTACCGCCACATTGTTGTTGACACACTCTGTGATGAAAGATATGAGCTTGTCTGATAAACCCAAGGCCTTCAGCACAGCATGCATTGATGAATCTGTAAAGAACATAATGAAATATAAATCAAGACTGGCTCTGTTTCTAGCACATGGTGAAATATATTACCTGCTTTGTCAATTTATGTTTCAGAGATCAAACACTTGCTTCAAAACACTTAAAATTGGTGTTTCGAGAAAAATGGAGCATTAATTTGAGGCAAATGACAAGTCCACACATTATGCTATAATGCATAATTCTTCAGTCAATATAGAAAAAAAAATTCAGAAGACCAAAAAAAAAAGTCTGGAGCATTAAATTTTGAATTAGACTGTTTTAATTTTCTGCTTTCATTTTAATAATTTTTTGTCATATTTATTTATTTTTTTAAATGTTTGTTTAGCTTTAGTTGTGTTAGTATTTCAACTTGAACTAAACGAAAATGAAAAATGTTGCAAAACTTCAGTTTTAATATAATAAACATTAAACATTCATAACTTTATGGTTTAGATGGATTGATGAAAGTATGGATTCCTCACCTTGCAGAACAATAGTCAGCTGTTCGGCTGCAGATCTCCGCAAAACTAGATCTACCGTTTCTGATGTGAGAATAGTGTACAACTTATTTACAGACTCCACCTGTATAAACAACATAAAATTTATCAGACCCTGTTTCAACACCACCAAGAATAAAGCAGCATTCTTCACATGTTGTCAATGTCAGTAATGGTTCTTCAACAACAACTACTCAATACAATGCTAGAGTGTATTATTAATGCACAGCTGAGTGAGCTCAGTGATTTACCTTCACATATGACTTGTCTGAATTGCTCAATTTGATGTCCACACTTTTATTTAGAACATAGAGATTTGGTAAACATGACAATGTGGAGCTGTCAAGGGTTGGTCTGGCTCCACCGGCGCTGGTCAGGTGTGGTAGCAGGTGTTGGACTGCAGTATTCCTCACGCTACGACAGAACAAATCCAGAGTATTTACAGCATTTGGAAATGAGATTTTAAGCTCAATGTCCAAGCTTTTGTTATTTAGTCAATGAAACAGTGATCACAACCATTAATATTTTCAGTGAATGATGACATAATTTTTAGTCAATTAACCCTTGTAAAAAATAAGTACTCTTTAATATACTTTTTTTTTTAAAAAGGCTGCTGAAAGAATATACTTAATTGCAAACTGAATGTTTTTATGCACTTGACTGCAAGGTAAATGCAATTAAATGAAAATTAATTATACCTCAAAAGGGACAGTTCTCCAAGAAATGAAAATTCTGTCATTAATTACTCACCCTCATGTCATTCCAAACCTGTAAGACCTTCGTTCATCTTTGGAACAAAAATTAAGATATTTTTTAGGAAATCCGAGAGCTTTCTGACCCTGTATAGACAGCAATGTAATTACCACATTCCAGGGCTAGTAAGGTATTAAGGACATCGATAAAATAGTTCATGTGACATCAGTGGTTCAACCACAATTTTAAGAAGGAATACACGGAATATCACGGAAATTGCCTATGTAAATATAAATCCTACACTTTCTGTCCGTGTCTGTATGAATGAATTATGCAGACGTGTGGTTTCATTTACTACACACATACTGAAGCGCACATGACACTGTGTTTTCAGCCTCTGCTGCCTCAATTTATGAGTACATGAATACATAAACATGATCTCTAGAACTGCTGTGAGAGTCAGTTTATGAGTAGTTTATGAGCATGAGCAAGACAGTATTTCTGGAAAAAAAAAAAAACACAAATAAAAAAAATAAATAATATAATAAATTAATTATTTAATCAAATACAATTAATCTTTATAAATGAATTAGGCATGCTTTTTATTATTAAAGTTGAATTAAACTATTAAAATGGAATCCAGAAAATTAATGGAAACAGATTCACATAATTTGATCAAAATAAAACTGAATTTGAGAAAAATAATAAAACGTATTTCATAGGGCCTTAAAAGATGTAATTTTTTTAAGAAATGGCTGTTAAATTGTGCAAGTTTCATGAATTCAATTAATTAGACATGCTTTTTGATTTTAATGTAACCATTAAAATAGAGTCTAGAAAATTAAAAATGGAAAAAATGAATCCAGAAAAATTTAAATGAAAAAAAACAAAACAAAACAAAACAAAAAAAACGGAAGTTGGAAAAAGATAAAACAGAATTTGGGAATAAAATGGATTTCATTGGGCCCTATTTATTACATTTGTGTCTTTGTTTTATTTGTCCTTTAGTTTGTTACTTGCATCTATGTTCTTATTATTAATAACAGATAAAATAACAAAAATGACTATATCATGACATAAACTGTTACTGTGAAATAACCTCTATTTGGATCATCTATTATTAAATTACTTAATCCGTCGTTCTATGTTTTTGTCGTAGTATGGGTTCAGTAGTAGTATCACGACATTGTAGTTAGGTATTGTGTCGAAATCAAAACTTTGGTCTCATGACAACACAAGGGCCTTGAACATGTCAGTTGTGTTGCTGTCTATGCAGGGTCAGAAAGCTCTCGGATTTCATCAAAAATATCTTAATTTTTTGTTCCGAAGATGAATGAAGGTCTTACGGGTTTGGAACGACATGAGAGTGAGTAATTAATGACAGAATTTTCATTTTTGGATCAACTATTCCTTTTAATAGTTAATTTAATTTATATTAAATGCAATTTTTTTTTTGATCCAGTACATCTTCATCTACATAATTTCGTAACTACTACTATTGAAATATAGTTGAAGTGTACTACTGAATGCTTTAGTAGATTAGTCTATATACCATAGTTTTCCTTAAAGAAAAAAAATTATTAAAACAATCATATAAAATCCACTTTAATTTGACATTATTACAAAGTGCACTTATCAAAAATGCGCAAAAACAGTCATGAAAGTGTACTCTCTTCAAGTACACTAAAAAAAAACTTATGAAGCTTATGCTACACCTACGTCCTACGCCATCCACTGGAACGTCAATCTCTCTTGAATGCATGTACGACAGTTAGCGAAGCTAGAGATTACAGTTCATAAAGTTTTAAATATGGATATTTTCTTACACAAATGCATCCATTTTAGAAGGCCTTTATTATCCTCTTGGAGTTGTGTGGAGCACTTTTTATGACAGATGGATGCACTTTATTGGACTTCAAAATCTCAACTGCCATGTTTTAATATACCCAGTGTTGGGCATGTTACTTTAAAAAAGTAATTATAGTTACAGTTACTTCTTGCAAATAGTAAGTACTTGAGTTGCATCATTATAAAAGTAACTAATTACCAGGGAAAGTAACTATTGTGTTACTTAAAAAAAAAAGTTCAAATGTCAAATAACTTGGATGTCACCAATATTAAATCAATATTAAATTAATCTTAAATTAATCTTCATTATGAATGAATTATTATTATAAAACATTGCACACTAATCTACAACATTTTAATGTTGCTGTGGGACAATGTGAGAGACACCTATCAAATTCAATATTTGAATTATTGTAAATATAAAGCTTTATGGCCCAGTTTTTTAAAATATCTGAAAGTACACTTAGCTTCAATCAGTCAAGAATTACAATATGATATTATGGTAATTTAGCATTAAACTTTAGTAATTTAGAATAACCATGTATGAATGCATATTTGTCATGTTGACTGAACTTAGGAATGGTGGTGGTGCTTAAAATATTGTTTGTCATCTAGTGTTTCTATAAAAAGCGGGGAAAAAAAAAATAATTCTGGTAAGAAAACAACACTACTACGAATTCTACTACTACTAGGATTAATGAGCTGCTGGGTTCATGAATATTAATCACGTTGTCTGCGTTCGCTGATTTGCTGAAATCAAAACAGGGACGATAATAGGTGAGCGCCAGCCAATGAGATTGCCATTTGTGTATTAGCTCCGCCTACTACCAGAGAAAGTGGCAGTTTTTAAAAGCTGAAGAATTCCAAAGGAACTCCGTTATTTTGACAGGAAAATACAGCATCGTATTTGTATAGAATATCGTTTACATGTAGCACATCAATTCTGCATGGTATAAGACTCTCTCGCTCTGTATCTTTATTTTGCGAGTGTATGAGACAAAGCGACAGCGATTTATAGTATTATAATAAATCATAGTAACACCACATTTTATTGTCAGTAATGGTAACGCAATGGCGTTGTAATGGGGGAAACAGTAATTTGTTTGATTACATGTTACTGAAAAAAATAACAACGTTAGTAACAGTGTTTATTTATAACGCTGTTATTGTCACCATTGAATATAACTCTGATTGTATTAGTCTGAAAGAAGAAAGTCATATACACCTAGGATGGCTTGAGGGTGGGTAAATCATGGGGTAATTTTCAAGTGAACTATCCCTATAAGTGGCGTTTTATTCAATTAATATTATATTACCTGCAAGAGATTTGAAGTACGCTACAAGTGCACGTCCTATACATTGTATGGCACTTCTTTTTCACATGGAAAAGCTACTTTATGGTTTCAGCAGACTCTGAATATATCCATCTGGGACTGCTTTTACAATGCCTATTCATTTGTGGACCTTGACATTGACAGTTTCCATTCATTTTCATTGGAAAAGAGCAGCATTAATGTTCAACAAACCATCTCCTGTTTTCCGCATAAGAAAATTATATGGGTGAGTAAATATTGCAGAATTTGTATTTTTTGGTAATCACTGCCTTAAGAAAATAAAGGAAATAATATTAGATATTGCGCATGTTAAACTTACGCATTATGCTTCGTGAACAGAAGCCGGAGGGCCGCCCGTAGTCTAGCAGTCGGTGAGCACACCTCATCTCGCTTTTCAGCAGATGCTTCACTTATCAGCAGGATACAGTTTCCCAGGGCGTCCTCGGTGCTTGTGTAACTCTAATATACAAAAACACCAAGCTTTAACACGGCCATGGTGGACAATAGACTCTCAAGCTTAAATCCATCTTGGAAAAACAATAAACAACACACAATGGCATTTCACCACTGCTTTATTGACAGCACAAACCAATTACTCAGAGGCTTCAGCTAAAAATGAATCAAATGTGATGACCTTGACAAGATTTATGAATATTCAATTTCAACCTCACCCCACCCCGCAGTGGAAGTGGTTTAAAAAAAGAGAAAAAAAGAAACAGCTTCGGTTGTTGAAAAGTACAAAATAACCTTGTTTAAAATAGAATGCGGCGTAACGTGGATATTACCATTCTGCCTCGGGCGTCTCGTAAACACGTTAATATTACATTGGAAATTATTTTTTCAGCACAGTTTGACGGTTATATTGCGGCTGTGCATTTGTGTGTGCGTGTGACGAGAGATGTGGAGAAAGGAAGGAGTGTTTGCACCTGTAATATGGGAATGACCGGGTAAAGTGCCTCATTAAATCTGCTCCAACTTGCAGCTGTCATCATCAATCGTCCCTTGAGCAGATAGAGTAGAATATCCTTGGCAGCAGCGCTCACCTTTGGATCACACATAAAGTTAGTTGATGGCGCTATGATATTGCACTTACAACAATCTACCTCATCCAACTGCCACCTAGAGTAATGGGACAGAGCATTTCCAGTGTCAATCATTAGCTTAGCATGACCTCCGTAACCCATTAAACATGGAGCGTGGATACATTATTTAGCGAGCTGTGTATTGGTATATCAAAATATTTCTTCTTTGTGCATTACTTGGGGTCTCGCTGGAAACAGGAAGATGAATAATTCACCTCTCTTGCTTGGTCTTGAAGGCCAAACATACTGATTTCATACAGGACATGGGAATGAAGTAAGAAATTCACTCCGCTGCAGATAGATGAGGCAGGTTTGGCCACGTTCTGAACTCCCAAACAGTCCTGTAGGGGTGAGAGCAGGAAGTTAGGGTGGGGATATTACCGTCTTCGGAGTTCAGAGGTCACTAACACCCTATGTGGAGTGTAATAGAATTGCTAGGAAATGTAATAGCAATTCAGTGTATGCTACACACAGTTATTATAAAGGGTAACAGCATTTTACCCCCTGCAAATGACAGAGCTGTTGACCAAAATATTATAGGTCTAATCCTAGCTGGAAATACCAGGTGATCAAGTGGTCAAGCTTGCAAACTAGTCAAAAAAGTGCTTTGGAATATAGCTAACATACAGTAAACATAATTTTTGTAACATTTTTAATGTGTGACCCTGGACCACAAAAGCAGTCTTAAGTAGCACAGGTATATTTGTAGCAATGGACAAGAATACATTGTAAGTGTCAAAATTACTGATTTTTCTTTTATGCCAAAAATCATTAAGATATTAAGTAAAGATCATGTTCCACAAATACATTTAGCAAATTTCCTACCGTAAATATATCAAAACTTAATTTTTTGTCAGTTGTAATCAGTAATCAGTTGGACAACATTAAAGGCAATTTTCTCAATATTTTGACTTTTTTGCACCCTCAGATTCCAGATTTTCATCTGATGTAAAAATCAGATGATGTAATCTTAATTTTAAAAATGACCCTTTGTGATCCAGGGTCATATATATAATATACAGTTTAAAAGTTTGGGCTTGGTACGATTTTTAAAAGAAGTCTCTATTTTATCAAAAACACAGTAAAAAAAAAACGTAATATTGTCAAATATTTTTACATTTAAAAATGTTACATTTAAAAACTGTTCTCTATTGTAATATATTTTCAAATGTAATGTATTCTTTTTGAAGGCAAATGTTTAAAATGCAGCTGATAAATACTATTGCGCAAACTGTGATTTTTGTTTTAATAGAAAGAACAGTATTTATTTGAAATAGATATATTTTGTAACACTATAAATGTATCTACTGCCTCTTTTTACCAAATTTAAAGCATCCTTGCTGAATTAAAGTATTAATTTCTTTAAAAAAAATATCTTACTGGCCTCTTTTTGTAGTGTAAATGTAATATTATAAATAAGCATATAATATAATATAATATAATATAATATAAGAGCCAACAATACATTGTATGTGTCAAAATTATTGAAATTTTTAATGTCAGAAATCATTAGGATATTAAGTAAAGATCATTTTCCATGAAGATATTTTGTGCATTTCCTACCATAAATATATCAAAACGTAATTTTTGATTAGTAATACGCATTAGGAACTTCATTTGGATGAAAAAGGCGATTTTTTTTTTCAATATTTTAATTCCAGATTTTTAAATCTTCTATCTCAGCCAAATATTGTCCTATTCAATCAAACCATACATCAGTGTAAAGCTTATTATCAACTTCAGATGATGTATAAATCTCTATTTCCAAAAACTGACCCTAAATGCTTTTGTAGTCCAGGGTCACATAATATAATATAATATAATATAAACTCTTTAGCTGCATTTAATTTTGACTTTGTAATAACATAACAGAGTCCAAATCATATTTCAAGTGTCATTTCTTTTTTGAGTTTCACCACTGAACTGCAGAACAGGAAATTCTGCACTACTGGGTCAAGCACGTGAAACCATAGATAAGTTAATTACCAACTTTGACCAATGAAGTAGCTGGTTAAGCTGAAATCTTCAATTCCAAAACTAGGTGAACTTTTTCCTGTCTTTCTTGTCACGCATCTACTGGAAGTGGCTTAAAATACACTCTATCCTCCAATTTCCACTGCACATCTTGTACCTTCAAAATGCTCAGAGTGCAGGAGTAGGTTTCTGCCTTCACCGGGGACAGAGGATGAGACAAAAGTTTCAGAAATATCTTCTGACTCTCTGACTGCAGGAGCGGGCTTGCTTGTGCAAATTTCCACCTACGAACAGACACGATTTTTTACAGATTTTTATACGATGACACCTTTTCCGCAGTGCCAGACAAAACAGCAGATGTCAATGGCGGTTTTACAGTTTCCATAATTGTGAGCAACTTACAGGTAGGAGCAAATCTGGACACATTCCTTCACCACCGGTAGGTGCTGATGGTACGGAAAAGCATCTATTCCTTGGTCAGCGAGCTCCAAAAGCTCATGCCAATTCTTATCGCCCTGTGAAGAAACATTTCACTTCAATCAATTTTGCTTAAAATTCTTAATTACAGAATTAGTTACAAAAAAAATAAAAAATTCACAACATATAGGTTTGAAATGACACGAGGATGAGTAAACAATATATAGTGCTGTCAAACGATTAATCACATCCAAAATAAAAGTTTTGTTTACATAATGTGTGTGTACTGTGTATATTTATTATCTATATTATAAATACACAGACATCCATGTATATATTTAAGAAAAAATTGTTATGTTTATATATTAAATACATTTATATATAATATAAATTACATGAATATAAATTAGACAAAAATACTATTGGGGTACTAGCAACTATGGAGCATACTTTAAATTACTAGCCATAACTACCATTTGAAAAAAGGCAAGCACAGGCAGCCTATTAAAATAGTATTAGTCATAACCTCTGGCTAATGATCAGACTAGCAAGTCTGCGATTGTGAGATCAGAGTACATAGTTTTCAAATGAACAAGCAAAATATAAAGAGTGAAATAGAATAATTGAGTGCCAGAGTAATAGTAATTAGACATGGACAAACAACCAGTCTGCATTTCAACCTAAATTCAGGGACATAATAAAATATTATAATTGTTTACACTCATTTTCTTCTGCTTTTACATTTTAGCTTGCTTTTCTATAATCAGTGTTTGTACCGATACTGTAAAATGAAATTCCAGGACTTTCAAGGACTTTTCAAGCACTACTTTTTTGATTTTCAAAGACTTCAATCAGATCTTACTTATCAAACAATGTCTTCTCTTTCAAATGAAAACCACAGTTAATTTTCTTCTTCTTTCTTTCTTTTTTCTTTGTTTTGTTTTTATAACTGTACTGCCCTAATGGCTTGATGTTTTCTACGGTTTATTAAAATAAAAAAATCAGAAAAAAGATTCACGAAACCACCCCGAAATGCATATCTGAAACAAATGATTCGCAATACACGCTCTGCAGTTTCAAACTGAATAAAATGATTCACAAACCTGCATTAAAGTCTCGATCTGAATCAAATGATTCGCAATCGGCTTTCCAAAGTTCCGATGTGAAGCAAAAGATTCATTAACCTGCTTTGAAGTTCCAGTATAAATCCAGATTCGCAGTACGCACTCCAAAGTCACGATCTGAATCAAATGATTTGTGACATGCGACCCAATTGGAGTGCTGCGAAACTGTGAATCGCTTTGCGACGCAATGGTTTAACTGATTCAGAGTTTTCAACTGAAAACGCTTATTAAAATTGTTACAAGCAATATCAAAAATGATTGGCTCCTTTATTTTAATCTGGGATTTTTTTCTGTTTTTTTCTAGAGAATCACTTTAAAATGAATAATCGAACTCACAAGTTTGAATCAATCGGAGCGGTTCCAGCGTAAAAGACTCACTCAATTGATACAGTTCATCTGTTCCTCTTTTCGCATCTTCAGCATGTTTACACAACATTGTCAGTACTACTACTGGCTTAGCTCGCTAGTTTTATGTGTTATTATTATTTTTTTTTTTTTTTATTAACTGCAATGTTTGTTTTTACCTGCGTGAATTTTGCATGAAAAGATAATAAAGATACATAAAAGATTAAACACTTATTTCATGGATACATTTTCTTTCAATAATTTAAGCACTTTTCAAGTACCTCTTCAGGAATATTGCTATTTTCAAGGGTTTTCCAAATTTTAAATTTCAAAAACTCAAGTTTAAGTGCCTTTTACGAACCTTGTATAGTGTATTGCTCTCTTACAGTTAATTATTATAAATTATTATAAAATTTAGCAACACTATTAAATTTAATCTTTAGCAAACCTCAAAATTACTTAATTTTTACATTTATTTTGACAGTAGTTTCTAATTTAATATGTGACCCTGGACCCCAAATCCAATCATAAGTAGCACATGTATATTTCTAGCAATAGCCAACAATAAACTGTATGGGTCAAAATGATCGATTTTTCTTTTATGCCAAATATCATTAGGATATTAAGTAAAGATCATGTTCCATGAAGACATTTTGTAAATTTCCTACCGTAAATATATCAAAACTTAATTTTTGATTAGTAATATGCATTGCTAAGAACTTCATTTGGACAACAGCATTTTGATTTTTTGCACCCTCAGATTCCAGATTTTCAAATAGTTGTATCTCGACCAAATATTGTCCAATCCTAACAAAGCTTTCAGATGATATATAAATCTCAAATTCAAAAAATTGACCCTTATGACTGGTTTTGTGGTCCAGGGTCACATATCGACTATAACAAAAAAAAAATTAATGGCTTATCAACCAGAATTTTAATAATATTAATTCAATGAATCCACTGTAAGTAATATATACTTTAATTATAAAACCAGCTTAGTTTTAATTATATCTAAGTCTCTAAGTTAGTCATTCATAAAAGTTTCCAAGCATTACATCAGCCTTTAAAAAGTGCAAAATGGCTCCAAGTATCAATTTATTTTATTTGTAATAGTGTTGAATTTTAATATCGGCTATAACGTTATAAAATAATTATCAGCTTATGGTTATCAACCAGAATTTTAATATCAGTGGATGCCTTACTTCACTGAATCCACTGGAAGAAACATATACTTTTAGCAGATAGAAGTTATTTAGTGTTGAAAGTTTCCAGTCATTACCTCAGCCTGTGCATCCTTTAAAAAAGTGCATGTAGCCTCCATGCAGTGAAAAACACGGGATACTCTTCGATACAGGCTGTATCTTTCAAAGCAAGCCTGCTCTAGGTATGCCACGGCTGACTCATGGATAAGAGGGTACGCCACACTGAAGGAGGCATCAAGACACACGAGGAAAATGGCAGCCACTGTACTTTCCGGAAGGTTATCTCCAGCCTGTTTGTAAAGACGTCATACACAAGGTAACAAACACATATGTGCACCAAACAAGCACACACTAATGAATTCATCTGTAATTACAGTGCTGTCCTTAGGTCTACAGCTTAACTGAACAATTGACCCTTTCACAGCGACTTCTGGTGCGTTTCACACTCTCATTTGTATAATAATGACCATGAAGGACACGGCCATATGTCCATTCAGCAACGGTGGCATGGCTTATTAATGTCTAAGAATGGCACAGCCATATGCTCACTCACCTTCTCCACAGGTAACAAGGTTTGCAGGAGACGTATTGTGAAAACGGCCATTCCCGTGAAGACCATTCGGTGGTGGATCAAAGACGATTCTGGCTGTTCAGAGGAAGTCATGCCATGGTGGTAGCACATAACGTCTCCCAATGTCTCTATACATGCTTGTAATTTCTCCCTCTTTCACAAGACAAAAAAAAAAAAACATAAGTACTGAGAGACTTACTGATCTTGTCATTTTATTGCCAGCAGGGGGCAGCAAGAGTCCTGTGCATTTCAAAGAAAGTTTTCAGATGACAGCAGTTTTTCAAGATAAAACGCCATGAGCGTGCATTAAAGATCAATGAGGGAGAGAAGCATGGCGTGAAATATACATAATCATATGCGGCGGGGAACGTTCTCATAGGTGTGCACACACACTAAGCACAATGGGTTCGTTTAAAAAGACTTCTACCAACAATAAATATAATTGGATGAGACAAATTTGTAAATCAGTGCGATACGACCTACATTATCCTTGGTATGCGTATAACGCAACGCATTGATGTCATTTTATGTTAAATACTCATACGCTGAATGAAACAAAGTAAACTTTGCATTATGAAAATGATGAAACTTCACAATAAGGTTGTGAACGTTAACATTTCATAACCATGACTGAATATCTACATTGGTTTATGCATTATGAACTAACATGATTTGAAAAGTGTTCATTTATATTACATAATGCAGTATATAATATAATATGGTACCTAAATGTTAACATATATATGCTTATTGGGTAACACTGACCAGGACTCTATGATAGAAGAGATATTGTATCTCAATGGGACCTTCTTGAAGTCAAATAAAACCAAATAAATGAAACATTTTAACAGTGAGGCTCATTACATTAACATTAGTTGATGCATTAGGTATCACGACCTAATATAAACGGCAATTAAACAGAATTTATTAATCTAGGTTAACTTTTAAATTTAGTATTTTTTATTGTTAATTAATGTTCATTTATAATACATTAACTAAAGTTAATTTATACAATCTGAAATGTATTACTGCATTAACATTAAGCAAGATTAATAAATGCTCTAAAAGTATGTTCATTGTTATTTCATGATAGCTATTTCATTAAGGCGATGGTTCACCCAAAAATTAAAGTTTTGTCATTAATTACTCACCCTCATGTTGTTCCAAAGCCGTAAGACCTTCGTTCACCTTCGGAACACAAATTAAGATATTTTTGATGAAGTCTGACAGCTTTCTGTCCCTGCATAGACAGCAAGCCCAGAAAGGTAGTAAGGACTTTAGGATTTTATCAAAGATTTGTGTTCCAAAGATGAACAAAGGTCTTACAGGTTTGGAACAACATGAGGGTGAGTAATTCATTTTTAGGTAAACTGTTCCTTTAACTAATGCTATTGAATAGAGCCATATTGAAATGTATAAAGATGTCTTACTATATTTTATTAAACCAAAACAAGTGTTTTAGGTGGAAATAGCAGATGTATAGAGTTGTCAGGAGCAAATAGGGACTTCTAAGTGGTAAAACTGGCCTAAAATACAACGGTCGTGGCATGACTGATCTGTGCTGATAGCTTAATGTTCTACAATGACCATCTGTCCCTCAGAGTAAGTGAAGTGGGTGAGACGGAGCAGCGACAGGTGTGTGTTTGTATGCACTAATGCAGACATCAGCCTCATGGCTATGGATCTGCACCGTGGAGGAGGGTTGTTGAAGACACTTGCCAGCTCTGTCGCAGTCAGGCTGTGCTCGTCCCACACCTCGGGGGCTACGCTGTCTCCCAGCAGCCCCTGTGCTTCTGCCAGCAGCTCTAGCGCCCGTTGGAAAACCTTCAGGCTCTCTGAGAGGGTGGGGATGAGAGGAAAAAAAAGAGAAGGGAATATGATGAGCGATGGAAGCACACGTGTGAGTGGAACGGCAGCAGCTGTAGATGCATTTGAAACAGGAAAGAGGGTTTGAGAGAACTCTCACCTGTCCTGATGAGAGGGAGAGCGTGCTCCACGGCCGCCACGGCAAATCTAGCCAAGCTCCACTGCTGCAGCTGCAGCTCCAGTGAGTCCTCCGCTTCCATCTCCGGGGGGAGCTCCGGGTGGGGCTGCGGGAGAGGAGACTGTTGGGCTGGCCTGGGGGGAGCCCCTCTCTGACTGCTGCTACCGCTGTACCACACAAATTAAAAAGAATTCTTAATTAATAAGAACAAGAATGGTTGTGAGCAACATTTAAATAAAAAAAAAAAAAAAAGATTTTTCAAAGGTGGTGATAAATAACATGGTACATTTACGGTTTTGTGGACCCTGGACCACAAAACCAGTCTTAAGTAGCATGGGTATATTTGAAGCAATATCCAAAAAATATACTGTATGGGTCAAAATGATTGATTTTTCTTTTATGACAAAAATCATTAAGATACTAAAGGAGAAGTCCACTTCCAGAACATCATTTTACAGATAATGTACTCACCCCCTTGTCATCCAAGATGTTCAAGTCTTTCTTTCTTCAGTCGTAAAGAAATTATGTTTTTTGAGGAAAACATTTCAGGATTTTTCTCCGTATAATGGACTGATATGGTGCCCCGAGTTTGAACTTCCAAAATGCAGTTTAAATGCAGCTTCAAACAATCCCAAATGTGGTTGTAAACGATCCCAGCCGAGGAAGAAGGGTCTATCTAGCGAAACGATTATTTTCATAAAAGTAATACAATTTACATACTTTTTAATGTCAAATGCTCGTCTTGTCTTGCTCTTCCCGACCTCTGTTTTTTTCCGGTTCATGACAGTTAGGGTATGTCGAAAAACTCCTATCTCATGTTCTCCCTCAACTTCAAAATCACCCTATATCCCTGTTTTACCTTTTTTTGTTGAGGGTGTTTGATCTTCACTTTGCAAAGACTTGGGTTCTGCAAAGACTTCTGCAGCGCTGTAGGATGATTTTGAAATGATTTTTGAAGTAGTTGAGGGAGTGTTTCAACATACCCTAACTGTCTTGAGCCAGAATACACAGAGTTCAGGGAGAGGAAGACAAGATGAGCGTTTGAGATTAAAAAGCATTTAAAACCACATTTGGGATCATTTGAAGCCGCATTTAAATTGCCTTTTGGAAGTTCAAAATCGGGGCACCATATCAGTCCATTATATGGAGAAAAATCCTGAAATCTTTTCCTCAAAAAACATAATTTCTTTACGACTGAAGAAAGAAAGAAATAAACGTCTTGGATGACAACGGGGTGAGTGCATTATCTGTAAATATTTGTTCTGGAAGTAAATTATTCCTTTAACTAATGTGAACTAACAACTTGTGGTTTTATTAATGCTTTAGTAAATGGTGAAATTAACATTTACTACGATTAATAAATGCTGTAGAAGTATTGTTCATTATTAGTTCATGTTAACTAATGTAATTAACTAATAGTAACTAATGAACCTTATTTTAAAATGTTACCAAGATTAATATGCAAATTAAATTTAAAAGGTTTTTTAAAAATAATAATTAAAATGCATACAAAAAAGAATTTCATGTACAAAGAGTAATGTTTAAGCAATTAAATATTTAACAGCTTGTTATAACCAGAACCAAAAAAAAATAAATACTGTCTTATTTAAAAAATTACCTTGGAAAATCTTTTTTATTTTAAAGATAAAGAACAAATCTTATTAAGCACCTAGAAGAGGCAGCATCTCCATCCTGGCCATCCCCACGTAGTCGCTGACTGGGTCTGCCCACCACAGAGGGTCTGGGGGACATTTCCTCTGGAGAAGAGACCCCAGACCGTTGGGTAGCCCTCACCTCCTGAGGGTAGGAGATAGACGAGTTCTGAGAAACAGGGTCTAAAGGGGTGAAATAATAAGACAAGTATCAATTCATAATTCAGTTAATCCCTAAACATCAAGAACCTCTTCACCAGTTTTAAAAACACATTTATAAGAAAGGTTACGGTTGAACCACTAATGCCACATGGACTATTTTAACAATGTCCTTACTACCTTTTTGGGCCATGAACTTGGTTGTTGCATTGCGGTCTACACTCTAAAAATGCAGGGTTGTTTTTTAACCCAACCGCTGGGTTATGCCTGTTGGGCCATTATGTTGGGTTATTTTTCCAGTGTTGGGTAATTTTTTTGTGTAACCCAGCTGTTGGGTTAGTGGTTGGGTCAATCTCACTGACTGCTGAAACTATACACCCCACCCCTCCCTCCAACGAAACAACCCAGCGCAAACTCAATATAACCCGGCTGTTGGGTTACAGTCGGAGCACGGGCTTTTCATTCTCTTCAGGAGAGAGCGAGCCCTCAGCCCCGCTGATTTCGTGCACTTCTTCAGTGAAATGAAGGTGTGTACATTTTATTTACAAAGTATACATTATATTGTGTATGTTGTTTTTATCTAAAAAGTCCTCACTGTGCAGTAAATTAATTTATTTTGCGCAACACAACATACCGGAACGAGATATCATGTCAGTCAGCTAAATGCGTCAGCAACGGTCAGTGTCGCATGACTACTTGCATAACTGATTTTATTTGTTGTAATACTGATTCTAATTAATTCAGATGCTAAAATATGTTCTGATGACTCTGTACTGTTTGTTTATGGGCAGGTTATTATGGATTCAGTCACAGCATCTTTCAACTACGAATAAATGCTAGGCGGCGGTCTGAGGTTCGCAGCTCCCCCGCCGAACAGCAGCCCAGCCCTGGCTTAGATTTCAGCGAAACACCGGCACAAGAATCATCACTATTTGCATTAAAATGGATAACGGAGAACCGTTCAATATATTTGAATGAAAATATTTTAATATTTTAAATGTTATATTTTTATTTCTAAAAGGCTTGTTAAACAAGTGTAAAAGTATGTAATGTTAGAAACTATGCTGCATAATTCAATTTGTCTGTTATTTTTGTCCATGGGTGTTTTCACTTATTAATAAATGTTCACATTTTGATTTTTTACTGTTGCCTCTAGTAATTACGTGTCTGCTTTTTCATTTCCAACTTATTTTGGTTCATTTTAAGCCAGCAATAGTAATTTTCAATCAACATTTGAGTTAATTAAAACAACCCAGCAAAAAAACAAAAAAACAAACGCTGGGTTTGTCCATATTTAACCCAGCATTTTTGTAGAGTGTACGCAGGGTCAGAAATAGGGATGTACGGGTCTAGTCGACTAGTCGCCTAAACGGTACAGCTCCTACTAGTCGACACTGAAAACAATATTCAACTACACGACGGAAAAAAAGCATGATTTTATCATTGAAATTGCCATAATTTTAATGTTACATTTAAAACCTTTTAAATAAGTTAAAATTAAATGTTTGAAAAGTACTACATTATTTTTAAAAGTGTAGCTAGGTGAAAACTAAGTTTTCATGCCTTGCATGCCCTTATAGAGATCTCATGACCATGCAAAAGACTAAGGTGTGGGATTATTTTGAATTAGAAGGAATCGGAAAAGTTTTGTGTAAACGGTGTAATATCAAACTGGCTTACAATAACTGTACTGGAGCGATGCATAACAGGCACGTTAGCTTAGAGGCTAGCCAAAGCCAGCCAAGTTAATTATGGCATTTACTACAACCTGCCATCATTGCATTGTTTTGTTTTTATACGACATAGCCTGCATGACGTACGTTTTTAAAAGTTGTTTTAATGCTATTCTTTGATAAACGTTTCTATTGTTTTTGACTTGTGTTTTAATATGTTGTTTACTGTTATATGAAGATGAATAATTCTGTCAGGCTATTGATTGATTTTAGATTGTTCTGTATTTCCCCAGCTGATTTGAATAAATAAGCTATGTAGTGGCTGACGTTGAGTGTATGCTCTTCTTTTGTATCATTTTTAACGACCGCCTAAAATTAAATGATGATAACGCGAGGCAAGCGTATGGCAAGCGGAATTCATTGAGGGATTTGATCGTGTGATTTCTAGATAAGCATTTAAAATGTAGGCTATTATATACATGTACAAACATAGGTTTTTTCTTACCATCTTTTGGGGGTATCTTGCTTTTAGACTACTTGACTAGTCAGACACAAAACTTTCGTTTAAACGACTATCAAATTAGTCGTTGCGCACATCCCTAGTCAGAAAGCTCTTGGATTTAATAAAAATATCTTAATTTGTGTTCTGAAGTTGAACAAATGTCTTACGCTTGGAACGACAAGAGGGTGAGTAATTAAGCATCAGTCAAAATTGTCAGAATCTTAATTTTTGCGTGAACTAACCCTTTAAAAGTTAATATGCCAATGAATGTAAAAAGTCTTTCTGACTTCTAGAACGCTACACAAATCTAAAAAAAAAAAGATGAGCTAATATAAGTGAACCTCTACATTAGAACAAGTTACCATATTTATAATAGATGGTGTTTGGTACCTTGCTTGGCCGAGTAGAAGCTTGGATCTCTGTAGAAACGTAGGCGGCTCCTCAAGTTCCTGCAAAGCTGTTCCAGACAGGCCAATGCCTGAAACGTCAGGTAGCTGACATCACCGTCAACATTCAGACCGAGAAGTGACAGCAGACTCTAGAGGGGAAAACGGCAATATATGAAAACAGAAGTTGATGTTGTCTCGCAAACCTGCAAGAACATGTTTCGAATTGTTATAACATTACAACACAACCGCTGATCTAAATGCTGCAAGTGTTTTAAGGGAAGTGATTCTACATTCAATTAGGCACTAAATAAAAGGCCACCTGATACTGACTTTTAACTTGTGTAATTTGTACCAATTTAAAATTCACTACCCCTCCAGTGGTACCAAAGCAGTGCCAATGAATCAGATTGATTCAATAAACCTAATTGAACTGATCACTCCAGAGTCAGAATTAGTGGCACCTTTAATTTTTAAACAATTATACAAAAGATCAAGAGCATTAAGAACCAAAGAGAATGCTTCCAACGCTTTATTCTAGCACAAGAGAACGATAAATAATTTTCATTGAGGCCTACATATGTCAGAAACACAGCAATGCTTGTCACTTGGTTTTAAATGCTCGTACTAAAACGGCTAATGTCAGCTTGCCAGATAATCGCCAAGGTACAGTCCTAAACATAAGACATGATTTGCCGCTGTCATTCCAATACTTTCCGGACTTGAACGTATTGTACAGCCAATCAGATTCTGTGGCATTCAATTATAGAATGGAATGGGGATTACGGACCCCACAATATCACTTTCATCACTGTCACTCAACTTCTGAAGCTCCCATCAGGGGTTAAAACAACTGACAGAAATGAAATTTAAATCTTACTTGAACTGTACTTGGCCTTTGCAGGAATATTTCAGCAGGGAAGTCTTGCATGATGACATCACGAAGCAGCTCGCAGGTGGTTCGTACTAAATTGTGATTGTCGCTTCTAAGGGAACTAAATATTAAACAGGTGACAGGTCATTTTGGCAATAAGACATATATTAGATAGTAAGAGTGGTAAAATTACTCCAAGGAGAGTGCAAATACCTTTCATTTGATGACAATATATGTCGATCTGTCGTGTTCAAGGACAGCCATGGAAAAACAGAGAACTTCAAGCATCTTACAGAAGTATTGACTGCAGGGCAAAGAAGCAAAAATATATAAAGATCTTAAAGACTTTAGTGTCAAAACAACAACTTGTTGATATATTTATATGAAAATTCTTTCATATAACATGAGGGCAAGAAAATGCTGACAGAATTTTAATTTTAGGGTTCAATAGTTCAAGTTTGCTAATCATGTACATGTGTTTTACACATGGCAAAGCTTTTTGTGATGTGTAAACAACTCTTTTTAAGTACAAAAAATATGTCAGCAACACTGTATAACCAGATAACATTAGGTTTTGACAGAATCATAAGAATGATGTGTGATAGATTGAATGGCTGCAATTTAAACTTAATTAAAAATGCACTAACATTCAAAATTTGGGGTCAGTACGTTTTTTCTTCCAATTCATGACAGAAATCTATGGAAGCCTGTCTCCACCACTGAACAAAAAATGGAAAAGTTAATTGTGACTTTTTATCTTATAATTCGGACTTTTTTTCTTGCAATTGCAAGTTTTCATCTCGAACTTCTTGCTTTTTTCTCAGAATTGTGTTATACAAACTCACAATTGACTTTTTTTTAAAATCAGAAATGCATGATTCAAAATTACAATTTACATCTCACTATTCTGATTTTATAACGCGCAATTGCAATTTCATGTTGACATTTTTTTTTCTATTTTTTTCCTTGCAATTCTGACTTTCTTCCTCAGAACTGTGACATAAAAACTTGTAATTGCGTGCTATAAAGTCAGAATTGTGCGTTTGCATCATGCAATTCTCAGAAAAAAATAAAAAAATAAATATAATATAGAAAAATAAATAAAAATAAATATAGATGTAAACTTGCAATTTCAAGGAAAAGAAACATCAAAATTGGGAGATAAAAAGTCAAAATTAAATTTTTGTTTTAGTGGCAAAAAAAGAAGAAAGTATTTAAAAAAATTAAGTAGCACTATTTTCAACATTTCTTCAGCACAAAATCAACATATTAAAATGATTTCTGCAGTTTATATCTTGTAATTCTGACTTTCAAGTTAACACTTTTTTTTTTTTTTTTTACCTTTTTTCTCGCAATTCTGACCAGTTTCTCAGAATTTTGACATATAAACTCGCAACTGCAGAATTGTGAGTTTATATCTTGCAATTCCGTCTTTATTTCTCAGAAGTACGAGTTTATATTTCACAATCCTGACTTTATAACAAGCAATTGCACGTTTATATTTCAAGAAAAAAAAAAAGGCAGAATTGCAAGTTCATATCATGTAATACTGTAAACTCGCAATTGCAAGAAAAAAGTCAGAATTGTAAAATAAGAAGTCACAATTGGCTTTTTTAATTTTTTATTCAGTGGCGGAAACAGGCTTCCATAAAAACCTGAAAAAATGTATCATAATGTCCAAAAAAATATAAAGCAACACTGTTTTCAACATTTCTTCAGCACCAAATCAGCATTCCTGAAGGATCATGGGACTCTAAAAACTGGAGTTATGGCTGCTGCTGAAAAATCATCTTGGTCATCCCAGGAATAAATGACTTTTTAAACATACTAAAAAATTATTTTTAAAAGATAATATTTCACAATATTACTGTATATTTGATCAAATTAATACAGCTTTTGTGAGCATATGAGATTTCTTTCAAAACATTAATGTATATAAAATTACAATAAATAATATACACATACATCATTTTTATAGAAAATAAAAACATTCACTCACAAATCTGCACTATTGCCCCAACCTTGCCAGAAGAGAAAAAAAAATCCTTGCTGTCAAGTCCTGACAATTCTTATCAGTGTTGATATTAGATTATTTAACACATACATTCCACAGCGATCCATTTTACAGACTTAATGAATTTAAGTTCTCCCTGAAAGTTAGTTAAGAAAAAGTAATTTGATGTTCATGTCACCTACATGATACTCTGGGGGTGGGAGCATCTGTCTGCTTGGGTTTACTGCACTGGAAATATCCCCTAGCCGACGAGTCGTCTTCTGAGAACACAAAAGCAGCTGCAGCTGAAAAGCGAATAAGGACCAGCACTTTCATGCTCTCCTCTGCCTTGAATCAGACAGTCTACTCATGTTCATTCCGGAGCTGCTGTCAGACAGCTATTCAAACAGGACTATGTGGCAACCTTGACATTGGTTATAATGACATCGATATCTACAGTAATCTGCAGAACAGACTGATATAAAATCAATGTAATGTTTTTATACCTGTCTGCAGCGAGGGAACAGAGTGTGGCTCGTAGGAGGTCGTGGGCGGACAACTAGGCAGGGCCTCTGGGAGGTGGAAGAGCTGATCGAAGATGCCGTCTACGATTGTTCGGAGCTGAGGATCCACATTAGCCGAGAGCTGTGTGAGGAATTCGACAGCCCCTACCTCCCGTAGCATTTGGGCTCCGGTTGTGTGCTTTGACACGGTACAGAAACCAAAATTAGATACTACTCAAAACATGCCATCTAGTAGAATAATCTGCCGGGTTCTTTCCGTGGATACTGACATCCACTTGCACTTTTTTCCCCTCATGATCTGATTGGTAATGAATAGTGCCACTGCAGAGAAGCCCATTAAAATATCACTTCCTGTCACTGAGAACATCTAAATGCAGCCTGGCAATATAAAGACACTCAATTCATTTTGCATACATTCTGTACATTATAACTACCTTAGACAACGTGGTGATCAACTCCAGAACTTCCTCCTGCATTGGAACCTCCGGAAAATTAAACCACTCCAGAAGGAAGACAAACAGCATCCTTTCTTGGACCAGATCAGGAATGGCGATGAGACCATGTTCCAGTTTGCTTCTGATATTTTTAAGAGCCCGAACTCTGATTTCCACTAAGGAGTGTCCTTATGGAGAAAAATAAGGATGTATGAATACAGTATAATGCAGTGCAACAATTTACACTACAAAAGTATATACACTGCCCTCCAAAAGTTTGGAAATGCCCTAGAAAAGTGGGTTTTTGGACAATATTGGCATGAATCCTTTTTAATTTGTGATAATTTTGCACTGATAAGGGAAAACACAAACTACAAAAACATATTTTATTACATAAACAGTTTATACATACAAAAAAAAAACGTAAATTTTCCATTTATCAAAATATCCACCATTAGCAGCTATTACAGCTCTGCATAATCTGGGCCTAAATTCACTGTATTCTAAACTTAATTGGCAATCAACTGTTGAAGATATTAAGGTGTGCTGACCCAAAAATCTTTTAAAAACCTGGGCCAAGTTTAAACCAGCAACCAGGCATCACAGCTGGCAAAGGGGCATGTCTGACTTTGACATGTATATATTGCCATTATTATGTAATCAAAATGAAAATGAAAATTAATTTGTCAAGTTACTTTAATGTATTTGCAGCAAAAAATGATAAGGATTTATGCTGATATCGTCCAAAACCACACTTTGCCAGGGGTGTTTACAAACTTTTGGAGGGCAGTATATATATATATATTTACATATATATACATATATATATATATATATATATATATATATATATATATATATATATATATATATATATATATATATATATATATATATATATATATATATATATATATATAAATGACAATTCGGTCATTATTTACCTGTATTTCTTTTCTCTTTTTTTGAACAGAAGGTAAGATATTTTGAAAAATGTTGGTAACAGGTAATAAGTTGATGCTAGCCACTGACTTTTATGTTTTTTTTTTCCTCCTTACTGCAGAAGTCAATGACTACCGTCAACTTTGGTCAACTTTTGGGTTTACCAACTGATTTATATAAATTCATACAGGTTTGTAACAACTTAAGAGTGAGTAAATTACACAATTTTCCTATTTTGTGTAACTACCCCTTTAAATCAAGATACTTTAAGTTGAGAAGCAAAATTACTTAACATATTAAGTCTTGTTTTCTGAAAAATGTATCAAAAACAAAAAAATGTCTATCAGTGGGGCAGCAGAAAAATAATCTTGTTTCCCCTTTAAATTAAAGTTATTTTTCTGACCCCACCAGCAGTTTTAATATCTTAAACCATCTTGTGATACAAGCAAATATATAATTCAATAACGTTTAGATCGTTATACATTAAAACAAAGCAAAACTACTAAGCAAGAAATTAATTTTTGCAGCGCAGATTGCAGTTCAACTCAGTTCAGCTACAAAATTTTACAAAAAAAGCAGCAGATGGATGTTACTATCATAAACTAAAGCCAAAAAAGAAAAGTTTGACAGATCCTTTGTGAGCTGCTATTAAAAACACATACATACTAGCGCAACAATATATTAGCTTATGTATGACTTCAACAAACTAAAAACATACTTTTTTGCAAGATACAACAACAATATTAGCACTACTGGTAAATATACATACATGTTTATACCAAATAACTGTTCAAAACATACAGCTTCACTTCTGTTTAGCTTATCAGGCTACTTCAAAACCAGCTGTTTGTTGTTTAAAGCTCAAAACGCCGACTGTCTCTCTTAAAAAGCGTCTTACCGATCTTCTTTATGAGGGATGACAACTCCATAGCGGTTTATCTCACAGGTGGAAAACAAAACAGACTACATTTACTGTTTATCAACGGTGGTTTTCGGTTAAACGTCACATCCTAGTCATCACTGGCAGCGTCGCGGGTCTGTTTTCAACTAGCGCGCCACTGTCAGGCACTTCCGGTATATGTCAGACAAGTGTGAGAGGCCGCTTGAAACAAGCATATATCATAATAAAAATAATATAAACAAATACTTAATTGTATTCTGTACATAATAATTAATCTGAATGCCCCCTTATGAAAATGTAAGAAAATGTACAGTTTTACCATAATAATACTATTCTTTTACTATTCTTTTTCTGCTGTTGCAAAAGTTGTAGAATACTAAATAATCTGTTTTTATATTTTATGTAAAATAGTCAATCAGTTCTATTAGGCTATAATGTTTTTAACACTAATTACTATATATGACATATAGAAATATGCCTACTGTATAGCTGCTATTGTAAAATAACACTAATACTAGCACAAATAAATAATACTCAGTGAAAGAACGTGCTTAACCTTCACATGGGGAGCCTCAGGAAGTCAAACTAAATATTATATGAGCTGTTGTATTTTCTATTCATTTTTTATGTGGTTTGCAGTTTTTGAAACCCTGTTTCTAAAACTTACATGTAACAGAATAACTTCTTTTGTGCTCTACAGATTAAACCTAAAGTCTTAGAAGTTTGGGATTACACGAGGTGAGTAAATAATTTCATTTTTGGATAAACCATCCATTTAAATCTAGTTTCTTTTCATGCTAGAGGTTTCCTAATAATTCTCACAGCAACACATTTGATTTGTGCATTTCATGCTATAAAAAGTCATGAGATTTGTTGAATGTGCATGTTGATCTAACCACATGAGAAGCATCCACAGTTTTAGATGACTGGATGACCTACAAGATATGTTTTATTGATTTCTTAGGTGGCATTTGTACTGTGACTCTTTTCACTAGCTTGAAATGTCACTGTTCATTACAACACTGATACCTTTATAAACCACACTTGTTTACACACAAGAAAAAATAATATTTTTTAATACAGTGAGATGACAGTGATCTATTTTCCAAACATGGTCAGTGAGCTAAACATTTTTGAGACATCATTGCAAATCCCCCCTTCTAGCAACTTTAAAAATATGTGCATATATTGCTAGTATATAGATATATAATAGTGTTCAAAGACGATTTTGCAGGTTATATTTATTTGGTGACTAAGATTTTCACACTCTGGACGGTGACATATGACAACACAGTAGGATCCTCAAAAGTGATAATTAAAAGACTTCTAGATTTTGATAGACGGCTCAGCAGGCACACATCTTTTTACTTGAAAATAGTCTATGGATTAAAAGTGGTAGGCAACAGAGGACAAAGCTGTGATAATTTTAAAGTTAATACTGCAGACAGGAACATACAGACAGGAATAGTTCACCCCAAAATTAAAATTAACTGAAAATTTACTTACCATCCGGCCTTTCAAGAGGTCAAAAGTTTACAGTTATTTTAAAGTTATTTTATCAAAATAAAAGGGGGCATACAAAATGCATGTTTTTTTGCACATTTTTTATTTAGTATTGACTTGAATAAGATATTTCACATAAATGAGTTTACATATAGTCCACAACAGAAAATAATAGTTACAAAAATGACCCCATTCAAAAGTTAACATACACTTGATTCTTAATACTGTTGTTATGATGCCGGCTGTTCTTTCAAAAAATCCTTCAGGATTTGTTTGTTTTTTTCAGCATTTTTGTGTATTTGAACCCTTTCACACTAAGGACAACTGAGGGACTCAATTCAGTACAGAAGGTTCAAACCCTCATTGATGCTTCAGAAGGAAACACAATGCATTAAGAGCCAGGGGGTGAAAACTTTTTGAATTGGAAAATCAGGGTAAACTGAACTTATTTTATCTTCTGCGAAACATGTAAGTATCTTCTGTAGCTTCTGAAAGGCAGTACTATATGAAAAAAAATATGATATTTAGGCAAAATAAGAAAAATATACACCTCCTCATTCCGTTCAAAAGTTTTTACCCCCTGGCTCTTAATGTGTCGTTTTTTCTTCTGGAGCATCAGTGAGCGTTTAAACCTGCATATAAGTCCCTCAGTTGTCCTCATTGTGAAAAGACTGATCTCAAGATTATACAGTCATTGTTGGAAAGGGTTCAAATACACAAAAATGCTGAAAAACCAAAGAATTTGTGGGACCTGAAGGATTTTTCTGAAGAACAGCACGCAGTTTAACTGTTCAGGACAAACAAGGGACTCATGAACAACTATCACTAAACAAAACAAGCACAGCTGTGGATCATTCAGGTAACAAAACAGTATTAATACTGTATGTAAACTTTTGAACAGGGTCATTTTTATAAATTCAACTATTATTTTTTTGTGGACTTTATGTAAACATCTTTTATGTGCAATGTCTTATTCAGGTCAGTACTAAATAAAAAATAACATGCATTTTGTATGATTGCTCTTACTTTGGTAAAATAATCAACATTTTGCAGATTCTCCAAGGTGTATTTAAACTTTTGACCTCAACTGTAGATTACAGATGTAGAGTTTGTTTCTTCATTCAAATTTGATTTATCACTACATCACTTGATCCTCTACAGCGAATGGGTGCCGTCAGAATGAGAGACCATCAGTTAGACATTTTTTTTTACTTTAAACGAATACTCTGTTAATAATACTGCTTTCTTCAGTGAAAAGTTGCCTCGTCTGAATCAGGAGAGAAATGTGCACAAATCAAGCACTGTTTACAAGCGGAAACTGTCCAAAGTAGTTTTAAACAAATATGTTAATGGATTACGATGTGAGAGGACAACAGTGGATGGACATTTTTACTGGAGGAAGTGTTATTTTGGCCACAAGTGGGGAAGTGTTAAGTGTAAAGTTAAGGCAGTAAGGTTCTTACAAACATGCATATATTTTTTATTTCACACAGTGTTAATTGATGGACTGGAGTCATGTGGATTACTTGTGGATTATTTTGATGTTTTTATCAGCTGTTTGCGCTCTCATTCTGACGGCACCCATTCACTGGAGACTTTTGGGTGAGCTATTCCTGTTACTTTAATCTATTATTATTTTATTGTGTTGTCCTTGATAAATATCTCAAATATTTCTGTCATCAAATAAACTGATGTCTTGTGTATCTGTGTTTCTTTATTAATAACTTGAATCAATAACAGCACACAAACCGTACAACACTTTCTACAGTCTGATGAGGCTACAATCCACAAAGATTGATTATATAACATTGTCGGCTGATTTCATAGGACAGGTCTTCTGGATAGCATTGGATGAGTTTTTCATCTTTCTTCCATCCGTCTTTATATCAGAACTAAAGGCCTGTATGTGGCGGATGAAATATGGTTTAAACACCTAAATGTTCACCATGTGCTCACTGTGATAGACCCTGCTGGTAATCAGCCTAGATCTGAGATCAGTCATTCAAAGCATTCCAGCCTGAGGAAACAGACTGCACCTTCAGATGAATGTGTCCTGGGTTCGCTATGATTCATCACCTCCTCTGGTACATCGAAGCCTCACTGTCCAAATCACTCTATTTGTCTAAAACACCACAGTGCTGTGGTCTCCTCCCTGAGCGGTCTGACCGCTTGATATGACTCTCAGCACATCCCTGACCTGAAGACCTTTGGACTGATTTCCCTGTTTTATTTTCCACATGGCTGTCTCTTTCTGATATGCGAACCTGCGATATGGAGGGGATCGCTCTGCGTCTTTTCCCACTGTGAGATAAAGTGCTTGGCTGATGAACCAAATCTATCGCCCTGGCTTGCACCCATGCTCCTGCCCGGACTCATCATGAATATTCCGCACTAAGAGTCCAATATGGAACATAACCCAAACACATTTGATATCGCAGAGACCAGGTAGACATTCCGATTTTTTATTTGGTTATTTTGAAACTCTTTAGACTTTCTATATGACAGTGAGCGGGTTCCAGGGGGTATCTGGAAAAACGCAGATTTTGCTTTGTTCACGTCACCATGAAATTGAACATTTTGTATTTTTTATGGAATATTAAGTGTTTGTTATAAATAATTTATCTGTGCACATCATTATTTTTTTATTCAAAAGCATTAACTTTCCCTCCCCCTCACAACACCATCTCTTTTCTGAGGATATATGTGCACTGAGTCAGTGGTGGGACAATTGCTTTTCCCCTACACCATCCTGTCATTCACATGAGATCCCAGCAATTAGCAAACAACAATCCAGTTAATTCCAGAAGGACGTAATTAATACAGAGTGGTGTAGGTGTGATGTCAGAACCCGGAAGACTAATTCGGCACTGGTTCCTTCAAGATTTTCCTATGGGCATTTATAATGGGGCTTTTCAATTTCTGAGTAAAATAAAGCCTGTGATTAATATAACTTAAAGATAATTTGACCTTTTGTTTTACAACATAAACTGCGCACACTCACACCCCAAACTGTCTTATCTACACTGACCAAAATTATAAACGCACGCTTTTGTTTTTGCCTCCATTTTTCATGAGCTGAACTCAAAGATCTAAGACTTTTTCTATGTACACAAAAGGCCTATTTCTCTCAAATATTGTTCACAAATCTATCTAAATCTGTGTTAGTGAGCACTTCTCCTTTGAGAATGTCCTCCAGAGCTGTTGCCCGTGAACTGAATGTTCATTTCTCTACCATAAGCTGTCTCCAAAGGAGTTTCAGAGAATTTGGCAGTACATCCAACCGGCCTCACAACCGCAGACCACATGTAACCACACCAGCCCAGGACCTCCACATCCAGTATCTTCACCTCCAAGATTGTCTGAGACCAGCCACCCGGACAGCTGCTGCAACAATCGGTCCATAACCAAAGAATTTCTGCACAAACTGTCAGAAACTGTCTCAGGGAAACTCATCTGCATGCTCGTCGTCCTCATCAGGGTCTCGACCTGACTGCAGTTCGTCGTTGTAACCGACTTGAGTGGGCAAATGCTCAAATTCGATGGCGTCTGGCACTTTGGAGAGGTGTTCTCTTTACGGATGAATCCCGGTTTTCACTGTACGGGGCAGATGGCAGACAGCGTGTATGGCGTCGTGTGGGTGAGCGGTTTGCTGATAATGCACAGCCCCATGTTGCAAGGATCTGTCCACAATTCCTGGAAGCTGAAAACATCCCAGTTCTTGCATGGCCAGCATACTCACCGGACATGTCACCCATTGAGCATGTTTGGGATGCTCTGGATCGGCGTATACGACAGCGTGTTCCAGTTCCTGCCAATATCCAGCAACTACGCACAGCCATTGAAGAGGAGTGGACTAACATTCCACAGGCCACAATCAACAACCTGATCAACTCTATGCGAAGGAGATGTGTTACACTGCGTGAGGAAAATGGTGATCACACCAGATACTGACTGGTTTTCTGACCCCCCGGACCCCCCCAATACAGTAAAACTGCACATTTTAGAGTGGCCTTTTATTGTGGACAGCCTAAGGCACACCTCATCTTGATATGCCACACCTGTAAGGTGGATGGATTATCTCGGCAAAGGAGAAGTGCTCACTAACACAGATTTAGACAGATTTGTGAACAATATTTGAGAGAAATAGGCCTTTTGTGTACATAGAAAAAGTCTTAGATCTTTGAGTTCAGCTCATAAAAAAATGGGGGCAAAAACAAAAGTGCTGCATTTATAATTTTGGTCAGTGTAGTAACTGAACAGAAACATAACATTTCAAAAATAACCATGACTGCTTCGAAATTTATGTTATCAGTATGGGTTTATGTTTCAGAACAAAACGTCAAAGTATCGTCTAGTTATACCCCATTATAAAACCCCATAGGATAAATTAGTCTTCCGGGTTCTTTTTTGGGTTCTTTAAAGTTCTGTGGGCAGAACTTTATTCTGCCCACACAATTTTTTCTCATTTGAGAAGTCGTTTCTCTCAGATATATGTCACAAGAGAGAAGTAAAGACTATAAAAGTAACAGTTGGTCCAAAAAAAATGCTTTTAAATTTACTCACCTTAAGGCATTACATCACATACTCACAAATGAATCCTCTGCAGTGAATGGGTGCCATCAGAATAAGAGTCCAAACAGCTAATAAAAACAGCACAATAATTCACAAGTAATCAACACGACTCTAGTCTAGTGAAAGTTCTGTCATTAATTGCTCACCCTTATTTTTGAAGAAATCCGAGAGCTTTCTGACCCTGCATAGACAGCAATGCAACTGAAATGTTCAAGGCCCAGAAAGGTACTAAAGTGGTTCAACCTTAATGTTAAGAAGCTGCGAGAATACTTTTTGTGCGCAGAGTAAACAAAAATAACAACTTTATTCATGAGTTTCTTCTCTTCCGTGTCATATTTTAACAATGTCCTTACTACCTTTCCAGGCCTTGAATGTGTCAGTTGCATTGTTGTCTATGCAGAGTCAGAAGGCTCTCGGATTTCATCAAAAATATCTTAACTTGTGTTCCGAAAATGAATGAACTTCTTACTGGTTTGGAACAACATGACGGTGAGTAATTAATGATAGAATTTTAATTTTTGGGTGAACTATCCTTTTAAAGTTTTAAAGTTTTTTTTTTTTTTTTTGAAAATCTGTGTATTTGTAATAAACAAATACATCATTAAGATGCTTCCATAATGTTGCTTTCTCCAGTCAAAAAGTCATCTCATCTGAGTCAGAAGAGAAATATGCACAGATCAAGCACCACTTACAAGTGAAAACAGTCCAAAACAGTTCTTAACAAATATGTGGGTGGATTCTGATATGAGAGGACAACAGGGAGAGAGGACTTTTTCAATGGAGTAAGCTTGGTTTACAGACTTATATTTTGGCCTGAAGCAATGGTTTAAAGTTAAAAATGTCTTAATAATGGATTTGTTTCTTACAAACATGCAGCTTGTCATTTCACAAGACATTAGCTGATCAACTGGAGTCATTTTTTTGTGGATTTTTGTGATGTTTACAGCTGTTTGGAGTCTCATTCTCACGGCACCCATTCACTGCAGAGAATCCATTGCTGAGCAAGTGATAGAATGCAAATGTCTTCAAATCTTTTCTGTTTAAGAGAATATGTTTTGTTAAATATTGCAGTGTGTAATTAATCTGTGCGCATCATTATTCATCATTCACAGCATCCTTGCTAAATGAAAGTATTAATTTCTATCATTTCTATTATTCCCCAACCCCATGTTTCTTGAAGAGCAAATCAGCATATTAGAATGATTTCTGAAGGATCATGTGACACTGAAGTCTGGAGTAATGATGCTAAAAATCTAGGTTTGATCACAGGAAAAAATTACATTTTAAAATACATTCAAATAGAAAGCAGTTATTTTAAATAATAAAAATATTTCTAAATTTTACTATCTTTGCTGTACTTTGGATCAAATAAATGCAGGCTTGGTGAGCAGAAGAGACTTCTTTAAAAACAATACAAATCTTGCTGTTCAAAAACTTTTGACTGGTAGTGTATGTCACAATAGAGACGAAATCAGAAAGAATAACATAAATTTTGATTGTTTGTAATTAATGGCATAACACATTCAGGAAATATTTTTTAGTGCTGTCAAATGATTAATCTCAATTAATCGCATCCAAAATAAAAGTTTCCATAATATATGTGTGTACTGTGTATATTTATTATTTATATTTAAATACACACACATGCATATATATAAGGAAATATATGGTGGTTATATATTTCAATTATTTATATATAATATCAATTATATGAATATAAATACAGGTATATATACATGTAAATATTTTCAAAATATATACTGTATGTGTGTGCATTTATATATACATACTAAATATGCACAGTACACACACATATATTATGGAAACAAAAAATAATAAAATAATAAATAGTATAGTATATGCAATGTTTATATAACAGCTTAGTCTCTCACTTCACAACAGTTTTTTACCCAATCATTCATTAGTAAAAATAAAATCAAACTAAATGCTTAAATGGCCATTTTAATAATCCGATAATATTTGATATAATACGAATTTAAAAACACAAACATTTCTAGTTTGGCCTCAATGAAGGGTGGCAAAAAAGCTGGAAAAAGTGTCTAAAGGGCCAAAGTAAAAGCAAAAAGTGACATAACAGATTCATGCCTCATTCTATTACAGCGCATTACACAACCAGGCCATCATCATTACATAACAACACTAATTCAAAGTGTTCCTTCAGTGCATCCAGAGTTCTTCAAAAGCACATTTACGCCCAAATGACCCAAAAAGCATAAGTTCAGTTGAGCAAAAGCATGTTTTACATGCTTAAGTAAATATAAATGGTGTTTTCTTTGCATACGTTAATTGCATTCAGCTCGAGTCGTATATAGCTGACTCATTACATTCAGTGCGGCTCCAGCTGTTTCAGGTGTAATTAATGCAAACTCTCTCAGACCCTTTAAGGACTCTCCATGTGGAGCGAGCAGAGGTTTTGAAGGACTAGCTCGCACATCGCCTTTCCTGCATGCTAATGCATCCAGAGCATGCACTTGTTGACTTAAAAGGAAAAGAGGGCATACGCTAAAGAGGTAAACATGATCAATCCAATAAATGACCCCCGACCGGAAAGCAAGAGCCGCTCTAGCCAAGTAATCTCAGACAACAAAAACCCAAGTGGTCCCACCGGTACCATCACTGTCTGACATGTCTGTAATACACGTCTTCCGCTCCACTGCAAGTGTTGAAGATATTAGGGTGGGCACCGAGGGACCTCTGACAACTGCCCCCCTAGCGAAAACAGTCAAGCTGAAGGACTAAATCAATGTGAGAGATGCTGCAGACATATTGAGCAAATAATTTCTGGCTCATGCGGCTTTCATACAAAAGAGGAAGAATCATATGAGATATGACAAATGATAATCTCCATGCGATGTAAAGAAACCCTGTTTATCTTTATATAAAGCTTCTGGTTTGTCTTCTAAAAGCCTTTTATAGGCATGACTGTGCTCTTTTAACGAAACAGGTCCTCTCCTCCTCTCTGGATATAATGTGGTTCAGCTTGATAAGCTCTAATAGGGCCATGTAATTAGACTCTTTGCATAGAGGCTGTCTCTGCACAAAGAGCTCCGGCAGGTTCAACACAGCATTTTATTAACTTGACAGTTTAACTTTAAGGGTGGGGAAAAAAACAGCATCTCAGAGTAAGGCTCAAATTAGCCCAACAGCAGTAAACACAATTACCCACTTTAAAACAATACTGACACTAATTAGGCCACCAATGAATTACTTTAAAGTTCACGCTTTATCTCAAATAACACTGCATCACTTAGGAAAAAAAAAAAAAGATGGCGACCTGACAAAATATTTATGAATTAAATTAGTTTAAAAAGTATATAGATTTTTGCTGTTTATTTGGCAAACACATAAACAGAAAAATTACATGAATATATGTATGTTTGTTTTCATTATTAAGCATATTTAAGACCCACTATTGTTTCAGAATACAAAGATAACTGATGTGAAAAAAATAATTCAACTCGCATGACAAGACTGCGCTGATCTTAGAGTTAACTTAATGAAAACTTTTAATAACAATAACTTTTTTCTTTACATTGCTGAGTGTATTAATTGTCTGTGAATTGGCCTGTGAATTTATGTGTATACACTACCAGTCAAAAGTTTTTGAACAGTAAGATTTTTAATGTTTTGTATAGATCCAAAGTACAACAACAGTACAATTTTGAAATATTTTTACTATTTAAAATAACTGTTTTCTATTTATAAATATTTTTAAATGTAATTTGTTGCTGTGATTTCAAAGTTGAATTTTCTTCAGTTACAGTTTTCTCCAGTCTTCAGTTACATATGATCCCTCAGAAATCATTCTAATATGCTGATTTGCTGTTTAAGAAACATGTTTTATTATCATCAATATTTAAAACAGTTGAGCACATTTTTTTCAGAATTCTTTCATGAATAGAAAGATACAAAGACCAGCATTTATCTGAAATAAAAAGCTTTTGTAATATTATACACTATACCATTTAAAAGCTTGGAGTCAGTATAATATATATATATATATATATATATATATAGAAATTAATACTGTTATTTAGCAAGGATGCTTTATAAAAATTAAATATCAAAAACTGGTTGTTTTGACTGGTAGTGTATACATGATTGTATATGAATATACATGTAGTAGTGACAATTGTAAAATGTTTTGCATTTTTATAATTAAAAAATTGTCCTTTCAATTCATAATATCAGCATAAAAATTTAATAGCCAAATTGCCATGAATTAAATAATAAAAGCATTACTGATATTAATAAAGCGTTGACACCATATATAAGTCACATAAGTGATTATCCTAATTTGAAACTAAAGCGTAGACTTTCACATTAATAGATAGATAGATAGATAGATAGATAGATAGCCTAAAATGCATTCAAAGTTTAAAACTTCATCAAACTCATATTATTATATGATTGGTTGCACACCAAATGTGAATTTACATACTTATATTGGCCCTTTCCAAGAAGGAAAAAAAGAATAGAATAGAATAGAATAGAATAGAATAGAATAGAATAGAAAAGACAATACAGATAAAACAGTTTAATAACTGAACATACGATGTACGGTTTAACCTATATTGTTATGCTATGTTTGTCGTCAGAAAAATGTGAATTTACGTATTTATGTTGGCTAATCAAAATAAATAAATACATACATACCAGTCCAGACACCCTCCTCCCTCTTGTTATCCTTTCAGAGGCTTTTCCCATAATGCAACAGTCAACAAAGGAAGAGGGAGAGAAACGGGCTGTAGTAGCCAAAGTGGCTAGCTAGCAAAAAAAGAGGAAGAGAGAAATGGAGCTGTCATGAAACTTTAAGGAATGTTTCTCTCATCAAAAGGGCAAATACAGCTGAGGAGAAAACAGCCTCGTCTCTTCACGTGTATGAGATGATGACAGACCATGAGCAGTTGGTGTTTATGCAGTGAAAAAGATCTTGTTAGTACGAGGGAGCTGTTACTGAATTAGCTTAGCAGCTAGCAGTCTATTATTAGCACGCTAATGCTAAATGCAACCCTCGTCGTCAGATTTACAGACACCTTCGACCCAGATCCATCTTTCTGAAACGAGAGAGGGGGATTAAACTCTGTTTTAAGTGGTAAGTGGACATAATTTGTTATACAGTACGATAATATTCGCACTCTGTTTGTATGTGTGTTGACACGATGAAGGTCCCGTAGCCTGTTAGCTTAGTCAGCTCATTTTAGGCCTGTTCATTTTGTAAGGCAAAGTTACAGAGATTAAACTTAAAGTCTAAATTTTAAAACATATTATAATTAATTAATCTTTACGTTTTTAGTTCAGTGTCGCTTTATGGTTGAGTTAGATATTGCCGTGTCATATTCAAGCTAAATGTGTTGATATAAAGGCCTGTGTTAGTTCTGCAGTGAGATTTGTTTTTGAGGAACTTGATTGATTATAAGTAAATGCATTCAAAGCAATGGTTTTAAATTTTGTGATGGACGTGTTTGTAAACTGATCTTTTGGTTTTATATCAACACATTATATATAACAGCCTGATTAGCCTTCGAGATTGCACCTCGTGTTGATTTAATTCAAGTCAAGCCATAATCATCAAATGTCAGACAGTTTTTAAACATTATATATCAACATTTAAATCTGTAGCACTGATATATTGTTATACATGTTTGAAATATATGCTTAAACTCATCAGCCTAACTTGACATCAAATATGTCTCAAAAGAAGTGCAATCAGTTAAAGTACAAATTGTGTTTTTGTAAATACAAGCATTTATTAAATGTAGTTTGTTGAATTGGCATTGCAAATCAGAGTTTAAGTATTTGTAGCTTTGGTTCAAATTGTCATAACAGATTGAAATTGTAATTTCCAGGTTTTACACAGGGCAATTTTTTGAGCAATTTTGACTGGCAACTTTTTGTAGTAGTGTTGCTTGGGCACTTTCCCATTGAGAATGGGAAACAAATTTCTATCTGTTTTTTTGATCAGTCATGGGCCCTGCGTCTCACCTGGTTGCCCAATGACGGCAGAATTGCCCAAAAGCTGATGATACATGGGGCAACTTTGCTCAGAAAGTTGTCCTGTGTATCATCAGTCTTAAAAAGCAAAGAAACTGAAAAAAATATAAATTCTTGAAAATAAAGAGAGTAAACACTAACCAACAGTAAACATAACCAACAGTGCACTCAATAATCTGTTACGGAAATCTCAAATAAACACCAGGCAATGCTAATTTTACATATGGTACATAAATATGACAGCAGGAAGCTGTATATAGCTCAGTATAGTGTGAAGTTGCTCACTCGTGAATGACAAGTGATGGCCGAACTCTTCTGTCCACATTCAGTTCACACAGCATGCATCATTCGCACAGATGAACAGTCACACAGAGAGTATATACTCGGGCTGGGTGATTTAAAAAATTTAAATCTCGATTTTTGTTTCAGAATGTTTGTCTTTTTTTTTTTCACGATTTTAACTGCTCAACTTGAAAATGTAACTACAACATGATTCAAGTAACTTTTCTTTTTTGAGGAAAACATTTCTGCCTTTTTCTCCATATAATGGATTGATATGGTGCCCTGATTTTGAACTTCCAAAATGCAGTTTAAATGCAGCTTCAAACGATCTCAAATGCTGTTGTAAACGATCCCAGCTGAGGAAGAAGGGTCTCATCTAGTGATTATTATCATTAATAAAAAAAAAACAATTTAAATACTTTTTAATCTCAAACACTTGTCTTGCCTTGCTCTGTGTATTCTGTTTCAAGACAGTTAGGGTATGTCGAAAAACTCCAATTGTATTTTCTCCCTCAAGGGGGTGAGTACATTATCTGTAAATTGTTGTTCTGGAAGTGGACTTCTCCTTTAGTAAATTGTATTTCAAGTGCGCCACACGTTGTCAACGTTATGTAAATGTTAAGCAAATCACTTAAATATCTTTCCAGAAAAGTTGCATGAACTACAGCTACATCTTATACAAACTAGTCTTATACATATGTTAAAAAATAATATGTGGAAAAAGCTTAAAAAAAATCTTAAGTCAAAGTTATTCAAATTCTAAATGACTGAATGTGTAACACCTGTAGACTATTATTAATTATAAATGTTGTCTAAAAACAACGAACAGCAGCATTCAGCCTGTCATCGTGATGCAGACATGAAATATCAGACATACAGTAGTAGTTCTTCACAGGTTTTTTTATTTGATTGTGCTACTTTTCCATTGTTTTTCTATGTAATCATGGACATGTTTGACTGTTGCTCATGCATGAAATGGCATTATAAAAACGCAGCGCTCAAGTGAAAAGAAATTCACTCCCGTCTTCTTGCATGTTTTTTCCTATTCCAATGCCCACTTCACATCTTTGTCAAAACAAAAGCACATTCTGTGTAAATGGCGCCTAGCGATATGAGTGTGTTGGATTGTATGTTTTTATTTAGTTTTATCATTGGCATATCGTCAAAGTGTCTAATTCTAACGTTTGGTAATATTTCTATGCAAAATCACGACTACTCAATTTCTAAAAAATAAAATTGTTGCAAAACATTAAATTTGAATTAAGCGGAAAAATCGCCCAGCCCTAGTACATTTTATACAGGATGAAATGCACTCTTTAGCTTGATTTGCCAAAACTGTGAGGTTTATGGATACAAATGCAGGTTTTTCTGAACGTCAGCAGTGTTAATGTCAAAAAGGAAACAAATTAAGTGAAAATTCACAGAACAACAATGAATGTATGGAAGCACGTTATCACCACTGAATAAAAAATATAAAATGGCTTTTTTATCTCACAGTTCTGACTTTTTTCCTCAGAATTGCGAGATGTAATTTGGCAATTTTGAGAAATTAATTCAGAATTGCAAGATTTTCCAGAGTTGCGTGATTAAAAACTCACAATTGTGAAAAAGATGATTACAGTCATGATTACAGGTTAGACTCGCAATTCTGAAAAATAAAATCAGAATTACAACATAAACTTGCAAGACTTTCTCGCAAATGTGAGTTAATGTCAAGTCAAAATTGCCAAATATAAACTCGCAAACAGCTTGATTGACAGGCGATCTGACCAATCATAACACCGAATTCACCTTTCTGAGGTTTATGGATACAAATGCAGGTTTTTCTGAATGTCAGCTGTGTTAAATATTTAAAAAAGCAAACTAATGAAGATGGAATTTGGGAATCCTTTGTGTCAAAATAAAAGCCTGCTCATGACACTTATCGGCCAAACAGGAAAAAAAATCCAAATACTGGCCAATATATCAGTCATGGATGACTTGAAAATTGATGATAAATGTGACCCTAGACAAAAAACCAGTCATAAGGGGACATTTTTGGAAATTGAGATTTATACATCATATCAAGCTGAATAAATAAGCTTTCCATTGATGTTGCATATTACATTGAATGCATATTACTAATCAAAAATTAAGTTTTGATATATTTGCGGTAGGAAATTTACAAAATATCTTCATGGAACATGATCTTTACTTAATATCCTAATGTTTTTTAGGCATAAAAGAAAAATCAATAATTTTGACCCATACAATGTATTTTTGACTATTGCTACAAATATACTCGTGCTACTTAAGACTAGTTTTGTGGTCCAGGGTCACAAATGATAAATGAGTGAGAATTCTGCATGTTTTTATTTCACTGTTTCATGATGTCTTTTATCTCACCTTTTGCAGATGCGAAGGCTTTGGCGTTCACATGATTGACATTTCCCAGTCGAATGGCCAGACTCTGCGGTTAGCATCCTTCGGTCAGCATATAGGACCGTCCCATGCCCTCACCTGAACGGGTGTACAAGGATGAAGAAGATCAGTCTGAAGACGATCAGAAAATCACTTAACATAAAGGGCAAAGAAGATGGGGATTTCGTCATGCTCCAGCAGCCATCTTTAGCGGCCGAGTTCAGCAAGGATGACTCTCTCTTCGGAGGCTGTTACACCAAAGGGCTGGTAGGTTGCGATCTTAATGGGGAGGATGAGAAGGGTCATAAGAACCGATCGAAGAGCGAGAGTCTTATGGGCACTCTAAAGAGGAGACTTTCCACCAAACAGAAGGCAAAAGTCAAAGGAGGCTCCACCGCAGTGGGCTCTGGAGATGATGACGACACCTTCTCTTCCTCGTCGGTCCCGATAAGCTTTAATGAAGTCAAAGCCCAGCGGCCCTTAAGATCATCGTCACTCCGAAGCCATCATTACAGCCCTTCTCCGTGGCCTTTCCGGCCCGTCGGCTCAGAAGAGGCTTGCATCAAGATGGAGGTGAAGGTCAAAGCTATGGTCCACTCCCCCAATCCCAGTCCCTCCCTCAATGGCATCCGAAAGGAGTTCCATGACATCCAGTTAGAAGGTCTGTTCCAGGATCAGAGCGAGTCTCTGAAGGACATGGAGACTCAGAGTGGCAACTTGCATTTGAACATTGAGGATCACGTGCCTATTGGACTCACACCTCAGGACTACATCCAGTACACAATGCCTTTAGATGAGGGAATGTACCCAGATTCGTCCCAGTCCTTCTGCTTGGATGGTCCCTCGCCAATGGAAGTGGTCGATCAGGTCGAATCTAGCTCGTTGCACGTGGATCAGGGCCCGGACGACCACGATCTCATGCCATCGGAAATTCTCATGGAGCAGGCGGTGAACGGACACCTTCCTGGTACTCCAGCGATGGTCCTGTCCAACTCCAGAGCTGACACACCTTTATTTTCTCCCTCCCTGTCGCCTCTTTCCAACAACGATATTCCAAGGACCCTCTCCGGGTTCAGTGGGGCAGACTCTCATGTTGTGGAGAGAGTGAGGCACCACCTGAACTTCGACCCCAATTCCGCTCCCGGTGTTAGCAGGGTGTACGACTCTTTCCAAAGCAGCGGACCCATGGTTGTAACAAGCCTTACGGAGGAACTTAAAAAACTGGCCAAGCAGGGTTGGTACTGGGGACCTATAACTCGATGGGAGGCTGAGGAGAAGCTCATCAACCTTCCAGACGGCTCTTTTTTGGTGAGGGACAGTTCAGACGATCGTTATCTCCTCAGCCTGAGCTTTCGGTCACAGGGAAAGACGCTTCACACCAGGATCGAGCACTCGAACGGCAGATTCAGCTTTTACGAGCAGCCCGACGTTGAAGGTCACACTTCCATCGTAGATCTCATCGAGCACTCTATAAAAGACTCTGAAAACGGCGCGTTCTGTTACTCCAGATCCCGTCTGCCGGGGTCCGCCACGTACCCCGTTCGGTTGACCAATCCCGTCTCGCGGTTCATGCAAGTCCGTTCGCTGCAATATCTTTGCCGCTTTGTCATCCGACAGTACACGCGGATAGATTTGATTCAGAAACTGCCTTTACCAAACAAAATGAAAGATTATTTGCAGGAGAAGCACTACTGAACGGACTGTAGTGGGATACGGTAGTAAATTGCACTTTTTGTTGAGTGGCGTGTTCTTAAAACAGTTTACATATATGGAGGTCAGGTGATCAGTTGCGTAGGTTGACTATCCGATCTTCCCACAGAAATATGCGGTTAATTTGTTGTTGCTCAGATTCAGTGTTTTACAAGAGAGCAACGTGGTAAGACCAGAAACCATTTAGGATTGGGATGCCATGTCTAATACGCATATTTGTATTGATTATGTTTAGTATTATTGCTAATACTGTTATCAAAGCTTGGATTTGAGAATTGGATGTTGCATTAATGTGCTTCATTCATCAATAGTTTTGCTGTAGCGTAAAGGTGTGGTCACATTGGTAAAATTTTGTGAGCAAAAGAGGTCTGTTTTCAATAGTGTAGCCATGTATGCAGTCCCCAAAGTCACTTTCAAACCAAGCATCTTTCTGTTAGTCGATGTGGTGAATCTGTTGCGAAATCTGCGTGAGGAAATCTTTCGCAAACTCCAACTGGCGTCCACAGAAACTGGTGAACAATGCCGCAAAATGTTGCAAATACTGTTATCAAAGCTTGGATTTGAGGATTGGGTGTTTCCTATTTGCATGAAATTCCCAGTCGTGTGGGTTCCTATTGAAATGACTGGGTTTTCGCTCATGAAAATTCACTGAACAATGATGAATGTGTGGAAGCGTTTTTCAGCCACTGTATAAAAAGTAAAAAAAGGTAATTGTGACACTTTACCTTACACTTCTGATTTTTTTCCCTCAGAATTGTGAGATATTCTGAGGAATATAGAGAAATGAATTCAGAATTGCGAGATACAAACTCAATACAATTCAGATACTATTGCAATTCTGATTTTCTCGCAAATGCGAGTTTATATTAAGTCAAAATTGCAAGATATAAACTCGGAATTGCGAGGAAAAAAGTCAGAATTGCGTGGATACAGAGTTGTATTTGCAATTGCGATCATGCGATTCTAAGAAAACAATCAAAATTGTGGATTTATATCTCACAATTCTTACTTTATAACTCACAATTGTGAGTTTATGTCATGCAATTATAAGAAAAATGTCAGTATTGTGAGTTTGCATCTCACAGTTCTGAGAAAAAAGTTAGAATTGTCTGAAAAAGTCGTATTTGCAATCATGCAATTCTAAGAAAAAAAGTCAGAATTGTGTATTTATGTGATTTATAATTCTGACTTTCTAACTCGCAGTTGTGAGTTTATATGATGCAATTCTGTGAAAAAAGTCAGAATTGTTTGATCTAAACTAACAGTTGCGAGAAAGAAAGTCAGGATTACAAGATATAAACTCGCAATTCCAAGAAATAAAGTCAGAATTGCAAGATACAGACTTGTATTTGCAATTGCGAGTTTATATCATGTAAACGTCAGTATTGTGAGTGTATTTCTTCACAGTTCTGAGGGGAAAAAGTCAGAATTGTGAAAGATAAACTCAAAATTGCAAAAAAAAAGTCAGAATTGCAGAATTCTCACTTTATATCGCAATTGCGAGTTTATATCATGCAATTCTAAGAAAAACGTCAGTATTGTGAGTTTATAACAATTCTGAGAGAAAAATAAGAATTGAGAAATAAACTTGGAATTGCGAGGAAAAAGTGAGAATTGCAAGTTATCTCACAATTCTGACTTTGTAACTCGCAATTAGGAGTTTATATCATGCAATTCTAATAAAAATATCAGTATTGTGAGGTTATTTCACAATGCGACAATGTGACAAAAGTCAGAACTGTGAAAGTTAAACTCAGAATTGTGAGGAAAAAGTCAGAATTGAAAGTTTTTAATCTCAGTTCTGACTTTATAACTCCCAATTGCGAGTTTATATCATGCAATTCTAAGAAAAATGATGTCAGAATTGTGAGTTTATGTCTCACAATTCTGAGAAAAGAGTAAGAATTACGTGAAAAAGGTCAAAATTGCAAGTTTTTATCTTACAATTCTGACTTTATAATGTGCAATTGCAAGTTTATATCATGCAATTCTAAGAAAAATGTTAGAATTGTGAGTTTATATCTCAATTCTGAGAAAAAAGAATTGCACAAAAAAAGTCAGAATTGAGAGGGGGAAAAAGTCAAAATTGCACATTTTTATCTCACAATTCTGACTTTATAACGCGCAATTGCAAGTTTATATCATGCAATTCTAAGAAAAACGTCAGAATTGCGAGTTTTGAGGAAAAAAAAGTAAGAATTGCGTCAGAATTGAGAGGAAACTTTTTACCTCACAATTCTGACTTTATAATGCGCAATTGCAAATTTATATAATGAAAAACGTCAGAATTGCAGGATAAAAAGTCACAACTACCTTTTTTATTTTTTATTCGGTGGCGGAAACAGGCTTCCATATGAATGTGATCGCACCCTTACAAGAAATTTGCTTTTCTCTGGAAATATGATGTCAGCCACGTTTTTGGCAGGTTTTGATAGTTTTCCTTCTACAAATCGGTACTTTTAATGAAACTTGCGAATATGCTGGATGACTGAATTTTGGTGGAATACAGTTATCGCGTCGAAGTTCGACAGACAACTTTTGTAAGAGAATAAGTATTTATTTAGGATTAATGTTCTACATTTATTAGAGTTTAACAGTAAAACATTTACTCATTCATTATACTTCTGTAGATCTGTGCAACAACAAATTTGGTTCAGTCAGGTATGAGAAGGCCACAAAAGAAAGGACTGTGAATCACATCCAAAACAAACGTTATAGAAGAATACATGCAGAATGCCACGAACCTGTGATGTTATACAAAAAGGGAGCAGGTAGAGAACAAAAGAGGTGTTGTTTTTTTATTTATGTTGTATAGCGTGATTCATAGAGTATTCTGTTCTGTCTAAATCATTTTTGGCTCATGTACATTAAGCAAAGGTTTATTATGTTTCATAAACATCTTATTTGTCTTGTATAAACACCATTATTCTAGTGCTGGAATGATTGCCGTCACTCGTTATTGCTGAGAGAGAATAAAAATAATGGTAGAAATTGATGACAGCCTAAGCCTAAACCTAAACCCAAAACCTAAAAGCACAGTTTTATAGAGACATTTCGCCCGTTTATACTTGAACCATAAGCAAACTTTCAATATCCCAAAGGAATTATGCATTCCTAAGTTCCTGAGTGAATATGGGAGATTTTGTTTTTTTGCCCGAACAGCAGAAGGCTTTCCTCACCCTCTGTCCTGCATAATAGCAGCATGTCAGCCTGTCAATATTTCATAAACTCTGCTTCAAGCCAAAAAATGTTGCATTCAGACATTTAAGAATTCATACACTGTTTCTCCCACACCACCTATCTAACTCGCTGTAACCTGAAAGGGAATTATCTATTGCTTTTCTTTAATGAGGACTTAAATAGGGCTTCAGATAGGAAAAATTGGAGTTAGTGGTTTTTGCGCATTGCTTAAATGATGCTGGGATAAATATGTCATGAAACGGTTCAGCTCGTGCGCTCGTATGATTCGGCACTGATTGGCTTTGGACTGCATTGGGATAATCAGCAAACAGGGGAGCTTATAAATGTCTCTTTAGCTGGCATATTGAATGTGTGTGAATCAGAGCCAGAACTTTCTATTTGCGGTTTCACACCACACATGGTCTAAGGCTTTTAAGGGCCTTTTTAAAAAAGTGCCAACTGGCGTTCGCAGAAACCGGTGAACAATGCCGCGGAAAGTATTCGTGAGACACCTCGGGGAGACTTTGAAGGTTAGCTGTCAAATAAACACAGTTTGCCATCTTTAATATTCATTAGTGAAAACATAACCCATACAGTTCATTCCTTCAGTGAAAAACGTGTTTGTTTTCTTTTACGTATAATGCATATGAGGGAAGTTCGGAGACTGAAATTGCTCCTTAACGCACCCCGAAACTTTATTTTTAAATGCTGTATCTGTGAGCGTTTTGCTAAAGAATATAACGTTTGTGTTTATTTGCTGCCATTTTCCTTTTAGATGAAGGGTTTATTTTTTTGGAATGAGTTGTTGGATGTCCGAATTAGGGCTGTCAAACGGTACCGGGTTCGGTACTTTCGGTACTGAAGTTTTAAAAATGTCCATTTCACATTTGAGCGCTGTTGAGCAGATTTTGAAACATCGCTGATTGGCCATAGTGTTCACGCGCTTAACAGACATGACTGTGATTGGCTACAATGATAAGCGCTTCACGCTCCTCACCGAGCGCTTACTAGTGATGGGAAGTTCGGATCATTTTACCGACTCGGTCCTTTGAGTCTCGTTCAGCAAAATGAACGAATCTTTTTTCGAGTCATTTCGTTCATTTTGTTCATTTTAGCAAAATATAATTAAAATGTTACGTTTTACTTACCTAACACATCTACTGCTTACACAAACGTTGATCACACTACAAACAAAACAAAACTATAATGCTATAAGAAACAGAAAATATTAATTCATTGTTTACCTGGGTCTTTAGTCTATGATTCGCTCACCTCGCCTCTTATCTGACAAGTTTTCGGGTTTGAGTCGTTCGTTCATCACCTGACAGCCCAATTAGCTAACCAACGCAGTCTGAGCCGGAAAGAGAATTGATTAGTTCATCTCTCGAGTCCTCGGGTTTGAGTCGTTCGTTCATCACGTGACATCCCCGTAATGTTAACCTATGCAGTCTGAGCCGGAAAGAGAATTGATTAGTTCATCTCTCGAGTCCTCGGGTTTGAGTCGTTCGTTCATCACGTGACAGCCCCATAAGGTGAACGAACGACTCTAAAACAGTTGAACTAATTCCTGTACAGAACCTAATAGGATGTTCCGCATGCGTGACTGAACGAATCACTCCCCGAGACGACTCGTTCGTCCCGAGTCACATTAAAGATTCGTTCAAGAACGACCCATCACTAGCGCTTACAAATAAGCACAACGGAAGCGTTTGAAAGCCGCGTCTGTCAGCGGATCAGTGTATAGGCAGATGTATTAGGGATCCGCTGACACACATGGCTTTCAAACGCTTCCGTTGTGCTTATTTGTGAGCGCTAGGGCTGGGAATCGATTCCGAGGCGTTGGGAATCGAGAGTCATTCTCAACCAGGAATCAGAATCGGACTCGATTCCAAAATTTTCGGAATCCAACAGCCCTACAGTCATGTCTGTTGAGCGCGTGAACACTACGGCCAATCAGCGACGTTTAAAAATCGGCTCAACAGCGCTCAAATGTGAGCGGGAAATGGACGTTTTTAAAATTTCAGAACCGAAAGTACCGAACCGATACCGTTTGACAGCCCTAGTCCGAATCAGCTAAATTGGGTGTGTTTGAGAGTGTGGTTGAGTAAGCAACAAAAAGAGGAATGTTTTAGGCAAGGCACAAGATTTTCAACTCGTTGAAAATGCGTTTACCAGAATGTGGAAGTCGACTAATGCAAAAAATAAATGTGAACTGTTTGACGGCAATGTACATTGAATTTCTTTTTTTTTTTTTTAATTCCCAGATGTGTGGCGTAATTAGATAAGCACTGAAGATGTTCAGTGCGTGAGCATGTGTTTATAAACGAGCAAAGTTGCCGGGACTCCATCGTGTTCGGTATCATTTTCACGATTTTGTTTGTATGTCGTAAGATGTGGCTGGTTCGGATCGCTGAAGTATTTTAAACCGATGACAGTTGAGCACTTAACGAGCTTCACTGAAATATCTATTTTTCTGATCCATGTTTTTTTGTCTTTGTGCTGCGAATGAAGGTGAATGTTTACATGATGTATTTAGTACAGATTAGTTTCTCTTTGTTTATATCTCTTGGTACAGACGTATTTCTTTAATGTGTCATACACATTCGTGCTGCTTTCCGATTATGATTGCCTTTTTAATTACGAAACGGGGGAGATAGAATGTCACCTAGATATAGGCCTATGTATTCACAATGACTTTGGTATACTCTTGAGAAAGTCAGATGCAAAAATTGTAGTCAACGTTTTTAGTTAGTGATGATAATGCTCTGAATTCAGTCCTTTTTGCCCAAAAGGGTCTGCTCACTCCAGTTTACATGGTCAGTTTTCCAAAGTCAGTTCTCGTTTGTTGTTCATTTGAATTAATGAAAGTACCAATAGTGTTTTCTTGCACATTTGGATACAGTTAAAACATTTTTGTATCTGCTGGTATAAATTATGAATAAAAAATTATTCAAAGCTTTGTTCTGTACTGTCTTTCGTTCATTGTTTATTTCTTTTTGGATAATTAAGTCATTTAAATGTTTATTTAGATCAGTGGTTCTCAACCTTTTTTGGGCCAGCGCCCCCCTACCCATTATCCAGGTCCCTCACCGCCCCCCATCAAATAAATCGTAGTCTGATTGTCCTCACTGACTGTTAAAGTTGATTATAATTATTTTGTGTTTATAATAAGGACTGGTATTGTATTTACAGTAATTCAAATGTATGGGGTCATTATCATTTTTAGGAAATTACTTTATTTCAAGGATGCATTGAATTGATCAAAAAAGACAGTGAAGTACTTTTTTACAGTAAATTATTTTAAAATAAGTGTAATAACATTAATTTACAGAGTTTTTAAGCATGTTGGTGGTTTTCATTGCTATAGCTTCAGTGTTGTTGAGATGCAGAAATATCTTGTTGCCCCAAATTTAAAAAGACTAAATAAAAATTACATAGTGGACACCGTTATTTTGGTGAGTAAATCCCACATTTACACATGCAAATGGAAGTAATGTAATCCCTACTTTACTATATTTCATAGATTTTGTGAGAATATTTCAAAGTTTACTTAAAAAAAGTACAACCCTAATTCTAGAAAAGTTGGGACATTTTGTAAAATGATAAAATCTGTGATTTGTTCATTCTATTTAACTTTTATTTAATTGACAAAAGTACAAAGAAAAGATTTCCAAAGTTTTCACTGACCAACTTTAATGTATTTTCTAAATATAAACATATTTATTTATAAAATATTTATTTATTTATTTATTTGAAGTATGCATCCCACTCCAAAATAAGTTGGGACAGAGGCAAAATAAAAGTGAAAAGGTTATAGAATAACCAAATAAACTGCTTTGAAACACAGGAAGAAGGTGAATTGGTAATGGGTGAGGGTATCATGTTTGGGTGTAAAAGGAGCTTCGCAAGCAAAGCTGGATCGTGACTCAAAATGTTTTTATATTAACAAAATAAAACTAAGTTGGCCAGTGAAAACATTGGATTTTTTCTTTGTACTTAAGTCAATTAAATAAAGGCTAAAGAGAACAAATGACGTATTCTTAATTTTATGGTATTTCCCAAAACGCCCCAACTTTTAAGTGGGGTTATAGAAAGATGGGAAACATATGCTTCTCATTTTCAAAATAGATACTACTTTAGTGCTGTCCTGATTTATATATTTGTTATGGTCTATTAAATTTCATTTTTTTTTTTGTTAGTGTGTTGTGCCAGCTATAATAATAATAATAATAAATGTTTCTTAAGCAACAATCAGCATAATTTCTGAAAGATCATGTGACAGAGAAAGCTTTAGTAATAATGTTTTTTAATGGTAGTGTATATTATAGGCTATGTTTTATTTATAATATATAGGCCCGTTTTGAAAGCATGTATCTTAACCCCCAAAACAGCTCATACATATTTTTTTTTTTCATGTCATTGAATGGCACATGACATTCATCACATTTTTGATTTATCATTTGAAGTATTATTATCATTAGAAGCAGAAAAGGAGCAAAAGCGTGGATATAAATTAGGCTGTATTTGTGAGCTTTTAATAAACTCTTTAGAAATTCGCTATTCAAACCAACCGCAGCCAATCAGCAAACAAAAAGTATTAATATTAATTTTTCTGAACAATAAAAAACATCTCTAATCGTGTCTGAATGCTTGCTGTTGTTTTGACGTAGCAGCTTCGCTACAGAAAGTCAAGCAAACACTAAAGTATTGAAGTCGTTGCTAAGGAAATGATACACCGTCAAGTCTAGGAGCGGGAGTATTGGTGTAAACTAGCAGCGAACACCACTACTACACAGGCCGCGAACAGCGCGTGTGTTAAAGCACATCGATCCCGTTATAATCTGTCGTTCAGTAATAACTAAGCGCGAGCGCTACAGTAAACAGATGCCGCGTTCTATTTCTGCCTGCGGGATTCCACACGCCTGCGCTACCGACAAGTTGAAAAATAGATATAGAAAGTGCGTTTTGATGTATCCAGTGTAGAGACAGCGTTAGGGTGTGGCAGACTATTTTCTTTTGCAAGTTTCAGCTCATACATCTTTGGTGTAAACTCGTCTTGACCAAACGCCCCCCAAGAACAGCTCAACGCCCCCCTTTCAAAAATATTGCTTCCAGCGCCCCCCGATGCTGTCCGAACGCCCCCGTTGAGAAACACTAATTTAGATATTTGTGTATTTCGATGTTTATGTAGATGTTTATTTACGTAGGTATTTATTTATTTATTTATTTTTAGATATGTAGATATTTATGTTGATATTTAGATACTTAAACAGGTATTTATTTAGATGTTTATTCAGATACAAAGATATTTATTTAGATGTTTATTTGTTTCTTTTTAGTTATTTCAGATATTTAGATATGTTGATTATTAATTTAGATACTTCATTGGACATTCAGATGTTTATAGGTATTTGTTTTTTTACTTATGTGGCTATTTATTTAGATATTTCAGATTTATATTTAGTTCAGATGTGTAAATATTTATGTTGGCATTTAGATATGTAGATATTACTAGGTATTTATTTAGATGTTTTTTTTTTTTTTTTTTTAGATATGTACATATTTATGTTGTTATTTAGATACTTAAACTGGTATTTATTTAGATGTTTATATTATAGATATCTATATTTAAATGTAGATAATATAAATATGAAGATATTTATTAAGATGTTTATTTACTTATTTTTTTAGGTATTTCAGATATTTAGATATGTAAATATTAATTTAGATACTTAATTAGAGATCCACATTTTTATGCAGATACTTATGTTTATTTACTTATGTTTCTATTTAGATATTTGTTAATATTTAGATACTTAAACAGATTTTTTTTATATTTATTTAAATGTTTATTTAGTTTTTTAGGTATTTCAGATGTTTAGATAATATATTAATATTAATAATAGATATTTAGATATTAATTAAGATATTAATGTAGAGATTTACATACTTAAACAGGTATATATTTAGGTATTTATTTAAATATGAAGATATTTATGTTGGTATTTAGATATTGAAATACTTAAACAGGTATTTATTTTGATATTTTTTTGTTTATTTTTTAAGGTATTTCAGATATTTAGACATTGATATTAATTTAGATACTTAAGCAGAGGTTTAGATAAAATCATGTTCAAAAAATAAATATTTAAAATAATAGCTATAGATAGATAGATAGATATTTAAATATTTAGATATTTGTGTATTTAGTTGTTTATTTAGTTTTTTAGATATTTATTTGGATATTTAAATATAGATATCTATATTTAAATATAGATAGTATAAATATGAAGATTAAGATGTTTATTTACTTATTTTTTAGGTATTTCTGATATTTAGATTAATTTAGATACTTAATTAGAGATTCACATTTTTATGCAGATACTTATGTTTATTTACTTATGTTTCTATTTAGATATTTGTTAATATTTAGATACTTAAACAGATTTTTATTGTGATATTTATTTAAATGTTTGTTTAGTTTTTTTTAGGTATTTCAGATATTTAGATAAGTAGATATTAATTAAGATATTAATGTAGAGATTTACATACTTAAACAGATATATATTTAGGTATTTATTTAAATATGAAGATATTTATGTTGGTATTTAGATACTGAAATACTTAAACGGGTATTTATTTTGATATTTATTTAGATGTTTATTTTTTTTTTTTTTTAGGTATTTCAGATACTTAAGTACAGATTTAGATAAAATCATGTTCAAAAAAAATAAATATTTAAAATAATATTTATCTATCGATAGATAGATAGATATTTAGATATTTTTGTATTTAGATGTTTATTTAGTTATTTAGATATTTATTTGGATATTTAAATATAGATAATATAAATATGACGATTAAGATGTTTATTTACTTATTTTTTGTGTATATTCTGATATTTAGATTAATTTAGATACTTAATTAGAGATTCACATTTTTATGCAGATACTTTATTTACTTTTGTTTCTATTTAGATATTTGTTAATACATTTATTTAGATGTTTTTTTTTAGGTATTTCAGATATATAGACATTGATATTAATTTAGATACTTAAGTAGAGATTTAGATAAAATCGTTAAAGATAAAAGATAAAGATAAAATGTTTAAAAAAATAAATATTTAAAATAATATGTATCTATAGGTAGATAGATACATATTTAAATATTCACTTATTTAGATATCTGTGTATTTAGATGTTTATTTAGTTATTTAGATATGAAGATGTGAAGATATTTATTTAAATGTTTATTTAGGGTTTTTTTCTTTCTTTTTTTAGGTATTTAGATATGTAGATAATTTAAATAATTAGAGATTCAGATGTTTATGTAGATACTTGTTTTATTTAGATATGTAGGTGTTTAATTAGATACTTTAACTAAATATGTAC